>CM053772.1:180592876-180609712 GCA_028658325.1 Potorous gilbertii | reverse complement strand
TCTTTTTTCAGCTCCTCCATGGCCTGAGCCCATGGGGTATCTATTTCAGATATTTGGGATACAGAGGCTTTGACTCCCATGTCTCTACCTGATGGCAAGCAGACCTCTTCGTCGTCAGAGACGAATGGCGGAATTATCTTCTCAAGAAAATAGCCATCTATGGTCTTAGTTTTTTTTCCCTTTTCTGGGCATTTTCCCAGCCTGTTACTTGACTTTTGAGAGTCCTCTCCACCCCCCTGGCTTAGATCCTCGGAGCAACTGCTTGGGGTCTGGGATTCAAATGCTGCTCCCCAGCCTCAGGGCCTGACTGCTCTTCAATAGGGGCTTATCTGCTGGTTCTCCGGTGGGGGCAGGGCCGCCTCTCAGGCTCAGTTCCCTCAGGGGGTTTATGGTGGAGCTCCAGCCTGCTCTGCCTGTAGCTGCCTCTGCCGCATTGGCGGCCTCCCAGGGGTTCCGAGTCCCGGAGATACCCCGCTCCCCTCTCAGCCCGTCTCTCTCACTGACCTGTGCGTCTGTGGGTGGGGGGATCTTCGCAGGTGCCTGGGATTCAGGTCCCTGACACCTGCTTGGGTCTGCTCGCTCCTCTCAGTGCCCCGTGGCTGGGGCGGGGGAGGGGAGCGCTCGGCTGGACCTTTGTGGTCGGTTTTTCAGGGCTCTCTGCAACGAGAATCTCCTTCACTGTGTTTCTGCGCGCCTTCCACTGTTCCAGAATTTGTCAGGAGTTCTTTTTACAGGAAATCTATGGGCTGTGGGTTCGGAGCTAGCATATGTGAGTCTTTCTACTCTGCCATCTTGGCTCCGCCCAAAAACAGGTTCTTATGTTTAACTTGGCAAAGACTCCAGAGAACCTCTTGCACCACAGAACAGAAGGCTTGAAATTTGTAATGTGTAGAAGCTCTGGAGCAGTTCATAAGGGGTCCATGCCAGACTCAGGATACCTGGCTGTGCACAGTGTGGAAAACCTTATGAAATTGAGCATCCTTAATGAGTAAGTCTCTGTCCTGGTGCTTATCAGACAAGAGGCAGGAAAACAATTACCATGAGGGCAGGACAATTATGGTGTAGCTTGTGTCTACCATCAAGCAATTTTAGCTTCTTTCTTTTCCCAGTTTTTCTTCTACCTCTCTTATTTGAGTTTAAAAAATTAGCTCTTCCAGGAATTTTTTGAGGGTGTGAGTGAAATGAATTAACAATTTTTATGGGGGTATTGCATGTACTATTTTAACATCTTCTTCTGAATTTGAGTTTGATCTTCCCTGTAACCACAGTAACTTTCTGTGGTCAGGTATTGTTGTTGTTTTTCCCATTCTATTTATGCCTTTCTTTCTTTCTTCCCTTCTTTCTTTCTTTCTGTTTTGTTTATTACATTCATTTACACCCCATAACACATTGTATTCTGATTACCCCTTCTCTTAGTGTGTCCTCCCTTCTATCACCACCCCACCCTTATTCTCATTTTCTCTCTTTTCTTAGAGGTCAAGATCTATTTATATACTCCATTACCTGTATTTCTTATTTCCCAATTATATGCAATAACAATTCTCAACATTCATTTCTAACACTTTGACTTCCAACTTCTCTCCCATCCCCCTTCCCACCCATCCTCACTGAAAAGACAAGCAATTCAATACAGGCTATATATGTGTCATTTTGTAAAAGACTTCCATAATAGTCATGTTGTCTAAGACTAGCTATATTTCCCTCCATCCTACTGTGTTTGCCCTTTATTCTATATTCTCACTTGACCTTGTCTCTTTCCCAAAGGGTTTACTTCTAGTTGCTCCCTTCTCTCATTTTCCCTCCCTTCTATCATCCCCCTCACCACATTTGTCCCCTTCTCCCCTACTTTCCTGTAGTGTAAGATACATTTTCACACCAAATTTGGTGAGTATGTATATTATGCACTCCCTAAGTCATATGTGAGGAGAATAAGCTTTGCTTTTTCCCCTCTTACCTCCTCTCTTTTCTCCTCCATTGAAAAAAATTTCTTATCTCTTTTATGAGTGATAATTTGCCCCTTTTCACTTCTCCCTTTCTTCTCTCAATATTTTCCTCTCTCAATCCTTAATTTTATTTTTTATAGATGTCATCCCTTCTGATTCAATTCAACCTGTGCTGTGTGTGTGTGTGTGGGGGGACTCAAATACTGAGAAAAGTTTCAGAGTTACAAATATTATCTTTCCATGTAAGAATGTAAACAGTTCAACTTTAGAAAGCCCCTTATGATTCTCTTTCCTGTTTATCTTTTCATCCTTCTCTTGTGTTTGAAAGTAAAATTTTCTCTTCAGTTCTGGGCTTTTAATCAAGAATTCTTGAAAGTACTTTATGTCATTGAATGACCATTTTCCCCTTGAAATAATATACTCAGTTTTGCTGGGTAGGTGATTCAGGTTTATCTTGGTCCTTTTTTTCAGGGGCAGTCACTGCTCTTTTGGTGTGCACTATAATCTGTGAGAGGGCAAAAGCACTATTTTCTTATTATAAGTTGTTTTGAGGGGAATTTTGGAGAGCTCAGGAGAGTCTCTGCCTTTGATCTGCTATCTGAACTTTGCCTCCTCCAGGGGACTTATTCTGTAGCAAAAATAATGTGTGTTATAAGAGAGAATAAACATTCAAGAGATTGTGCAAATAAATACAAGGAGAAAAAACACTTGTCAACTCCCCATTTATGGCATTAAAAGAGGAGGGAAGAAGGAGAAAGAAAAGTTTAAATCAAAGGTGACAACCTTTCTGATTATAAAGATGAAAAGACCATGATTCTCTGAAGGGAAATTAAATTTAGAAAAGTTCTGGTAATGTTGAATTTGATGCACTTACAAATGGAAATGGAAATTCATTCATTTATTTATCCATTTATTCTTAGGACAAAGAACAAAAAAGTGCAGCCTCCAGATGCATATGAATTAGTAATCTGGAAGCAGTTCAGGTTAGGATACATAAATTTGGTGGTTATCAGAAATGTTTATTGAACTTTCTAGAAAGCTCTCACTTGAATAAGAGTGACAGAGCTGATTGAAGACTGAATCTCTTTCATTATTGTGAGTCAAGATGGATTCTTATATTGATACTGAATAAGACCTAGAGATACTGAGTCTATAAAGTCTATGGAGAAGAAGAAGTCAAAGTGGTTGATTCACTGGGTATACACATTGTAATTTTCAAGCGCTCTGTCTGCCAGCAAATTACCAAATAGCTCAGCATAAATGGTGGTGAAATGTATTGCTTGTTTTTTTTATTAAGTAAATTTGTGATTTCATTTTTGTCATGAATTTTGAGTGTAGAGGCTTAAATCCAATAGAAGAGCATGTATTCGAGAGTTTAATTATCTGGAGCCCTGAGAATTTAAGTTATTTGACTATAATCAATACATATCAGAGGTGAAATTTTAAACAAGGTGTCCCAACTCATAGAGTACCCCCTTTTTTATGATCTTTTGTTTTTCCAGAGGTTCTTTAATGGCATTATGTTGAGTGTTCCACACTCAAGTTATACCACACCAAGGATTATTAATTTGAATCTGACATCAAAGTTTTCCTTTGATTGTAAAGTTGAATCTACTAAAACTAAAGCCTAGTGGATCTGATAAAGTTGACAGTTTTAGATAACATGAAAGTGCTCCCAGTACTTCTAATCAGTATGGACAAATAGTGAGTAACCATACTCTCAAAAAGTGTTTCCGCACTTTAAAAGTAGATTGAAATGACTGATTCTTTCCTTTGTATCATATGGTCATATTCTACTCCAGTCACTTTGTGAGAGATCAGTGAATGGAGAAAACTAGTACTGCCTGTGAGCGGATGGCCCTAGGACAATATTAGATGAATTGATCTTTTGAGAAACTCTATCTTTGAGTAGGTGTGTATCTACATATAAGATAAAGGACACTAGTCTCTGAGATAGACACATTGTTTTTTACTTCTATAGTTCAATGAAAGCCCTTGTGGTGTTTTAATAGGCCTGTAGGCTCATGAGAAGTAATATCAGAGCAGCACACCTAAGGCATAATGACTAATATTTCTGAAGACCAATTGTTGACTAAAAAACCTTGAAGTTCCTAATTTGGGATTGGAGGAATATGTAATAATTTATCTTATAACAACTGTAGAAATCCTTTCATATTATATAATAAGAGACTGGCTCCCATGAAGTAGGAAATGGAATAGTGACTATCATGTCTCACCAGTTGGGACATTCATTTTTTTCCCATGGGGAATTACACTTTTCAGACATAAAAATAACTTAATATTTTATCATTTATTCATAAAATGAATACCACTATAGCATAGCCTATAGTTGCAAGAATCATCAAAGACTACAAGTAGACTAGAAAACTTTGAAAATTCTGAGGGAATCATTGTGCTTATGTAGAGCAGTAGACCTAGAACTAATTGTGTACTTCCTCTAATGGCTTGAATTCTCTTGGATTATAGCAAGACCCCAAAATATCTAATCAATAACTATAGAAGCATGTTAATCTCACAGGGTGGCTATGAAGTTCCCAACTAGAAGGCCTTTAAGTTGGCAAGTGTTACTGCCATTCCTAAACAAGAGAGGGGAATTGTTTGGGTTAGGGAAAGGAAAAAAAAATTGCTATATCTGCATTCTTTATGGTGAAGGTGTCAAAATATGTTTGTCCTTAATTGGAAGGAGTAAAGAGGGATTAGAAAGAGTGAAATATGGTGAAATAGAATTTGGTCCATGGTATAGTCTGATAAGGTACATGATGCCACACCTGGTTGATCTATAAAGCAATCCAAAGTATGAGTTACTGCTAATCCTGTTATACCATTCTTTTGTTCTAGAAGTACTATAGTGCTCTTCCTCCTCAATTCTGTCTACTGAATTCCCTGGTTTCCTTTGTATTCCAAATAAAATCTCATCTATTACAAGAAGTGTCTCCCAACCTTACTTCATTCTAGTGTCTTGCCTCTATTAGTTATTCTATACCATATTTATATATATTGTTTGAATATTATCTCTCCCCTGAGATAGGGAACTCCCTGAGGACAAGGACTATTTCTTACTTCATTTTGTATACTCAGCACTTTGCATAGCTTCAGGGACTTACTGATTGATAGATCCTTTTTTTCACTCAGTGCTACCTTAGGCTCAGACAAGCCTAATATGCTATTGCTTTTGCATCAGAATGTTTTGATTATATCAGTAGCATAGTCACTCCTTCCACTTGTAAAAATTCCAACTTCTATATGCCTTCTGAGCCTTTTTGATACCTCTTAAAGGATACAATAGAACATATGTAAAAGACTTCTGAATCCTAATGATTCAGTTTGGAATATGATTTTGATAACATCTGATACATTTGGGAGCTAGGCATCTCTGTTAAGAAAGAAGACTTATATAAGTGCTCCTTGAATTTTGAGAATGATACTTCTTGGTACTTAGGAGATTCTTAATAAATAATCATTCATTGACTAATTTAAAAGAAGGACTGGTTCCCCTTATAAATGAGTCAATTGGGGACATTGTTTTATTGTAATCATGCATTTTTCTTTATAAAAGTATGGTTTGAGATACGTACATGCGTGTCTATGTTTTCATATGTATATGTATGTGTATATATATACATGCACATATGCATATATATACATATATGCATACAGACATATATTACTTTAAGGAGGATATTGGAGGAAGAGAAAATAAATATAAGTTTTTATGTTTTTCAAATGTAATATTTAGAGCAAATCAAGCTCTGGTATGATTCAGTATACCAATCAGAGGTAAACCAATTAAATATATATATATATATATATATATATATATATAATACTATAAACACTATTCTCTCTCTTTCTCTCTAGAGAGAGAGAGATAGATAGATATAGATATAGGTAAATACATGTTAGGTAAATAGGTAAATAATGGAACCTGTGACTTCATTGTGCAGGGAAGTCTAATGGAGGCAAGTCTATCATTACAAAACTGCACAAGATTTATAGAGTTGCCTGGGTACTAAGATGTTAGGTGCCTAGGGTCACAGAGCAAGTATTGTGGCAGAAGTTAGGGATACAAATCATATCTTCTTTACTCAGTGGCCTACCTCTCTACATACTATTAGCAACAATTAATTCATTAGCTTTTGTCTATGTATACATCATCCTCAAGTGTGAATGGGATCAAATCACAAAGCCTACTTTATGATAAAAAAATCTTATTTTTTAATATGTAAAACTTTACTGAAACTATTTTTTACATTAAATTCGGTTCTGAACAGTCTTTTGTGTCTCCCCAGAATTGAACTCTTTTTTGCAATAAAGCACAGCAACTAAAAACAACACAATTGCTATTGTGACATATTTGACTGTGTATGCAATACTCTGCATTTAGGAACTGCTAAGTGGAAAACTGTATTTCATTGTCTTCCCATTGCTATTGGAGTCAGTTATTAAAATTACTCAGTTTTGAAATTCTTTTGTATTCTTTCATTTCCATGTAGCCATTACACCTGTTACATTGATACTGCTAAAATCACCCTGCATCTCTTTGTTAAAAATGTGCCTTAGCATCTCGGAATTCTTAATAATCATCATTGTATGCTGTACAAAAATAAAGTGCAATGGATTCAAGAGGGATAGAATGACTGAACTCCAAAAACTAATCATTGGAAGTTGTGATTCAGTGTCTATTTTGAATGAGAACTCTTGTAAAGAACTTTAATGATCTCTTCTACGTTTTGTGAGATTCAACTTTTTTATTAGTGACTTAAGAGAGAGATGAAAGGTTATCAGATTTGTCGAAGAATTCAAAGATAGGAGGAAATAAGGCCACTTCTGTGAGTCCCGATTTGTCTGGTCTTGTGCAAAGTTCTAGGGCTATAGATAAAATAAAGACACAACATTCCTGTCCAGAAACTTAGATTTTGATAGGAGATATACCCTGTACACATACATTATAACATAAATCATAAGAATACATGCAAGTAAGCATAATATAGTTAAATATAACTGTTTTGAGGAGAGGGCACTAAGGTTTAATTACAGGGTGACATCTACCATCTATATACTCAAATACACACCAATACAAACAAAATTGGCAAAATATATAGACATATTAGGAAAAAAAAGCCTGCTTAATAGTAATTTACTTTACAAATGATATGCAAGAAGCCAGAGGAATATTCTAGTTTGCCCTAGGCAGTAAATCCCAAGAGGCAAATTGTTACTCTATGCTCACTTTTAATCTCACATACACACATTCTTCCTAAACCACATATCACTATCAGAACGATGGCTGTGCCTAAATAATTGGAGGAATACCATGCTTACTGGTCTGCATAATGATAAATTTTATAAGCTCAATTTAGAAGACCTATAGCTGAGATTTACATGCATCAGTAAGGTTTATATTCTGCAACAGCTAACACATGTTCCAAACAAACCCCTCTTCTGGAGGAGAAAAGATAGTCGTTACATGCTTGTTGAAAGGAAGAGTAACAAATAATTCATTTTGGTTCCCCCCCCCACTCCTGCTGGTAGTTTACAAATATATTTATAATGGTTAGTGATGCTTCATTAATTTTGTACAGACTTTTACCACCACACAGTGACTTATAGTACCTTTTATTAGATTAAACTGCTCAACACTCTTGAACTATTGCCAATCTGGTTCTCCTAGGACAATATCATAGTGGATTTTTTTAAATTCTCAATTATCTATGAAATTTGAGGAGAGGGTTAATTGCAGGAATAAAATGAAAAGAGAGAAGAAAGAATAATAAATGTGTAATTGACATATACAGATGATATCCAAACATTTTTAAAATAGGGAGATTTGCCAGATATACATATATATTTACATATATGTGTATATACTTATGTGTATACACATATATACACACATGCATACACACTTGTGTAGATATGTGTGTATACAGAGATGTGTGTGTGTGTGTGTGTCTGTGTGTGTGTGTGCTGATTGTTCTCATTCATGCTACAGGAGGATGGAAACCTCTACCACAAATCAGGCACAAATTGTCCACATGAACATCAGGAGTGAAGATGCCTCCAAATTTGCACATCTCACAAGTCATTTGAGCTCTGAAATTTTGCTTGGTTCATAGAAAGAAGTGTTGTCTTTAAGTTGAACTCTCAAGCATTTAAACTCTAATGCCTACAACACAATTCTGATGGGTTTGTCCTGCTGTTCGAATGCCAAATGTCCCTTTAACTAAAAGACTACTTTATGGAGAACTCACACAAAACAAACACTCCCATGGATATCAGAAGAAGACATACAAGGATCTTTTCAGAGTCTCTCTAAAGAACTTTGGATTTGGTTATTCGATATGGATGACACTGACTACCCAGCAGAGACAGATGGATACATAGAAAGAAAGAAAAAAGACACTTGCATAGATACATAGATAGATAGATAGACAGACAGACAGACAGACAGATAGATAGATAGATAGATAGACAGACAGACAAATACATATATAGATAGTCTGTTTCCTCATCCAGGATTTTAAAGGCAATTTTATGTATACATACATATTTAATATATCACATTGTGAGGATGATATAGACTGAGAAAGGAGAACTAATCTGACAGATGAAATATTCATTAAACTCAAAAAGTTTTAACAAGCTGCAATGACAAGCAGAATTGAACAGGCAACATTTAATAGAGCTAAATTTAAAGTCTAGCACCAGAATTCCAAAAATCAATTTCTCAAATAAAAGCCATGCTTTTTAACTAGGCAATAGTTCATGTGAAAAAAAAAGTACTGATTGTTTTAGTGGACTACAAAATATAATTAAACTGCTCTCCCTTATGTCAGGTCAAAGTCTCTTTGAAATCCATAAGTCTCCTGTGCTTTTGTTTAGCTCTCTTCCAGTCAAGCTCCCTTCTCTCTTTCTTGCATCATTACACTTTCTATTTTCTAGAACACTGCATGTCTGGGATTTCTATGCTGGAAATTGGTACCAAGAGGGACTTTTTTCCTATTTCAGACATTTCTCCTATTAATGATAACAAAGATGTTAACCAAATATACATACCTGTGTGATACCTCCTCCCTTCCTATAAAAATCTTGTCCTTGCCCTTAGTGGGCTGCCCTAATGTTTCAAGTGACAAATCTACCTCCTGAAATAGGAATGAAAAGGATTTTGTGCAACATGAATGTGCAAAATCCAGAAGATACTATCTCATGTGATCATCTTTATCTCATTTCTGTATATACAGTGTACTAAATATTAATGATGAAAATGAGAATTAGAACAATAATAGCTAACATTTTGTGTAATACTTTTTTCTAAATGATTTATATATACTATTTTATTTTATTCTTTGTAATAACTCTATGATGTAAGTACTAGTATCTTCATTTTACAGATGAGGAAACTGAGGCTCAGATAGGTGAAATGACTTCTCAAATTTACATGGGTACTAAGTGTCTAAGGCTGAAACTGAATGAAAGACTTCTCGATTCTAAGTCCTGTGCTCTATCCACTGTGCCTCTTAGTTTCCCTAAATCATCCAAGGTTTCTGTATCCAGGGCAATCTCCAGCCATTCTGATCTGTATCTTGCCATTGAATTCAGATGGCTCCAGAGGAGAAAGTGAGGCTGATAACTTTGCACAGTCCTCCATCATGTAAATTCAATTCACTTGCCAGTCATGGCATCACCTTCCTGATGTCATGGTCCTCTTTGAGAATGAAGGATAAGCAACATTAACAACAAGAACTTCCTTTCAATGTATATTCTTGATTCTCCTTGCCTTTAGATACTTTGGCTGCTCTGACAGTTCATAGTTTTTCATATTTTGATTTTCAATGCATCATTTTATGAATTAAATTTTCATATATTAAAGGAGAGCTTTTGTCTCACAGATCAGTTTGTTTCTTTAGGGAAGTCCCTAAGTCCCCAAAAAGTTGAAGAGATAAGGATAAATGAATCAAAAGTGATAAAGAATATTCTTTAAAGTTTATGTGGTTATGCAATGATTTAAAGTTTATATGGTTATACAAACAAGACTCAATTCAAGACATTAAGCATTTATTAAGAACCTCCTACATGCAAGCCACTATGAAAAGCAGTAGGAATTGAAAGAAAGGTAAAACCATTTCTTTCCCTCATAGATCTCCCAACCTAATGGAGAAGACAAAATACAAATACTATGTACAAATGAGATTTATCCACGATGCTGTATTCTCAGAGGAAAGACAGTAACATTAATTAAAGGTTAAGTAGTAAAGGACTCTGGTAGAAGGAAGAATTTGAGTGGGGATTTGAAAGAATTCTGTGAAACCAGAAGGTAGAGAAAAATAAGGTGCAAGGAATGGGAAGCAACCAGAGAAAAATACTTCGAATCAGGGCATCTGATTTCTTTAAGAAGGGGTAAAAGGAAACCAGTTTCACTCCAGAATATACTTAAGGAAGTGCAGTAGAATGTGAGAAGGCTAAAGGTAGGAAGAAGTCAGCCTGCGAAGGGATCTAAAATTCAAAAACATTGTATTTGCAATGTGACTTAAAAGACACAAAAATGTTATTAATTCAGTACAATTTCTTCCATATGATGGATGACTGTAGCACCTACTTCAATCTTATCTGCTGGTAGAATTACATATTAATAAGATGTCTCACTGAGTGTATATATGACACTTGATATTTCTTGTATATTTTTCTAAAATAGAAAATTTTATACTCTGAAGACAAAAGCAAGCATTTCATGTTTTCATAGTAAGAAGCATTTCTTTCAAATGCACTTTAAGGTTCATTTCAGACTGTTACTTTGAAGATTACTTCTGGAGGCAGCTAGCTATTAAGTTTAAAAAAGTAAACTCATTGGAAAGACACTGAGAAATCTCCTACAAAAGGTTTCAGAGTTAGACTTAGTCCATCCATATAGTTGATTTTGAAATCTCCTAATTTCATTCTCAAAATTGACTGAGTTTTATGGAAATATATCTGCAGTCATACATTGCTTTGGGAGAGTTGATTAGGAGGAACTCTAAGGATTCATACTGTTTCAAGTAGTAATATTATAAACCCCATATTAAGTATTTGTGGGCAATTTAATCCTGAACTTAATATACTTAAAGTACTTATCAAATTGTACTTGTAATGCAGTTTTTTATTAGGCACCATTTTCTATGCATGTGTCTTGGTGAATATCTGGTGAAGCTTTATAAACCCCTTCTAAGAATCTTTTTTTCAATATTTGAAGGAAATACTAGATTTCAGTTAGAGAGAAAAGACAGGTCTTCCATATATACAGAGTCTACCACTTCCTGTTCCTGCCTCATAGATAGTCTCCTCGGGTGAGAAGACTTCTAATCATGGGTACACTAGTACCCTGAGTATTCCATTTCATACTCATTGTAGCATGTCCCCTAAAGAAAGGTTGATAGGTCCAGGCCAGGCATCTTCCATATGTTCCATTTATATCCATAATATATTTTCTGCCTCCTCCTACCAGCCTAATCTCCCAACTGGTATGTGGAGAATCTCCAGTATAAGGAAGTAAAACATTCTCTTTGACTTCAAGTTTTCCATCTCCTGCTATGCTAATCCTTTGGAGGTTGAGCAGTAGTATTCAGTCACTCAATGGTGGTTCGGTGTACCTCCTACAGAGCTGATAGATATTCATCTAAAACTCACTCAGTGCCCCCTAATACCTGATTCCTCATTTTTATTCTCTTTAGTTCAAACAACCCAAAATTTCATCTGAACTCTACTCGGTGCTTTCATTAAGTCCTCTAGAATGTATATTTCATAGGTAACACACTTTGTCTCAAATTATTCTTCTCCCATTCCTTCCATCTACTGAAGTATGATCTTGCCATCATAGCACACTTTCCCTGGCCACTCTTTCATGCATTGACTTATTCCTTAATGTAGGGAAGTTGGAAACTCCTTGATCCCCATTGTTAATTCTAGGTTCTCCCCTTTCCGTTTTTAATCAGTAATGTCTACTTCAGGAGTGATGAACCTGCAGCTTTGAGTTCACATGTGGCACTCTAGGCACTCAAGTGAAGGTCTTTGATTAAATACAGACTTCCCAGAAAAATCCTTTAATTAAGGGGATTTGGGGAACACTTCTGTGAAATTTGGATCCAATCAAAGGGACATATTTGAGGACCTAGAGGGCCACATGTGGCCTCAAGGCCACAGGTTCCCCACCCCTACTCTGTTGCTTTGAAGTTTATGCTATTCATATCTACCACCCAACTAAAATCCTGGTAGTGGTTGCCTACAAACACCCAGATTACTCCGTTTCACAATGAATTTAATACCTGGCTTACATATTTTCTCTCCTGTCCAACTCCTTCCCTCATAGTAATAGACTTCAACATACATATTGATTCTCTCTCAAATACCCTAACCATTCATTTCCTCAATCTACTCTCCCCTCAGGTGTTTCTTTTTCACCCCACCTCAGCTACACAGAAAGATGATCATAGTCTCCATCTTGCAGTCATCAACAAATGTCCCACTTCTGTATTCAAAAATTCTGAAATTCCCATAACTGACTATAATCTATTAGTCTTTTATATCTCCCTATGCCTTCCACTAAGTAACCCTACTCTCCAACCTGATTGTGAATTCTAGTCCAGTGACCCCTCTCTCCCAGGCCACCTCTCTTGCATTTTATAGTTTCCTTCTTCTCCCCATTGACTCTTGGGTAAACCAATTCAACCCCACAATATCTCTATCTCTTAAATGTCTTACTCCTTTATCATATTGTCAATTGAGTCCTGTGAAGTCTCAGACTTGGATCATTCCCACCACTCATTGCCTTCCTACCCATACATGTCTTGTTGAATGAAGAGAGAGAAAATCACTGAATCATTCTGATTAGATTCACTAAAAATTTATAATATATAACCTCAAATGGGCCCTCATCATGACTATGAAATCTTATTATATTTCCCTTACCAACTTACTATCCCACCCTCCTCAGAAGTTCTTCCAAACCTTTATATCCTGACTCAAAGCTCCTATGACCCCTGTGATGACAAGCAGAATAGGATATTTTGCTGCTTTTGTTTTAGTATAATCAAGTGCCTCTGATTGAGTCTTGCCTTTATAAATGAAGAGTCTTTACTAGAAGTAAACAAGAGTTTAACTAGAAACAGTGTATGTGCTTGTATTGTTCATTATTTTAATGTGATTAAAGATCTTTTCCACCCAATGATTGACCTGTCCCTTGTGGGAAACTTGATTAGGCAACTGTTTTGTAGGAGAGTCCAAAGCACTTTTTGGTTTTTCTGTTGAGGCACTGGGTAAAGCAGTTGTGATGCCCTCTGGCTGTAAAAAAAATGGGTAAATACTCTGAGTTGAGGTTTTACTTTGGGGGCTTAGTTTTTGGTATTGTTTTTGTTTTTTATTTTTATTTTTTTTACTAAAAGGTACCATAAACAATGAAGCAATATAATTACTGAACATGAATGCTCCAAGTGGTATAGTATCCAGATTCTTAGAGGAGAGGTTAGGAGAGTCACAGAAAGAAATAGATAGCAAAACTATACTAGTGGAGGACATCAACCTCCTGCTCTCTGAACTTGATATATCTAACCTCAAAATAAACTAGAAAGAAGTTAAGGAAGTGAATAAAACTCTGAATAAGGTAGATATAATAGATCTCTGGAGAAAATTGAATGAGGAGAGAAAGGAATATACATTTTTCTCAGCAGTACATGGCACATATACAAAAACTGACCATGCTCTAGGGCATAAAACCTCACAATCTAGGGCAGAAAGGCAGAGATGGTCAATGTATTCTTTTCATATCATAATGTAATAAAAAGTATATGTATAAAAGACCATGGAAAGATGAACCAAAAATTAATTGGAAACTAAATAATGTAATCCTAAAGAAGGAGTGGATTAAATAGCAAATCGTAGAAACAATCAACAACTTCATTCATGAGAATGACAGTAATTGGACAACCTATCAAATCTTATGAGATACTGCAAAAGCAGTTCTTGGCCAAGTTTTATATTTTTGAATGTCTACATGAATAAAATGGGGCTTACTTTGGTAAGAAGATTTGAGTGCATACATATCTATATGTGGAGTTCCCTTGGCTTTGAAAACCCTGATCTCAGTGCTTCTCTCTCTGTTAACTATGGTAAGACATTTGGGGTCCAATTGTCTATTGAATTCAGAGGAAGCCATGTATGCTGATCTTTTGATTTCTCTATATTTTCTTTGAAGTTCAGGGTGCTGTCTCCCCTGAACTGAACTAACTGAATGGTATACGTACTTGATTAAAGGAATGATACATGTGCTTGATTAAAGTCGTTGCTAACCCCTCAAAAGTTGCCTTTACTTTTATGAATGCAGATTTAAGAACCTGTGATAGCAGTCTCTCTATGTATGTTATGGTGCTTACTGCTACAGTTCCTCATTCCCTACTTTCTCACTTGATAGATAACCTTGCCTCACATGTTACAGGGTAAAAATGATTCTATGAATTCCTTTATCCCTGCTTCCTGATTTCCTATCACTCAAGTACTTTCCCATTTTCTCCTCCTTCACCCCTGCTTCACAAAATGAAATAGCCTTACTCATTATCAAGGGTAACCCCTCTACTTGTTCAAGTAATCCCATTCCATCTTATTTCCTCCAACATTTTGCCTTCTGTGATACCTACTCTTTTACTTATTTGTAATCTCTCCTCTTCTGGCTCATATCCTACTGCCTGTGAACATTCTCATGTCTATCCTATTCTGAAAAAGGAAACTGAACCAAACAAGGTTAAGTGAATTGCCTGGTGTAAAACAACTTGCAAATGTCTGAGAATGGATTTGAAGTCAAGTCCTCCTGACTTCGGAATCAGCACTCTATCCACTTCACCACCTCACTATCCAAGTAAAACGTTAAAACCTTACAAATACTTAAGCCTATAAGAAGAATGCTTTTTAACAATAGTGTTGAAATCAAAAGATACTCTTTTTACTGATCCAAGGAGTGCTAGGTGGCACAGTGGATAGACTATTAAGTAAGGAAAACATGAGTCCAAATACAGTTTCAGACATTTACTCGTTGTGTGTCTTAATAACTCCTTCAACCCTGCATGTCTTAGTTTCCTCATCTGTGAAATGAGGTGGAAAAATAAATGGCAAATCCCTCCAGCATCTTTGCCAAGGTAACCCTATTTAAGGTCCCCAAGAGTTAGATAATATGAAGCAACAACAAAGAAGGATTATATTATTAAGTAACTACGTAGTGTTGAACTTAAAGTAGAAAAGAGATAGGAATAAGAAGTCATTAAAATGCAAATTGGTAATTAAGATTTTTAAAATATAAAAATGAAAATAAAATTCATGAGGAAAATCCAATTTAATAATAAACAATTATTAAGAGTCTTCCATATACAAGACTCTTTGATATTTGCTGGGATACAAAAATTCAATGCTATTAAATGAGTGTTTATTTCCTACATACTTTTTGCAAGGCAATGGGAGATAGAA
Organism: Potorous gilbertii; assembly: GCA_028658325.1. NCBI lineage: Eukaryota > Metazoa > Chordata > Mammalia > Diprotodontia > Potoroidae > Potorous > Potorous gilbertii. The sequence continues at coordinate 180,594,269 of CM053772.1, read as the reverse complement.
GACAAAGCAAAACAAAATAGCTCACTCCCTCAAGGGACTTACATCCTACTAAGGGTATACTATTAAATATATAAGATAATATGATAGTATGAAATGAAATCTACAGGGATGAAAACAATTTGTAACTAAATAGACCTGTGGTAGCTAAGGATTCTAGCAGTTGTTGGTGAAAAATGAGTACACTCTTGCCATAGAGGACAGCCTGTACAAGGGCTCCCCTTGGTGGAAGATGAAGGAATGAGTATGGAGAATGAAACAGGCCAGTAGCATTTTGATGGGGAGTAATGTGAACTAAACACATATGGAAATATAGAGTAGAACCTGACTGTAAAAGCTATCAATGTCTTTTTGAGGACCTTGTATGCTATCCTAGAAGTAGTAAGAAGCCATTTCAATTTCTTGAAGGGGGAAATTATATGGTTAGTCCTGTGCTTTCAGAGGATTATTTTGACAGCTAGATGATGCCTTAAAGGCAGAAGACTTGGAAGCAAGTGGACAAGTTAGCAACCTATTGCAATACATCAGACAAGTGATCATGAGGCCCTGAACTAGGATACTAAACTGGTGAGTGGAGAAAGTTGAGTAGACATGAGAGAGATTTTATAGACCTAGAATTGATGAAACTTGGCAATTAATTGGAGATGGGCATAAGGGAAAACAAAGAGTCAAGGAAGATTCTGACTTTGCACTCTTCAGTTACTGAAAGGTTAATTGTCTCTGTAAAAGAAATAGGGAAATCTGAAACAATGATGTTTTGAGATGGGGCAGATTAAGCATTTTATTCTTGATGTGTGTATTTAAGATGTCTATGCATTACACAGAAAGTGACTTTTCAAAAGAAATAGTTGTTGCATTATGACTGGAGTTCAGGAAAGACTTTAAGATCATTTTGGAAAGGATGGCACAGAATAGGCACTTAATAATGTTTGCAGATTAATAGATATTTGAAAGTTATCTGTTTAGAGGCATTGAACCCAAGGAAACTGAAGACTTCATCAAAAAAGATACACAGAGAGGAAAAAGGATGTAAAAAAACTGAGCCTTTAAAATTACTTATGATTACAAGGAGAGATATGGGTGATGATACAGTAAAAGAGACAGAAAAAGACAATCCAGACATGTGGGAGAAGAACAAGAAAATAGTGGATTCCTAAAAGTTAATGGAGGAGAATATTAATGGATCAATATACATTTATTAATTTCCATGATGTGAGAGAAATCCTCCTGTGAGCTAGGGTTACACCTGTACTGAAAGAAACAATCTCTACTCACAAGGAGCTTATAATCTAAGGAACAGCAAGGAGAGGTCAACAGGGAAGAAAAATAATAATATTTGCTTTCAAAGATATTTAGAATAGAAGTAGATAGGATAAGTAGATACATAGATGATAAA
>CM053772.1:180574610-180592376 GCA_028658325.1 Potorous gilbertii | reverse complement strand
TACTTATTTTGCCTTCTGGTTCTAGAATATCAGAGCAGTTTTCCTTGATAATTTCATGAAGGATGATCTCTAGGCTCTTTTTTTGGTCATGGCTTTCAGGTAGTCCCAAAATTTTTAAATTCTCTCTCCTGGATCTATTTTCCAGGTCAGTTGTTTTTCCAATGAGGTATTTCACATTCTCTTCCATTTTTTCATTCTTTCGGTTTTGTTTTGTGATTTCTTGGTTTCTCAGAAAGTCATTAGCCTCCATCTATTCCATTTTAATTTTGAGAGAACTGTTTTCTTCAGTGAGCTTTTGAACCTCTTTTTCCACTTGGCTAATTCTGCTTTTGAAAGCATTCTTCTCCTCATTGGCTGTTTGAACCTCTTTGCCATTTTAGTTAGGCTATTTTTCAAGGTGTTATTTTCTTCAGCATTTTTTGGGTCTCCTTTATTAAGTTATTGACCCGTATTTCATGCTTTTCTTGTATCTCTCTCGTTTCTCTTCCCAGTTTTTTCTCCACCTGTCTAACTTGATTAGGGATATCTATTTCAGATGTTTGGGATACAGGTCTTGTGTCTTTACCTGATGGTAAGCAGTTTTCTTCCTCGTCAGAAAGGAAGGTTGGAATCATTTGGTTACCAATAAAATAACCTTCTATGGTCTTATTTTTTTTCCCTTTTCTGGGCATTTTCCCAGCCAGTACTTCTGAGAGTCCTCTTCAATCCCACCTAGGTTCACCCAGCTAGTGCTTGGGGTCTGAGACACCCCGCTCCCCTCTCAGCCCGTCTCTCCCACTGACCTGTGCGTCTGTGGGTGGAGGGACCTTCGTGGCCACTGGAGATTCCATACCTGAAGCCTGCTCGGATCTGCTCGCTTCTCTCAATGCAGAGGCCGGAGCAGGGCAGGACAGGGCTCCTTCTCTGTCCAGAGCGCGATGGACCTTTGGGATCGGTTTTTCAGGGCTCTCTGGAATGGAAATCTCCTTCACCCCTTTGCTGCGTGACTTCCACTCTTCTAGAATTTGTAGGGAGTTCTTTTTAGAGGAAATCCATGGGCTGTGGGTTCAGAACTAGCATATGTGAGTCTTTCTACTCCATCATCTTGGCTCCACCCCTTATCTTTCATTTTTAAAAATTTTTAGTAGTGTGCCTTTTTATTTTTTTCTTTCTCCTACCTATTTTTCCACATCAAGAAAAAAGATAAGGCAATAACAAACATCAGTGTAACAAATGGCCATGTAATAAATCAAATTTGAACATTATGCATATCCATAAATATGTCTCTTTCTGCATGTTGAATATATCACTTATTTGTCAGGAATTGAATAACTTTCATTATGAGTAGATCTCTGGACTCATGATGATTGGTTATGATGATGATCAGAAATTTTATGTCTTTCAAAGCTGTTTGTTTTATGATTTTTTTTGTCAATATTTAAATGATTCCACTCACTTCATTCTCATTAGGTCATATTAATCTTCCCATGTTTCTCTGAAATTTTCCTTTCAATTTTTCTTATGTACAATAAAGCTGTAGCTCGTAAACAAGTATTCAAATTTTCCTAAATTTATTCCTAGTATTTTAATAAAGACTGTCCTTAATAGTAATTTTTAATTGGAGGAGCATGAGGAAACAAATTCCTAAGCAATTAGAGATTGATAGGTGGACATAGGTTGCTTTGGAAAGTACTGACTGCCCTCTTACATGAGGTTTTCCAGGGAATGCTGCACTGAGCACTTAGAGATTTTTTAAGGAAATTTTCATTTAGCAATAAGTTTGATTTTTTTTTTGCTGAGGTCCATCCAACTCTGAAATCTTGTGACTCTGTGAAATATCTTCCTGAGCTACTTTATTATCTATCATTACTACTTAGAGGAGAAATATTTTACTTTGCTATGTTTATACTTCCAGGAGAAAATGGAAGAAATAAAAATGTTTAGATCACAAAAAAAAACTAATGGATAATGTAAAATAATGTTGGTGTTGGCATGTTTTCTGATTGGCCTTCTAATTGACATTATTTAATTTATTATTATTCTTTCCATAGAAACGAAGAAAAATGTATCATTGTTATCTGTGTTTCATATGTTTTTTTTTCTATTAATGAGAGTCATCAACAGGATCTTCTGATTTGCAACCTTACAGATCTTTTTGTGTTTTATAAAATTTCAGAAACTAGAGATTCTGCTTTTACTTACTTTATAGTGCAATATTTTCATTAGTAAGCCAATGAATTTGTGAGTGGGAAGTGGAAACAAAACGTCACATCTCACCCTCTTTTGCACTCTGAATGTTCCCCTTTGGAGCTTAGAAGTAAAAGGGAAAGCCAAACCACTTTATTACATTTACAATCCAAGTAAAATTACCATTTATCTCACCTCTATACTGTGGATCTCCTGGGAAGATATGGCCCTACAGCTAGAATCCAATAAATGTGTAAGTGTAAATGTTTTCTTTCCCATTACCCTCACACTTATTTACAGACTGTCAGGAACAACTGCTGCTGTTATCTGAATAAAGTCATTCCTTTGCTCATGCACAGTCATATCACAGGCCAGCTGGGCTGCCACAGAGTAGCTGGTTATCAACCTTTATAAGTGAGGGTGAGAAAAAGATCCATGACAATGATAAACATCGCACTTTGACAGGTTTACAAGATGCCCAGATCTTGTGGTCAGAAAGTAACGCTTTGACTTGCTTTTAAGTAAACAGACATTCTATAACACAGGAGCCTGCTAGCAGTAGTTTTAGAATGACCAACTGTTTTTGATAAATGGCCACACCTCCTTTTGTTCTTACACAGGTTGCTACATAAGGCACAGAATGCTGAAAAGACTTCTATTGTCTGTTGCCTACACATGAAATCACATCAAGGAAAAAAGAAGAGAAAAATGGAGAAAAAAAGAGAGAGACAGTGAGAAAGTGTGGATGTGTGTGTGTGTGTGTGTGTGTGTGTGTGTGTGTGTGTGAGAGAGAGAGAGAGAGAGAGAGAGAGAGAGAGAGAGAGAGAGAGAGAGATTTTTAGTTCCCGGTTCTGAAACACACGAATACACACACACACACACACACACACACACACACACACACACACACAAAACTGCTCCCTTAAGCCTGGCAGGTAGTAATTATAAGTTGGCACCATGCCTGTTTATGCCATCTGCTGTTTTTCAAGGCTACTTCTGCTTCATCTCTTGCAGAGTATTCCACAAGCAACTGCGAGTCAGCATTGTCTCTTAACAGACTTCTCAGCACCAGAACAGGTCAGGGATAGCTTTACTTGCACTTAGCAGAGAAGTCACCTGCTAGAAAGAGGAGCTAAACCACATGGTCAAAGAAAGGGGGAAAATAATGACAATTTTCATGTTATTTGTGCCTTTCAAGGTCTCTGCTATGGCACCTGAGAAAGCAGTAGTCATCTTGAAATGCTGAATACCTGTAGGCTTTGTCTCTATGTCATTGAGATTCTGAAAAGTGGTTTGTATCTATTTTCCTTGCACTACACAAATACACACTTTTTTAAACTGAAGATGAATTCAACAGAGCAGAGGAGTATGCAAAGATACATACCTAATATACAGTGAAGTCAGATGTGGGGAATTAGTTCTGCTGACCTGCACCCACCGCCACTGATGAAATATTTGTCAGCTTTACGTTTCCTTCTCCTGAGTGAGAAGTAACATATTATACTAACTACAAGGATTGGTCTTGTAATCAACAGAATAGGATTTCAGGTTCTGAACTGACACATACTGGTTGTGTGACCCTGTGAAAATTAGTAAACCTTTCCTTCCTCCAGGTAGCTAAGATTGTAAATTTAAAAAATGCTAAACCTTCAAGGAGTTTTATTTAGCTTGTGAAATTGCTGATTTAGATGAACTTTCACAATGAATTTATCTTTGTGGTAGGGAACATCCCTCTATCATCTGTCCCTATCCCTGACCTAAGGGCTCAGTTCTTTTCTAGAGTATGTAACTGTGCTATTATAGTATATATTGAGAAAGCTGTTAGAGATAAGTTTATGAAGTTGCTAAAACAGTTACTAGCAGAGGCTGACATATACATACCTTTGGTCCCAAAGAAAGAATCTCCCAAAATGCTCCCATTTTTGAAATGGATAATGTGGAACTTCTCAACCATGTGGCAAGTTGGGATAGAGGAACCACAGAGTTAACTAGTAGGAATCCTCAGTGTAGTATTCCCAAGTCCAGAAATTCTTGCATCATGCCTTCTAGTTAGAGAAGGAAGGTTCTTGAAATGCATGGCTGGGGAATGGGATGAAGCTGTAGAAGTTCTAATCTTATTTTCCTAATGAGAAAGTCCACACCATAATGTAGTAAAAATTGATCCCAGAGATTATATGTCTACCAAAATATCATGAGGGTACCCTGCTAGAAAAGTATGTCAGGGGTTCACTCTCAAGGTAGCATCACAAAACTAGATGTCAGTATGTATGTGTGGGGGTGAAAGGAATTTCAGTACTGGGCTGGAGAAATCTCATTGGCAACTCAAAAATGTTATTTTTCCTTTTGAGATGACAAGTAAAAGACATTCACTGTACAGTCCAGAAAATTCGCGCTTATTCCCTCCAGTGACAAGTGTCCTGATCACAACTTAACAAAATGAAGCTTTAGTAAAATAAAATTGCCTCTCTAAAAAGAATTATTATTCTAACAATTTTAAACAAACAACTCAAAATAGACATGGTTGATACAGAGTTTCACAATGCACCACAATGGTCTTTCACAATGTTAATCTTTCCACAGTAGTTTTTCTTTGCAAATAATGCTGGAGTTTACACTCTGCTTTTTAGCCTTTCACTCCTCAATAGTGCTCTTACTAAGTCTTCTCCATCTCTTTGTGTAGGTGTCTCTTTCACTTCATTGCAGCCTGTTCACTGTCCCTGCATTTGTGATTACTTCTACACAGCCTACTGAACTATGATCAGTTGACAGGTAATTTGACTGTGAATAATTCCTTCTCATTACTTTACTGAAAAGATCAAACAATTCTCAGAAAGAGCATTGGACTGGAAGTTGGGAATGATGCATCCTATTCTTATATCTGCTTCTAATTATGTGATCTTTTTGAATTTCTTAACTTATATGAGGTTCAATTCCCTTATCTGGAAGTCAGGGGTAGGAAGAGATGATCTTTAAGGTCCCTTCCATTTCTGAGATTCTATGAGAGTGAAGAAAATGTAGAAACTAATGACAAATATCCTTACCTCTAGTCTATTCAAACTCAGCATGTGTGAAAATGAATCAATCATCTTTTTTTAACAAACCCTATGTTTCCTCTTAACTTGCTTGTTTTTGGTGACAGCTGAATTATTTTCCTCTTTGATTTTGCCTCTTATGAAAGACCCATTTTCATTGTCTTTCCATTATTGCTTCTTAAATATTGCTTATAACACCACTAAAGTCTTTGGCCCATATTCTTTTTTTCACCCGGGCAATTCTGATAGCATAACAGATTTACCTGCCACCATTCCTTTTTCAATCCAATTCATCTTATGTATGACTATTAGAGTAATTATTTTAATCACTTCACTCTTTTTTTAAATAGAAACTTCCTAGACTGACACTGAAGGTTCCCTGACATTTGACTCTTACCTTTCTAAACATAAAATCTTTAAAACTTAGAATTTCCTTCTTGCTCTCTTTTGTTCCTTCCTTGGGCAATAGGTCAGGTCTCCATACAGCAATTAAGTGAGTTGTGTTCCTCAACCTTCCTACTTGGGACACTTTTCCTCTTGGTATATCATTGCTTACAAGATCTGATAGCTCTAGGAGATGCTGCTAGCAGCATCAAACAAAAGTAGATTTTTGGGCAAAATTTCTGCCAGCACAGTAGTTGTGAGATTATTCCCATTGACTACTCATTTTCTCCATTCCACAGAGCATTGTCTCCATGCAGTACAAATGTATAGTCAATTGTTTGTTTTGTGTGTAAGAGTTTTTGAATTCTTGATAAACTGACAATTTTCTTTGTTCCAGGAGACTTTTGATATATATGTATTCCTTCATGAGAGTTTCACATAATTTTTATAATATTAAAGAAGTATGAAATAACAGCTCTGGGGAACTTCAAATATTTATGCATTTCCTAAAGCACTGGTTCAATAAAAAGAGGAGGGGCTGTGAAATTATTGACTTGATTTAATAAGTCCACTCTTCAAAAAAAAAAAAGAAAGATGAAATCACCATGCAGAGCAGTTACAGTATAAGAAGAGGAAGCTAGAGGACTCAGTGGATAGAGTGCTGGGTCAGGAGTCAGGAAGACCTGAGTTCAAATACAGTTCCAGGAACTTACTAGAAGTGTGACCCTGGGCAAATCACTTAACCCTTGTCTGCCTTAAGCCACTGGAGAAAGAAACGGCAAATAATTATAGTGTTTTTGCCAAGAAAAAGATCACGTAGACGGCATCAGCATGTTGTGATCCACAGGGTGACCCACAGTCAACGACAACATTCAGCAACACAACGTCAGAAGAATAGTATTCGAAACACGGGGAAGTTCACAGAAGACCAAATGCAAAAAGTAATAAAAACTCCGATGTTAGACACAAATGAAACCAAACAAAAATTAGTCAAAAAATGAAGCGAGTTATACCTTCTACAAGACAGAACTACACTTGACCATATTGGCATAAATGATTCCTGGTGGTCTAAGAACTTGGATTTACCTGTAGCCTTGGAAGGATATATCTTAAGATGTAGGGCGAAGTGAAGGGTGAGACAGGAGGAACAAAGAAGGATATTGTTGCATTTTTACTCAAAGGATCAAATATTCTTTTTGGCACCAAAGGGTTGAACCTGGAGAAATGGATGTAGGCTTGTATTAGAAAAACAAGGCATTTTAACAATTCTAACAATCCAAAAATTGAAGCAGCTACTGCAGAAAGTAGGGGGAATCTTCCCTCTGTGGGGGTATCAGAGTTTGGATGACTCCTTGTTGGATATGTCTTGATTGGGAGGATTCTTTGGAAACAAGTGTGAAAAATAATGACCACTGATATCCTTTGAAACAAATTCTATGAACGGATGACTCTTTGTTTGCCCAAATAATAATTTCATTCTAGATTAGACGGACAAAAATCCTATAGGATACGTTAGTGCAGGATGAATGGAATGTTCTTAAACAGAAAAGGGCCTACTTGTACAAAAAATATTCAATGCAACTTTTTTTTTGTCGTGCTGTAAGGGCAATCAAATTAAAATCTTTTGTGGTTTTTGTTTCACGAAAAATGCCTCTGTTGAATAATATGATTAAAGAGGATCTTTCCCACCTATTGATGGGCCTGACCATTGTAAGAAGCTTAATTCTGGGAGTTGTTTCATAGAAGTGTCCCAAGTACATTTTTTCTTTTCTTTTGAGGCATTGGGTCATAGGGTTATGCCCTCTTGCTTTAGTAAGTTTATAAATTCTCTGAGGGTGATGTTTTACTTTGGTGCTTAGTGATTGGAAGTGTTTCTTTGGCCAGAGAGACTCTGACAAGCCTTTAAGGAGCCCCCTGCTAAAACCCAGAAGTTGATGCTTCCCTTTCTGGTAACTATGTATGTATGTAATGGTCAGGCAATCTGTAAGCACTGTTGGGTGGTTTATTTTTGATTTTGATTTTCTCTGATACCTGTGCTTGATTAAAGTGATTGTTAAACCCTTGAAAATTACTTTTCTTTTATGAATGCAGCTCTAAGAACCTGTTGTAGTAGTCCCTGTTCCCCCCGTGTATGTTGGGGTGTTTACTGACACAGATGGCAAAGAACTGGAAGTTACGACCATCAATTGGGGAATGGCTGAACAAGTTGTGTTATATAATTGTAATGGAATGTACTGTGATGCAAGAAATTATGAGAAGGAAGATTTCATAAAAAAGAACCAGAAAGGTTCACATGAACTGATGCAAAATGAAGTGAGCAAAACCAGGAGAATATTGTACACAGTAACAACCGTATTGTACAATTATCAATTGTCATTGACAGCTGTTCCCTTCATTACAATGATCTAAGATAATCCCAAAGGACTCATGATGAAAAAAATCTTATTCATCTCCAGAGGAAGAATTGATGGAGTGTGAATGCAGATGGAAGCATTCTTTATTTCTTTTGGGTGGGGTATCTGTGTGTTTGTTTTTGTCACAGCATGACTGATATGGAAATATTTTGGCTTGATGGCACATTTTTAAACTATATCAAATTGTTTACCATCTTTGGAGTGAAGGAAAGATTGAAGGAGTAAGAAAAATTTGAACTCACTATTTAAAAAATTAGATATCAAAAATGTATAAAATAATATTTTAAAAGTTCTAAAAGACAGTGTTCAGAGTACACAGATCATCTCTTCTGATGGGGAGAAATGGGTGAGTCATCTCAATAGATCTGTATGTTTTATGGTGAAACCAGCCAGCTAAAATTTGAAAAAATGTGGAAGAAATATAGAAGTAAAGACAGATGGCAGAGACTGAACACAATCATAGAATTATAAGAATAGTTGTACTTAGCTGTTTCAGTCAGGTCTGAGTTCATGACATCATTTTTATTTTTCTTGGCAAAGTTATTGGTGTAGTTTTTCATTTCCTTCTCCAATTCATTTCACTGATGAACTGAAGAGAACAGGGTTGAGTGCCTTGTTCAGGGTCACACAAGTAAGTGCCTGAGGTGAGATTTGAACTCATGAAGATGAGTCTTTCCAACTCTAGGCCCAGTGTTCTATCTGCTCCATCAACTAGCTGCCCTATAAGAATAGTGTTAAGTGCTAAAATTTGGAATGCACTATTAGGAAGAATAGCTAAAGAAACAAAATATTTTTTTTCAGTGAGCTTTTGAACCTTGTTTCCATTTGGCTAATTCTGCTTTTTAAAGCCTCCTCCTCATTGACATTTTAGACCTCTTTTTCCAATTTCATTAGCCTCTTTTTAATGGTGTTATTTTCCTCAGCATTTTTTTGGTTCTCTTTTAGCAGGCTGCTTACAAGCTTTTCAAGCTGTTCTATGGCCTGAGACCATTCCATATTCATTTTGGGGGTACTGGAGGCAGAGGCCTTGACTTCCTCTGACAGTATGCCTTGTTCTTACTCATCAGAAAGGATGGAAGGAGACACCTGTTCACCAAGAAAGTAACCTTCTATGGTCTTATTTTTTTTCCCCTTTCTTTGCCATTTTCCCAGCCAGTTACTTGACTTCTGAATGCTTTGTTAAGAGGAGGGTCCTAGTGCTTCTTCTCTCCCAAGTACAAGACTGAGATTCAAATCAGCTGCTTAGTTCTACCAGAGGCTTTAAGCTGGGCTACCTGGACACTGGACCCAGGCTGCTTCTGTGGCCACCATAGCTGCCCGCCTCCCGCTGCTCCCATGGCCTGAGACTACTGCTTTGGTAACACCATTTCCCTCCTGCCCAGCTTAGGAAGCCTTCCCACACTGACCTTTGGAGCTTTCTTCGTCATTTGTGGATTGAGGGATCTGGGACTCTCCCTGTTGGGAATTCTGCCCCAGAGGTCTGTTCAGGTCCTGCTCCTCCCAGTGCCATACAGCCAGGGCTGGGTTTTACTCCTCTCAGTGTCCCATGAGACAGACTTTTCTTGTTTCCTTCCAGGTTACCCTTGGCTGGAAACCTCTTTCACTCTGTTGTTCTGTGACTTCTGTTGCTCTAGAATTTGTTGAGAGTATTTTTTTACAGGTATTTTGTGGGCTGTGGGGGAAGCGCTAGAATACATGTGTTTTTCTACTCCTCCATCTTGGCTCCATTCCTCTCAAAATAGCTTTTTTAGGGGGTTGTCAAAGTTACAATCAAGAGAAGAGGATAGAAGAATCGGTAAGCTCACTGATAAATTATATTGGACTATGATTATAGTGAAACCAAATCAATAAGTATTTATTAAATACCTACTTTGTTCCAGCCACTTGTGCTAAGAGCACAAACAAAGACAGAATACAATCCCTACTCTCATGGAGTTCAGAGTCTAATGTCACCCATTTCAAACAAGAATGGCCACTGTTGTAATGTATAACAAAAACATAACCATGTACAGAATATATATGTGTGTGTGTGTGTGTGTGTGTGTGTGTGTGTGTGTGTGTGTGTGTATTCAGGATAAATTGGAGATAATTCTCAGGCACTAGTATTATGGTGAGAGTGTGTAAGAGAAGGGTTTATTGAAGCCAATTTCATGTGGTCTTATCCAATAAATTTGAATGTGGCTTAGTGGCAAACTAGCTTCCTATTCTTTCCCAAAAGGAAGAAGAAAAGGATAGATGTAACATCTACCACATTCTATTATGGAATCCTGGGAAGTCAGAAGATGAATAGCCTATATATCTATTTTATCTTCTTACTCCTAATTTCTGCCTTCCCATATCATTTATTAATTAGTCTGATAAGGATTATCTCCCTTACAACTGACATCACTATAGTTTTCTACTCTCAGATTTGATCAGAAAAACTCTGCATTTGACATTAAAAGTGTCAGATTTAAACTAGGAATTTAGCCTATAAGTAAATCAACACATAAAGTATGATCGTTGTCAAGAAATTCTGTTAGAAACTTAGATATTTATAATTTCAGTGTGCGTCAATATAGTAATTTAACATAATTTCCATGATCCAGATTAACCGATGTGTTTGTAAGATTCTGATTCTGCTAGAACACCAGAATATACACATACACAAAACCATCACCTCATCCCCACACAAAGCTGCTAAGATAGATTATAAAACTAGGTCAAAGGAATGACTTTCTGTTAATCTGGACGCATTCTTTTAAATTCTAAAAGTAGTTATGTAATGTTGATTATCTGACACTTTTGATATGAAAAGTACAGTTTTATTTTTTTGTCATCAAATCTTAGAAGGAATATAGCTATAGATTAGGTGATGTAAGCAATAAGGAAAGTAACTTTTATTAGACTAGTTTATATATAAGCTGCGAAGGCTGGAGGTGGGGGTAAGAATGTAGAGAAACATGAGGCAAGGATGCCTGATCCTTGGTTTCTCAGGAACCACAGGAGACTGTAGCAGAAGCCATATCCCCTCCTTCTCTTTCTGTTTTTATTCTCTTTGGAAAAGAACAGAAAGTCAATTGGTCACTGAACCTTGGGCTGCATCAAAGGCTCAGCAATCCGTTATACATGTATATCTTTATTTCTTCTTCTTCTCTCTCTCTCTCTCTCTCTCTCTCTCTCTCTCTCTCTCTCTCTCTCCCTCCCTCCCTCTCCCTCTGTATTGTTATCAATATCTGATGTGGAATATTAGAGTACTAAATTTGGGGTTAAACACTCTGCTTTCAAATGCTGCCTCTTTCACTTGACACTGTGAATGTCTTTGAGGCTTTCTTGGCAGAGATGCTGGAGAACTTCGGCATTTAGTTCTCCTTTTAACAGATGAGGACCCTGAGGCAAATAGGGTTTAAATGACTGGCTCAAAGTCACATAATGATTAACTATTGGAGACCAAATCTGAACTCAAGCCTTCCTGATTCCACGACGAGGGTTCTGTTCTATTCACTATATCACCCCTCTGACCACAGAGATAGATACATAGACATTGTTAATTATATTTCAATGCAAGTAATTTCCTTTATAATCCCTTGTAACAAGAATTACCAACACTATTATGAGAAGCCCTTGATTTTAAGAGACTAAGAGCACAAGTAACACATACACACACGCACGATGCACACTTAAAATATTCATGAATGTTTTGTATTGCGTTTTATAGAAGAGTTTGGAAAATGTCCTTATGTGCAGATGAAGGCAGTCGCATTTAACAGTAAATGCATATTGTCAATCACCATTCTTTTTTTCTTCTGAAATAGCATTGTTGTTTACACATGTTGTCTCCTTCTTTATATTTAACACTGTTAGCCCAACCTCTCAGAACTTAATTACTGGGGTTGCTGTTACGTATTAAATGTGTTTCATGGAATGTGGAATAGCTTTTTTTGTAAAATAAAAGATATTTTGTTCACAAATTGCTTCCTTCTACTAGATAAGAAGCAAGAGGAGCTTTAAGCATTTAAAACAAGAAAATAAGTACCATCTTTGATATTCTTTTTGTTTTTCTTGGCCTTGTTCAACGTTCTTCCATTGTTGAGATTATTTTCAGTGGATTTGTTGACTTAACCTGTAGAAAGCAATTAATGAGAGTGAGAGCTCCTGAGTATAAAAGTGCTTTGAAAATTTGAATTGGAGCTTAGATGAGAAAAGAAAATTTTTCTTAATATTATATTAATATGAAAAAAAAAACAAATGAACCCACACAGATAGGCATCTCCAATGACTTCTTTATCTGTTTTATTCATATTTGAAATTAATTTGTTTTATGTGAAGGAAATTTCCCCTTCAAAAAATTGTTATGAGTCATAGGAACAAAATTATAGAACTAATAAGAACCAAATAGAAATAGCAGTAGGATAAAACATGTGTTCAACACAAACTTAAAATGCCACTTTTAGAAATAGTTCATTTAAAATAATAGTATCACTTTCTACTGCCACGGACGGAGTGGATTTTATAGACAGTACTTCTGTCCAGGTTATTCTCTATCTCCTAAATTCTCTATAGATAAAATTTATGAACTGGCACTAAAATGGGCATATAATACTCTTTTAGGTGACAGGGGAATCATAGGAAGACACAAAAATGAAATAAAATTATAATCTTTTAGCATATTATACTCTAATATCTCATAGTCAAAATGGGGGAAGAGTGATGAAATACCTATTCTTACCCCAAAACTTTAAAGATTGCTTTCTCAGTTTCAGATAAATTACATTATATTATTTTTTTAAATACATGTATTTGTTTTTGGAATTACGAAGCCACTTTCTTTCTGCCTCTTACTTCCCCTTACTTTCTAGGGTAAACATAAACAAAAACAACAAAACAAAAGAAATAAAGGAAAGAGAAAATGAGAGACTTTCTCCTTATGTTGCCAGGGAAAGCAATACAGATTACCAGTAGATTGGGGAGATCCCATGTGACAACCTTAAAGAAAAGATGGTTATAGCTGTTGTCCTTCATCTTTGAAGAGGACTGAAATGAAATCACCATTGTAAAGTGAAATTTCAGTGTGTCTGACTGTGCCTAATCAGACCAATACGAGCTTGGAATGATCTACCACAGGTTGGGCACAGATAGTCCATATGAATATTTGGAGTGACTATCCCAAATCTGCATATCCTGTGTTTACTTTGTGCTATCTCAATTCTGCTTTGCTCAAAGAGCACAGCACCTTTTCTTATGTGGGCACACCATATTAAGCAGTCCTATGCCAGTGTCTCCCATGTTGTACAGTCACAGCGAAAATTCTTGAGAGAGACCTTGAGAGTATGTTTGTACCATTTCTTCTGGCCATCATGTGATCACCTGTCCCATGCAAGTTCTCCATAATATAGTCTTTTTGGCAAGCATACATTTGGCATTCTAACAACATGGCCAGCCCATCAGAGTTGTACTCTCTGAGGCATAATTTGAATACCTAGCAGTTCAGCTTGATCAAGAACTTCAGTGTCTGGTACCTTATCCTGCCAAGTGACCCTCAGAATCTTCCTAAGACAGTTCAAATGGAAACAATTCAGTTTCCTGGCATGGCACTTGTACACTATCCATGTCTTTCATTCATGCAATGCAAAAGTCTTCAGCAGTAAGTGATCATTTCTGTTGCTGTTTCCAACTCCATTCCTCCCTAGGACTCCCTGCCAAGGTTGGCAGTCTGAGTATACTCTAGCATTAAGGTCACTCAGAATTACAAACTTGTCCTATTTTGGCACATTGATGATAAAGATCTCTAGTTTTTCATAAAATTTTTCTTTGACTTCCTAAAGGTTTGTCACGGTGAGTGTATAGGCACTGATAATGGTGGCTTGGCGGTTTCCTGCAAGTGGCAATTGCATTGTCATGAGATGGCCATTCACTCCTTTTGGTAGACATGCCAGCTTGCTCATAGTACTCCCCTTCACTATACCCCCTCCAAAAAAAGTTGTATCCACCTACAATCTCAGTAAGCTGGCCTTCATTGCCAATATTGTTTCACTCAGAGTTGCTATTTGGATGTGATACCTGGTGAATTCTCTTGCAACAAGAGCAGTTCTTTCAGTTCTACTGGATTTTGTGTTGTCTATTAGTGTGCACATGTTCCATGTGCCGATGGTGAGTGGTATCATCTTTTCAGATGTTTTCGTACTTTTTTTTGTCTTTGGCTGGATAGTGTGATTCCCTGCCTGCCATGAAAATCAGGCCAGGGTTGGGTAAGCAGGCAATGTTTACAGCACCTTTCCTAGCCCCTTTCCTCACACCAGGAGGTGAGCAGTACAGTCCTTAAAAGGCTGCTCAGACACTCAGGGGGCTGCCAAGTCCCACCACTGCTTCCAGTGAGAAACAACCCTATGGCCTGGGCTGCCTGTGTACAAGTTTGTGACTACATTGTATCTGCACCTGCTGCTTCATCACTTGCTTGTTGACACAGGACTTTGAGGCACAATAGTGAAATGGTATGGGTGATGTCTTTTGATTAGTGAGGAAATTGGATTTAAATGAGACAGAGTTGCATGAAGTCATCAGCCTCACTCTCTCATCATAGTCCAGTGGTAGGACAGAGTCAAGACTACTGGCAGTGACTCAGGATGCAGTGGATGACCTTGGCATCTTTGGTGTCTAATCAAGCTCTAAGTACTCCACATCATCTGATTCATCTGCCTTCATGGCCATTGGAACAAATTGTTTTCATTTGCCCATATCACCAGATGAAGTCTTCATATGCTTGGGGTAGATACCACCCTAACTTATCAATGGATTTGAGAACCCTTGGTTACCCTCAACCTGGTTTGGCCCCTCTGCCAAAATGGTTTACCAGGGTGTGGCCACTGCGCATGCTGCAGCTTCTTGGAACCACAGGTGCGAGTAGGTGGAACAGGTGTACACCAAAGGTGGAAGAGCCCTGAAAAGGGCTTGGCAACTATAACACCAAAGGTAGTGGTACTGGTACTGGTACTGGTCTTTGTCCTGCCTGAACACACCCTCCACCCCTAAAGAAAAGATCAGTACAACAGTTATACACAGTCAAGAGTCAGGAACAGATGAGGTGACATGACACACAGTCATATCAAGAACATGACAGATCAATTAAAATATACTGATTCATAGAACATAGGAGGCATTTAATAATTACTGAGTGAACGAATGAATTATGGTATTTGATAATCATTTATTAAAAGTTTGTTACGGGTGGGACATTGTGATAAACATTGAGAATACAAAGGCAAACATGAAATCACCCCTGACCTCCGGAAGCACAACAAGCATACATTCTATTAGGAGGAATAACATGAACATGGTAATATATTGTGCATGTGTGAACGAATGCATGTTTGCAAGCATGAATGCATATGGGCATGGGCATATGTGTATTACATGTTTTATTTATGATGTATATGTGATTTTGTGGAGAGGTACTATGCTGTGAGGAGCACTGGAAAATGGAGACGTGGTGGATGGATTTGGGGCTTTCTACAGGTAATGCTGATTGAGTTTAATTTCAAGAAAAGGAAATACCTGTGCAAAGGCATGGAGACAAGTGATAGAATGTCATGTATGATGAAGAATAAATAGGTTAATTTGGTCTAATTCACAAAAGGGATTAAAGAATAATAAGCGTTTAAAGAGAG
The DNA here is from genome assembly GCA_028658325.1 of Potorous gilbertii. NCBI lineage: Eukaryota > Metazoa > Chordata > Mammalia > Diprotodontia > Potoroidae > Potorous > Potorous gilbertii. The sequence goes on along the minus strand of CM053772.1, from coordinate 180,576,737 downwards.
ATTGCAGTCAGATTAGAAAAGGCTATAAAAACTTAACAAAAGAAGTTGTATTTTATTCTAGAGGTAAGAAAGCACCCTTAAAGCCTAGATCAGGGGAGTGAGGGAGTCAGACTTTAGTTTTTTGTTTTTTGTTGTTGGTGGTGTTGTTTTGTTTTTTGTTTGTTTTTTGGTTTTTTTTAGGTTTATCAATTTGGCAACTAAGAGAAGAGGAAATTGCCATGAAGAAAGTGAATAGGTGGGGAGACCTTGATAAAACTTTGACTCTCAGTTTCATAGTGCCCTGACTACCACAATTACGTTCCAAGTAAACAAAGAAGGCTTTAAGATTATTCTTCATCATTTCTGGATTTGTATTTGGGACTCACACCAAAGGTATTCATTTGGATCCCATTATTTCAATGTAACATGAAGTGAATACATATTTAATGTCAGAAACATAAACCTTTGCAAACTATTGAATTGTGGTGAAACAAAGCTTTAAAGACTGATTGGTACTTTCTTGCTCTTAAAATTTTCTTTATTTTATTATGTTGAATATATTTGTATTTCCTTTTTCTGTTTAAATTTTGTGTTCTTTGCATCCACCCTTACGTGGTTCTTTAAAAGCAGGTAAGACTTTTTTCTTTATATCCCTCACATGTAGAATACAGAAAGAAATTAATAAAGATTGAATTAAATTTAAGGTGTTGAAATTATTTTAATCTTTATATTTATTTTATTATTTAACTTGGTTTGGCCTCCTAGCTGTCAGTAAGCATGTATACACATCAGTCAGGGTTGGATGTTGTCTTCTTCAGTCTTCAAAAAAGTTTCAGGGTAGACTTATGTCTTTCTACTAGTTCTCAAATATCTCCAGTTTAGGTGTATTATCTGGGACCAGAAAGTAAGCAGATTCTTTGATCATTCTTAGGTTAAGGGCAGGTAGTCTTTAATTATACTTCCAATTTGGTTATTTTCTTGGTTGCTTACACAAAAAAACTATGAAGAATATCTATTAACAACAAATGGACATCAGAGAAATTATTGAGATTAGCATATGCCAAAATCCAGATTTTCTTCTTGGTACGAGTTAAGCTCTCAACTCAAACCAAGAGAAAGGTACTGAACTCTGTATCACCAAGGCAATATTCTTATCACTGATGGTGACTATAAATATGTTGGTTAGTTCGGAATCATAAAGTATAACAGACACTTTATACAGAAGGCAGGGGAACATTGATTCAGACTCCAGAAAGCCAGATCCCAACATCAGAAAGCCAAATCCATCATAGTCCAACCAAGAAGTCAATATACCTTACCAATGCAGGAGACAAAGCCATTCTCAAGCCATCTCCCCCCTGCTGGGGCCTCTCCACAAGCAAACACTCATAAAAAGTCACCTGTGTCTGCCTGTATCCTCTATCTCCTTTACCCTAACTGCTCTCACCAACTTCATCCCAGCTCTACTTCACTACTTCCACTCATTTAGCAAGCTCCTCTCACCACATTTGAATTAGGCGTCCATGTGATTTAAGCAGGTCACATGGGCCTATTGATGGGTGGGAAAGATCTTCAAATTAAGCAAATATCTATTAAAAATGGAAACTCTAAAGAGAAGTCTTTTCTCAGCAGTCTCTAGGAACATAGACCAAGGAAAGCAAAGGATATAAATGTAGTCTAGATCCTTATTTTTCTTTTGCTTGGGAAGCAAAATTCACCAAACAAAATCCACATTTTGCACTAACCTGTCCAAATTTGTGTCCAATAAATTATCTAAAAAGGCCATGTTTGCTTTCAGCATTCTGTCAGCCAAATCCCAAAATGAAGCATAGGGCTCTCTGTCAAGAAAACCTAATCCAGACTTTCAAAAAAGTAGGGTACATATGGTTTTTATGTCTATTTGCATGTTGATAGCCATTATGAATATTGTTTTCCTGATTCTGTCTCTTTCACTATATCAAGTCTTCTAAGTCTTTTTTGGCTAAATTTTTTGAAATTAAAGGTTAATGTTCTAAAGATATTGTGAGATCATTCTTAACTTCTTCCCAGCAGCAGAAATACCCAAAATTTTAGAATGAAATAATATAAGCAAAAACAAAATTATTTTTGGTCCATATCTTGAATACATTCACTTACTAACATACTATG
>CM053772.1:180550259-180574110 GCA_028658325.1 Potorous gilbertii | reverse complement strand
GCCGGGGAATAGGCCCGAGCACTCCCCCACTTTCCTGTATTGTAAGATAGGTTTTCATACCAAAATGAGTGTGCATTTTATTCCTTCCTATAGTCGAATGTGATGAGAGTAAACTTATTGTTTTTCTCTTAGCTCCCTTCTTTTTCCCTCCACTAAAAACTCTCCTGCCTGCCTCTTCTATGAGAGATAATTTGCCCCATTCCATTTCTCCCTCTCTCCTCCCAATACATTTCTCTCTTGCTGCTTAACTTGATTTTTTAAAGATTTGATCCCATCTTATTCAATTCACTCTGTGCTCTCTGTCACTGTGTGTGCTTGCACGTGTGTGTGTGTGTGTGTGTGTGTGTGTGTGTGTGTGTGTGTGTGTGTAATCCCACCAACTACCCAGATGCTGAAAAGTTTCAAGAGTTACAAATGTTGTCTTTCCATGTAGGAAAGTAAAGAGTTCAACTTTAGTAAGTCTCTTATGACTTCTCTTTGCTGTTTACCTTTTCATGCTTCTTTCCATTCTTCTGTTTCAAAGTCAAATTTTCTTTTCAGCTCTGGTCTTTTTATCAAGAATGTTTGAAAGTCTTCGATTTCATTAAAAGACCATTTTTTCTCCTGAAATATTATACTCAGTTTTTCAGGGTAGGTGAGTCTTGGTTTTAGTCCTAATTCCTTTGACTTCTGGAATATCATATTCCATGTCCTTTGATCCCTTAATATAGAAGCTGCTAGACCTTGTGCTATCCTGATTTTATTTCCACAATACTGGAATTGTTTCCAATATTTTTGCTTGCAATATTTTCTCCTTGACCTGCGAATTCTGGAATTTGGCTACATTGTTCCTAGGAGTTTCTCTTTTTTGGATCTCTTTCAGACTGTGATTAGTGGATTCCTTGAATAATTATTTTACCCTCTGGTTCTAGAATATCAGGGCAGTTTTCCTTGATAATTTCATGAAAGATGATATCTAGGCTCATTTTTTGATCATGGCTTTCAGGTAGTCCAATAATTTTAAATTTCCCTCCTGGAGCTATTTTCTATGTCAGTTGTTTTTCCAATGAGATGTTTCACATTATTTTTTATTTTGTCATTCTTTTGGTTTTGTTTTGTGAATTCTTGGTTTCTCATAAAGTCATTAGCCTCCATCTGTTCCATTCTAATTTTGAGAGAACTATTTTCTTCAGAGAGCTTTTGAACCTTCTTTTCCATTTGGCTAATTCTGCTTTTGAAAGCATTCTTCTCCTCATTGGCTTTTTGAACCTCTTTTGTCAGTTGAGTTAGCCTATTTTTCAAGGTGTTATTTTCTTCAACATTTTTTGGGGTCTTCTTTAGCATGGTGTTGACCCCAGTTTTCATGCTTTTCTTGCATCTCTCTCATTTTTCTTCCCAGTTTTTCCTCCACCTCTCTAACTTGTTTTTCAAAATACTTTTGGAGCTCTTCTATGGCCTGAGCCCACTGAATATTTGTTTTGCATTTTTGGGATCCAGAAGCTTTGACTTCTATGTCTTTTCCTGATGGTAAGCATTGTTCTTCTGAAGCAGAAAAGAAGGGGGAGATATCTGTTCACCAAGAAAGTAACCTTCTATGGCTTTATTTTTTCCCCTTTTCTGGGCATTTTCCCAGCCAGTTACTTGACTTCTGTGATCCCTTTCCACACCGATCTTGCCTCCAGATCCACCCAGTTATTGCTTGGGGTCAGAGATTCAAATACTGCTTTCCAGCCTCAGAGCTTTCAGGAGTTGCAGGGCTGCTATTTAGAGTAAGATTAAATTCAGGTGCTCAGGTGTGGGCAAGCCTACTATTCAGTTTGTGATTAAGTTCATTTGCTTGGGTAGGGGCAGCACCACCAGGGTTTCAGTTCCCTCAGAGGCTTTATGTGGAAACCTTCAACAATGGATCTGAGCTCCTGCCTACTTTGGGAGCCCCTGTCTGCTGCTGCCTCTGCTGCTGCCTCCCGAGGAGGCTTGAGTTGTGGGAACCCCCTGCTCCCCTCTCGGTCAACCATAAAGCTTCTCTCACTAATCTTTCGCATCTGTGGGTGGAGGGACCTTCATGGCCACTGGAGATTCTGTCCCTGAAGCCTGCTCAGATCTGTTCCTCTCGGGTCATCGTCAAGGCAGGGCTGAGCTGTGCTCCAGGTCCAATGCGTGACAAACTTTTGGTGTCACTTTTTCAGGACTCTCTTTAACAGAAATCTTCACTCCATTGCTGTGTGGCTTCTGCTGCTCCAGAATTTGTTGGGAGTTCTCCTTTATAGGTATTTTATGGGCTGTGGGTTTGGAGGTAGCCTATGTGAATCTTTCTATTCCACCACCTTGGCTCCTCTCCTCATAGTGTATTATTTTCGTGACAAGTTACTGCATTAATTTTGCTAAAATTTTATTTAAAATTTTTGTGTCTATATTCGTTAGAGAAATTGGTCTATAATTTTCTTTCCCTGTTTTGGCTCTTCCTGATTTAGGTATCAGAACCATGTTTCTATCATAGAAAGAATTTGGAAGGACTCCTTCCCCAGTTTTCAAAAATAATCTATATAGTATTGGAATTAAATATTCTTTAAACATTTTATAGTATTTTCACTTGTAAATCCATCTGGCCCTGGAGAATTTTTCCCAGGGAGTTCATTGATGGTTTATTCAATTTCTTTTTCTGAGAGGGGGCTGTTTAACTATTCAACTTCCTCTTCTGTTAATCTGTGCAATTTGCATTTTTTAAAATACTCATCCATCTCATTTAAGTTACTGAATTTGTGGGCATAAAGTTGGGTAAAGTAATTTCTAATTATTGTTTTAATTTCCTCATTGAAGGTGAGCTCACCCCTTTTATTTTTAATATTAGTAATTTGATTTTCTTCTTTTATTTTTTACTCAAATTGACCAAAAGTTTACCAATTTTATTATTTTTTTCATAAAACCAACTACTGGCTTTATGTATTAACTCAATATTCTTTCTTAATTTCAATTTTATTAATCTCTCCTTTGGTTTTTAGTATTTCTAATTTGGTATTTACTTGGGGTTTTTCAGTTAGTTCTTTTTCTATCTTTTTCAATTGCATGCCCAAGTCGCCTCTTTCTCTATTTTATTTATGTAGGCATTCAATGATATAAAACTTCTCCTGGCAACTGCTTTTGCAGTATCCCATAAGATTTGGTAGGTTGTCTCATTATTGTCATTCTCTTGAATGAAGTTGTTGATTGTTTTTATGATTTCTTCTTTAACCCACTCCTTCTTTAGGATTAGAGTAGATTGCAATTAATTTTTGGTTTATCTTTCCATGGCTTTTTATTACATGTAATTTTTGTTGCATTATGATCTGAGAAGGATGCATTGGTTATCTCTGCCTTTCTACAATAGAGTGTGAGATTTTTTTTTTTTGTCCTAGTACATGGTCAATTTTTGTAAATGTTCCATGTACCACTGAGAAAAAGATATATTCCTTTCTATTCCCCTTTAATTTTCTCCAGAGTTCTATCATATCTCGCCTTATCCAGAGTTTTATTTACCTCCTAAGCCTCTTTCACATTTATTTTGAGGTTAGATTTATCAAGTTCAGAGAGGGGGATGTTGAGGTCCCCCGTTAGTATGGTTCAGCTGTGTGTTTCTTCCTTCAACTCCCCCAACCTCTCCTCTAAGAATTTGGATGCTATACCACTTGGAGCATACATGTTTAGTAATGATATTGCTTCATTGTCTATGGTGTCTTTTACAAGAATGTAGTTTCTATCCTAATCTTTTTTAATTAGATATTTTTCTGCTTTTTCTTTATCTGATATTAGGATTGCTACTTCTTACATCAGCTGAATCACAATATATTCTGCTCCAATCTTTGACCTTTCTCCTGTGTTTATCCCCCCATTTCAAATGTGTTTCTTGTAAACAACATATTGGTGGATTACGTGTTTTAATCCATTCTGATATCTGTCTCCGTTGTATGGGAGAGTTAATTCCATTCACATTCACAGTTAACGATTACAATCTGTTTATTTCCCTCCATCCCCTTTCCCACCATCTATGCTTTAGCTCTCCTATCTCCCTTCCCCTCCTCAATGGTATTCACTTTTCACCACCTCCTCCTGCAGTCTTCCCTTCCTTCTTTTAGTGCCCCTCCCTTTTACTCCCCTTTACCTTTACTGCTTCTTCCTTCCCGTTTAGCTTCCCTCCCTTTCTTCCCCCTTCCCCTCCTACTGCCTATAGAGCTAGTCAGGATTATCTACTTAAGTTTATTGCTCCCTTCTTGAAACAAATCAGATGAGAGCACCTCTCAAACAATGCTCATCTCCTTCCCCTCTTTCTCTCTACTATACTTTTGTACTTCTTCCTGTGACGTAATTTGCCATTTTCTGCTTCCTCCTTTTCATACCTCCTGTTACAATCCCTTCTCATACTGAAATCATATTTTTTATCATGACATGATTTAGTTTATACCCGTTCCCTCTATGTATATCCCTTTTATACTTCATGACAGATGCACAATTCTCAAGATTAACAGGTATCATCTTCCCTTATAGGGAGGTAAACCATTTGCCCAAGTTGAGTAACAAGCTTTCCCCCCTACACCCATTTACCTTTTTATGCTTCTCTTGAGATCTGCATTTGAAGATCTAATTATCTATTAAGTTCTGGTGTTTTTGTTTTGTCAGGATGGTCTGGAAATCCCTTACTTCATTGAATGACCATCTCCTTGCCTAAAATGTTATGCTGAACTTTGCTGGGTAGTTGATCCTTGGTTGTAGTCTCTACTCCTTTGTCGTATGGAATATTGGATTCCAAATCCTTTGATCTTTTAATGTAGAAGCTGCAAGGTCCTCTGTGATCCTGATGATAGCTCCTTGATATTTGAATTGTTTCCTTCTGATGACCTGTAGTATTTTCTCCTTCACTTGTTATTTCTGGAATTTGGCAACAATATTTCTTGGTATTTCTAGTCTGGGATCCCTTTCAAGAGGTGAATGGTGGATTCTTTTGATAACTATTTCACCTTCTTAATCTAGGACTTTTGAGCTGCTTTCTTTGATGATTTCTTGGAAGATATTGTCCAGGCTCTTTTATTTCTCATGGCTTTCTGGTAGACCAAGAATTCTTAGATTTTCTCTCCTGTATCTATTTTCCAGGTCAGTTGTTTTTTTCCAGTTAGATATTTTACATTTTCTTCTATGTTTTCTTTCATTAAGTTGTGTTTGATTGATTTTTGTTGTCTCATAGGGTCATTAGTTTCTACTTGCCCAATTCCAATTTTTATTCAAATTTTTCAGTTAATTCTCTTATCTCCTTTTTCCATCTGTCAATTATTTCTTTTAAGAAGTTATTTTCTCTATTTAATTTTTGTACTACTTTTCCATTTGTCTAATTTTGTCAGTGAGTTTTTTTGCTTCTTTTTACCTTTGTCCAATTTTCTTTTTTAAGGAGCTGTCCTCTTCAGTGGATTTTTTTTTCATATTTTTAAAATCATTGGTCAGTTTTTCTCCTGTTTCTCTAATTTGACTTTTAAAATTCTTCTTCATATCTTCCAAGAGTTCTCTTTGACTTTCCAACCAGTTCGTATTGCCTAATACAGTCTCAATGTTTTCCTCTTTGGTCTTTTCTACTTTACTTCTTCCTCATGATGTTGATGATGATGATCACACTTTTCCTGGCTTTTAAAGTAGATCTCTGCTTCTACTGCAAAAGGGTCTCCATCCTACAGTTTTTGTGCCTTGAACTTGAGGCGTCGTGTGTTGTGACCTCCGGTTCTTTCAACTAGAACCTAAAATGCTGCAACTTACCTGGTGCTGAGCTGGCTGGTATGAGAAAGTAAAGGTCAGATGAAGTCTTTCCGAGTTTCCCTGAAATTGTCCTGGAACTAGCTGTGCTATGTGTGGTGGAAGGGTTGTCTGGATACAGCAGATCTTCTCTGCTGAGCTAGAGCATAGACAAATTCAGAAGTTCGTGATCCCATCTGCGTTAGTGTCGTAGTGCTGAGGCACCAATGTTTGAGGTTGTGGGCTCTACCTCCCTGAGGCTCAGGATCTCCTCCCAGTTAGCTAAGGTGTGACAGTCTGGGACAGCTGTTATCCTTCACTGGTTCCCTTCAGCCAGAGCAAAAGGGATTCCCCCTTTACAATTTTTCTAGCCTCACATGCTAAGAGACTGTTTGCCCCTTCTGCTGAATCCACTGTTTTAGGATTTTTCTGGGGAAATATTTTATGTATCTTTCAAAGCATTTATCCATCAATCCACCATCATAGCTCCTGGGAGTTCAAGTAGGTGACTTATAAACATTTAATCTCAAGAAATAGCTGCTGCAGATACCTGGGACTCTGTGGCTCTCACTTGCTCGATTCTGCTGGACTCCTGTCCTGGGCTGATATGCCTGAAATTCCACAGTGACGCTACTGCCTCAGAATGCCCAGGTCTTCCTGCTCTGCTCTGCTGTGGTGAGGACATGCTGGTACAGTCTATGTGCTCTGCAGTTCTCCAGTCCCCAGAACAGATTCTTTCTGTTGACCTTCTATTCTGTCCTTGGCTGTGAAACTGCCACAATCTGTCTCCTATTGGATCCTGCCCCCCAAAATCAGGTCAGATTTGCTTTTTAGAGTTATCTGAAGGTGTTTATCAAAGAGCTTAGGTGAATAGTTGCTCTCACTCTGCCATCTTGGCTTCACCTTTCACAATTCAGAATTTGAAAAAAAAGGTTCAAAATATATTTTACATATAATTTGCAAAAATTAAATCCTAAGTAAATTTTAAATAATTGCAGATAACTTAATGCTAGGAGGGACAGCTACCACAACAGACAAATAGATAAAATTCCAAAAATCCCTTGACAGTTCAAACTACTGGGCTAACTCTTAATAAGATGGAATTTATTTTTGAAATTAAATATTGTGTTAGAAATTTGCCTTTAAATCGATATTAACAGTTTTCTTTGAATGAGAGAATTTCAAAGTATTACCTCATGTTCTTCATCTCTGAGTCCTATTTTCCTTGGCTTCCTTAAACTTCCAGCTAAATTCCATCTTTTCTTAGAAATTTTATCCAGTCCTTTTAATGCTAGTCTCTTCTATGATATGATTGTCTCTAATTTATCCTGATAGTGTACTGTTTGTACATAGTTTAACTTTAAAATGTTTTCTCCCATATTAGACTATGAATTCCTTTGAATGCATCCTAGTTTTCTGTATGCTTTGCCTTTTTCCAAATTTTAGCACCTTGCCTGCCATTTAGTTGGTACTTAATAAATTTTTTTTGATGTATCCAGGATTACCTAGGACAAATGTGGGGAAACTTTGTTCTATAAAATTTGATTCAGTCAAAAGGTTGCACTTTAGGGTCTAGAAGGCCTCATGTGTCCTCAGGGTCATAGAATCCCCACTGCTGAAGTAGGCATCACTACTGAGTCTTTTTCAAAAGGTGTATTGTAGTTATTTTTCCAATATTTCATTTTTTCATTTAATATATGCATTTTTATTGTTGCATAGATTTAAAACAACAAAAAATTATAGTCAAGGAAATATCTCTCAACACGAACAACAACAGTTTCTTTTAATTGTTGAACAAGGAAAAAAAGATTTTAAATTCCCAAATACAATGTAAAAAAAAGAAATATTTATCCACATTTTTAATGCTTTGTCAAGCAACTATTAATATTTTGAACTCCTACATTTGGATGCCTAGAGTACTCATTCTATTTCACTGATATGATCTCTATTTTCACTAAATAATTTTTATGACAAAAACTATGCAATATGCTTTCAAGTAAGATAGTAGCAGACTCTCTTCATCGCATTTATTTTCAATATGCCCATTAACAGTTTTGCCTATTTTTTGCTTGAGTCAACAACTTGCTAAAGGAGAATGAAAAACTGCTGAAGAAAATAACACCTTTAAAAATAGACTAATTCAAATGGCAAAAGAGGCCCAAGAATCCAATGAGGAGAAGAATGTTTTAAAAAGCAGAATTAGTTAAATGGAAAAGGAGGTTCAAAGTTCACTGAAGAAAACAGCTCTTTAAAATTTAGATTGGGGCAAATGGAAGCCAATGACTTTATGAGAAAACAAGCAATTACAAAACAAAACCAAATCAATGAAAAAATGAAAATAATTTGATATAACTCATTGGAAAAACAACTGACCTGGATAATAGATCCAGGAGAGACAATTTAAAAACTATGGGACATGATCAAAAGTCATGCTCAAAAAATGACCTTGTACATCATTTTTCATGAACTTACCAAAGGAAACTGACCTGATATCCTAGAATCAGAAGGCAAAATAAATATTGAAACTATCCACTCATCATCTTTTGAAAGAGATCTGAAAAGAAAACTCCTAGGAATGTTAGAGCCAAATATCAGAGTTCCCAGGTCCGGGAGGAAACATTGCAAGCATCCAGAAAGAAACAATTTGAGTATTGTGGAAATACAATCACCAGAACACAAGATCTAGCAGCTTCTACATTAAGGGATCAAAGGTCTTGGAATATAATATTCCAGAAGTCAAAAGGAACTAGGATTAAAACTAGGAATTACCTGCACAGCAATACTGAGTATAATACTTCAGGGGAAGTATGGTCATTCAGGGAAATAGAGGACTTTCAAACATTCTTGATGAAAAGACCAGTTGAATAGAAAATTTGACTTTAAAATCCAAGAATCAAGAGAAGCATGAAAAGGTAAATAGAAAAGAGAAAACACAATTGACTTACTAAGGTTGAACTGTTTACATTCCTGCATGGACAGATAGTATTTGTAACTCTTGAAACTTTTTTCAGTATTTGGGTAGTTGTAGGGAGTATACATACGTATATTCATATCTATATCTATATATGTATATATATGTATGTAGATATAGATAGATAGATGTATATATATTTACAGAGGGTACAGGGTGACTTGATGATGAGGGGATGATAACCAAAAAAAATGAAATTTGGGGGTGAGAAAGGAATATATTTGGAGGAGAAAGGGAGAAATGGAATAGGACAAAATATCTCTCATAAAACAAGTAATAAAAAGCTTTTTCAACAGAGGGAAAAAGGGAGGAGGTGAGAGGGAAAAAGTGAAACTTACTCTCATCACATTTGACTTAAGGAGGGAATCACATGCACACTCAATTTATTATGAAAATATATCTTACACTACAGGAAAGCAGGGCAGAAAGAAATAAGTGGGGTGCAGGTTGCTGGAAGGGAAGGCAAATGGGAGGAGAGAGACATTTGAAGTAAGTTTTGGTGAGGGACAAAGTCTAAAGCCAGTATAGAATATTTGGGGAGCAGGATAGGAAGGAGGGAAATATAGTTAGTCTTACACAACATGACTATTATGGAATTCTTTTGCAAAACTACACATATATAGCCCATATTAAGTTACTTGCCCTCCCAGTGGGGATGGGTGGGGAGGGAAGAAGGGAGAGAAGTTGGAACTCAAAATTTCAGGAACAAATGTTGAGCATTGTTTTTGCATGCAACTGGGAAAGAAAAATGCAGGTAATGGGGTATACAAGAAAAGAGAGAAGATGGGGTAAGGGAAGGGAGGGGTGTGATAGAAGAAAGGGCAGATTAAGGGAAGGGGCAATCAGAATGCACGATGTTTTGGAGTGTGGGAGGGTAGAGTTGGGTAGAAAATTTCAAAGAAAATCTTGTGGAAATGACTGTCAAAAACTAATAATAAATAAATAAATAAAGTTTAAAAAATTTATCCACAGAATAAAACAAACATTTCTATAAGATAGTGAAATAGTTGTTTTCTAAAATCATTGAGCTCTTCTTATAGCCTAATAGTATTCAATTTTGATCATACATCACAGCTTGCTCAGCCATTCCCCAGTTGATGACATCCCCATAACTTCCAGTTCTTTGTCACCACTAAGGGAGATAATATGAATATTTTAGAACATACAGGGTTTTTCTCTTTTCCCTAATTATCTTTGTCAACAGACCTAATAGTTATATTGCCGGTTCCAAGGGTATAGGCACTTTAAGAACTCTTCGGGCATAATTCCAGATTGCTCTCCAAAATATTTGAGTCAATTCACAGTTCCACTAATATTGAATTAGTTTCCCAAGTTTCCTATATCCCCTCCAATGTTTTTCATTTTCCCTTTCAATAATTTTCACAATGTGATAAGTGAAAAATATTATCTCAAAGGTGTTTTAATTCACATTTCTCTAGTCAATGATTTAGAATATTTTTCATATGAATTTTTAAAAATTTCTTTACTGGAAAACTGCCTTTTTCATATCCTTTGAACATTTATTGATTGGGGAAAGACTTGTATTCTTATATATTTAAGAAAATCCTTTATATATTTGAGATATGCAACCTTTATCTGAGAAAATGTCTGTAAAATTTTCACCCAGTTGTCTGCTTTCCTTGTCATTTTGGCTTCATTTGTTTTATTTGTACAAAATACCCTTTTTCATTTTTTACCTCATATTACTTTCTGTCTCTAGTTTATTCATAACTTGCTTATCTATCCATAAATCTGACAGGTAATATGTTCCATGTTATTTAAATTTTCTTATAATATCGCTTTTTATGTATCCATTTTGACATAATCTTGGTAAATAGCATAAAATTTTGGTCTATGCCCAGTTTCTGCCAGATCACTCTTCAACTTCTCCAATTTTTTTCTACATAATTATTGGTTTTTACAGAATATTGGTTATCCTCCAAATTTAAGTCTTTACACCTGTTAAATATAAGGGTACTGTAGTCATTTGCTGCTGTATATTAAGTTTTCTTTCATCCACTGATCCATCTTTCTATTTTTTTAGTCAGTTTCAATAATTGTCCAATTATTTATATAAAATTCTTCATAATTCTGTCTAGTTCTACAGTTTTTGCTTTTTTGATGATCATTTCATTGAATATTTAAATTAATTTGGGAAGCACAGCCATTTTAATGCATGTCTTTATTAATTTAGGCCTCCCTTTATTTTGGTCATTGTTAAGTGTCCTTATGTAGGTCCTGGGTAATTATAACTAGATGAAATCCTAAGCATTTGATTGTATTTGTTGTTATAGTAAATGGTTAGACAGGTAAACAAGCATTTATTAAGTGCTGTTTACTTGCCAGAGCTAAGTTCTGGGGAGACATTGCAAGAAAAACTGTGCTTACTCTTAGAACATATAGAAGGGAGGTGAAAATGTGTGCGTGTGTGTGTGTGTGTGCATTCTCATGTGCATGCATGCATGCATGATGAGACACAAAGGCAGGAGCATGATTTTGAAGTTCCTAACCCCAGAAGCAGAGTTTGTAGAAGAGTGAGGTTTGACCAACCCAGTCTCCTCCCCTAAGGTGGGGGAGAAATGGGAAAAGAGGTCATCATTGTAGATGAAAATTACATGGTAAGAAGGCCACAGGAATGAATAGATGTTCTAAGATAAGGGAAACCAAAATGAACTCACCAATGGGAGAAGTAGGACAATTTGCTGGAGTAATGTTATAGGGTGCAGTGTCTATAAGGGTGGAGGGAAACTCCAAGGCGAAATGCAGTTGATGTGTGTTCATGTCAAAATTGGAAAAGTCACACGTAGAACTAGGAGGAGAATGATATCTGTCCATTATGGGCTTTTCCAAGTGGAAGCCAGGGATAAAACTCACTAGTGTTTGAAGTTGCAGCATGGCAGATATAAGTGGGAGCTTCAGGATAAAACATTTTTTGAAAATGTTTTCTTGATCTTTTTGGTAGTAAATAAAATGCAAATTATTTGGAATGGAGGTCAAGGTTGTATCTTTCAGCTTTACTGGAATACTTTTTATCCTCATTCTATTTTTTTTAATTGAGGAAGCTAGAGTTTTAAAATGTCATTTCCTTTTTTTATAATAAATTTATTTATTTAACTTTTTACATTCATTTTCACAAGATTTTGGGTTCCAAAATTTTCTCCCCATTTGTCCCCTCCCCCCTCCCCAATACACTGAGCATTCTAATTACCCATATCATTAAAATGTCATTTCCAAATGATGATATTGAATTCTTCATTTGTGCTGAAGGTAGATATTGCATTTTGAGTTGATGAAGAAAATCTCTCAATATCTATTTTTTAGACATTTTAAAAATCAGTGAATGATTTTAATGGCATTTTATATTAATTTTGATATTACTACATATGATTTTTGAAGTTGAAGGTAATCTTTCTGATGTTAAATAAGCCCTTTTCAATTGGCATATGTCCTATTTGTTCAGGATAAATAATTTAATTATGTTTCAGTAGCATACTACCTACTTATTTATTTTTCCATAAGTATGCATTGGTGAATATTTTTTTGTTATTACTATTTCTAATTTTAAATGAATTTATCATTCAAGATATTGAGAAACATACTCAATATCCTTTTCTATATTCATACAGATAACAGTTTATTTAAATACAATCGTTCCCATAGAAATAACATGTTCTCAGAAAATTTAGTCTATCACAGAATTTATGTGTTCTTAGAAAATTTCGAAGACTGCAATTATGAGAAGTACAAGACAAATAGTATTTCATGTTGTAATATTTTGATGACTTTTCTTTTGTATTGGTTATTTAGAATTTTTCCTATTTAAAATTTTGAGCAAGCTATATTTGTTAAATGAGAGCTATATAATAACATTTTATTTCCTTTTTATATATTGGGCCCATTTCCTTTTAAAAATGATTTTTCATATTTTCTCTATGAATTAATTTTCTTAATGGTCTTTTATTTTATTATTTTAAAAGAAATATTCAGTTTTAATGTTTTGTATTACAGTTCTTTTTTAAACTTCACAAACTTTTTTTACAAAATTGCAATTGGATTATTTCTATATTTCTTTCATCTTGCCTTTTGAGAAGTATATTTTTATATCTTACCCTTTTTCATTTTTATTAGTATAGGTGTTGGGTGATATAAATATACTCTAAGAGCTGTTTTACTTATTTTTCATAGGTTTTGGTGTGTAATATTGCCTTTTAAGTATTTTATTGTTTTTCTTACTTTTTAAAAATTCAATCATGTCTATTAATTTTCCCAAGTTTCATGTTGATTTATGACTTTTACTGTAGTTATTATTGTTGAAATTTAAGTTTATTGAATTGTGATCTGAAAATTGATGCATGTACAATTTTTCACTTTGAATTTAATTTATTATTTGACATTTCTGTCTCTTCCATTGATGTCTCAGTTTGAACTTCTAAGGAAATGTTTCTTTCTAGGCTTGTAAAATAACAACGTATTTATTGAGATTTTTAAAATACATTCATGTAAATATGTGTGTGTATGTATATGTGTGTGTGTGTGTTTGTGTTTTGAACAATTCTGGGATGTAAGTAGTGTAACTTTTGGTATGACAGCTGAAATCTATAAATCAGTGTAGTTAGCCAGATTATAAGGATGGGTTTTTTCTAGTTTTGGGAATGCAAGCAAAGTCTAATATGGTGCAGCAGGTGCTTTTCAATCAGGAATAGGGAGAGTTTGGAGTAAGGATTTTTGAGGCTCAGTTGGCTTTACTAGTGTGTGTTTGTCCTTCGTTGCCGAAGAAGACAGTGACATCAGAGAAAGAATGACATGACTTACGCTTGATTTGTTTTTGAGTTAGGGAGGGCTGTGCAGGTCACCAACCTCACTTATCCTCCAGAGCCCTCTGAATCCAGTGACCAAATATTCATCAGGATGACGGGTGATGACCCAGGATGAGGCAATTGGGGTTAAGTGACTTGCCCAAAGTCACACAAGCTAGTGAGTGTCAGGTGTCTGAGGTGAGATTTGAACTCAGGTCCTCCTGACTCCTGCACTGGTGCTCTTTCCACTGCACCACCTAGTTACCCCCAGATTTACTAGTAATAGAAAAGGGGATGTGAAGTGTGGGCAAGACAGCTTAGCACAAGAGGAATACTTTCAGAACATGAGGACCTAGGGAGGAAAGTAGTTATAAAGGTTGGGGAATTACCTAGAGTAGCCTGAGCCCTTGGCCCCATTTTCTTGAGATAGAGAGTGGTCAGTGTTTTTTAATTCAGATATGTGGTTGGGAAGTCACCCAGGTATTTCACAGGTCTTTATGAAGTATTTGATTGACATTTTTATTCTAGTGGAATACTTATGGGAGGGGTGAAATTGTCAGAGCCCACAATTGACTGGCAACATACATAATGATATATTAACCATATATTGCCCAATAATTTCCATCATATGAAGACACTAAGCAGTTTTCAAAAAAGACCGATTGTTGCAGTTTATCTAAGCGTTTCTGAAAACAAAGGGTTCAGGAAATCCCTGAGGCCTCTTAAGAATTCTAATCATCTTGATGCCTAATTTCCATTATTCCAAATATTCTTGTGGCTTTCTGCATTTTATTTTATTTTATTTTTTGCTTTCTTACTTCAATATCTTAGTATGGTATATATCCAGTCACTGTATCCTCTTCAATAAAGGACTTTTGAATGATAATGATGAAATTTAAATGCATACCGTTAAATTCAGGTACTTGATAGGATACAGATATGAGAATACTGCATTATCAGGGATCCCATAAACTAAAATATTAACAGGGAAGTTGGCAGTCAAATATATTTACCAGGAATCATAAACAGGTGAAAATGTTCAGATGAAGTAAGAATGTGTTCTCATGAGGAATGCAAATTCAACAGTATTTTCAGAGAATTGTTGACCTGTAAAGAATTGAGAGAGAACTCCAAGTCCTGTTGTATATCAGATGGGCATGGATTTGGACCAATGAAAAATGAAACCTATCTTAGCTATTATTATTCATTAAACATGCAGAGGCAATAATTTCAGAATCTTATTATAAGCAAGTATATGTACCCTGATTCTAATTTACTCAGTCCAAGTGGGTTCAACCATAAGCTGCTTGGTAGATTCTCCCATTTCCCTACTTTAGTTTTTCTTTCTTTCAACAGAATATACTCCCATTTTCCTTTAGCTTACAAAATATCTAGCTCTTTCCAGACCCAGTTCAAGTATCGTTTTGCTCACAAAGTCTTCCTTGGCCATATTAGCTCCCACCAATCTTTAATTCCTGCACAAGTCAACACCTAGTTGTGTTTTTGTCTTTTATTATTTGGGGATTTACTTGGTATAGATTGGATCCCCATTAAGGCTGTTAGCTCTTTAAGGCAAAGGTTATAATGAGTTACAAAAGATGAATTTACTTTTCCAGAGGACATGGTGAGCAATCTCATCTATTAGCTATATCTATGAAAACCATGATTTGAAAATATATATATCTGACCATCTAAAATAGACATCTTAAAGCCTATATAGTAATCCTTGTACCCTTAATTCATGAGAATTGCCCCCACCCATAGCTTATTTATTCTTACATTTTTACATAATTCTAATGCATTATAGTTATTTTTTCCCAGACTGAATTGTAGTAAATTTGAAGGATTATTGTATGAGGAAAAATATTGATATTAGCAAGAAATATTGATATTAGCAAGAAATAACAACCCTGAAACTGATGGAGTACAAGTATAAGAAGCAGATACCAATTCAGAAAAGTATAGCATTCTGGGGCTTTAATCACAGGGGCAAACAGCTATGCATGCTTGATAATCTCTAGGAGAATAACTGTATTCCAGCAGAGATCAAAAATTGAAGCTCATAACAATGACTTATAGTTAGTATATTCTATGAAACAAAAGAAGGGCTTGGGAAGATAACTCTTACATGGATTGAGTGTGAGTTCACATTATAAGTTTGTACAATGGTAACAGGTCTTTTCCCCCAAGAGAATACTGAAGACCAACAGAAGTTTGTCATCTTCCTAGAGAGAGAAAGGAGAGACGATAATTCAATAGCCTATGGGCCAAAAAGTTAGTGTTAAAGTGTGTCTACAGCCAGAAAAAAATGAAAATCTGAGCATTTACTACCTTCTAGGAACATAAGATGATTCAACTTCTTGGGCATCCCAAGTGTCTTTGGAAAGTTAGCTGTGAGAGGAATGAGGTCTCCCACTCTGTCATCATCAAGTGACTTCTGACCATTGAGTCAGCTATGAATTTGATGTAGGACAATAACATACCTGATATTCTTCCCAAATGTTAAGATCAAAGAACATCCAGTTGAGTGGGGTAAATTAAACTATATAACACCAGTGTGGTTGAAGTGAACTCATTGATCCAGAATAATGGCTATGAAAAGTTCTAGGCCCAACTTGGCCCGGATGGTGATGCTTAAGATGTTGATAGTGCAAAGAGAATCATTTAAGCTTTGTCTAACTAGTTTGTTACACACACAAATAAGAGTTTTCTATAATCTCTTCAAATTAATATTAATTTTATAAATATTTCCAAACTAAATGATTTTTAAACATTTTAGCACTAATAAAAACAAATTCTAGTTACCTGAAAAATTTAGTGATATGGGACCATTTATTCTCTAACAAGATGAAATCATAAAACAATGAAATACAAATGTATTTCATATCTAGCTCCTATAGGCCCTAGAACAGTGAAAGACACATAGGAGGTATTGGTTCTATAACTGCTTTTTTATTACCCATATTCAAGAGAAGATAACACTGCCTAGAAAGAGGGGAGCTGAGTACTTTTGAAGATGCAATTAACTATAGCCACAATTTGGACCTTTGGTCAAAATGGACTGTCTAGATATATAATGACAAGACTGGAGTAGCGAGAACTTCAAATTTATTGATAACATCACTGTTTCCTACCATTCATTTGATCACAGGTCATATTAGAATGATTCTCAGAACTGTTGTCCCACAGCAAATGTAGACAGTCAACCACGATAATGGCTAACATTTATATAGAACTTTGCAAAGCACTAAATATATTAACTCATTTGAGTTAATAACCCATTAACTTATAATAACTCCGTGAAGTAGGTGCTGTTTTTATCTGCATTCTAAAGATGTGAAAACTGAAGTTGAGGTAGTTTGAGTGATTCGAATACAGCAACATAATTGACAAACATGAGGTAATACTTGAATCTAAGATTTTCCTGACTCCTGACAAGTATGCTTTCTATTATACCAAGCTGCATCTTTTCAGAATTTACTTATTCAGAAAGCAAGCAAGATTCAGCAATTAAAAAAAAAGCAATCTGAGTTTCAAGGCCTGTCTTCTCTATGAAACTGTCCTTGAATCTCAAAGTTATTTTCTATTTAAGTCATTATGACACATTATGTACTATCATGCTTGCTTATTCACATGTTGCATCCATCTTTTAGTTTGCAAGCATCTTGAAAGAGCTGTGTTGTTTTTCCATTTTGAATTCTATAAGCCTTGCCCAATGTCCAGAACATGCCCTCATGTTTTAGTAGATTTCTGATATCATCAATATGGACATTCTCATTTCATATAGGGAAATTTTAGCCCATCCAGATGTACACACCCTTTTTCATGTTTGTCCATATTATCCTTCTTTCATATTAGATGGATACATGAATTGTTTTAAAGAATGAGTGGCTTGATTATTGTTTTTTTTTTCCCATTGACACTGCAACTTCTCCACAACTTAGTAAGCAGTCTTTGAATTGATCTGGCTAAATATATTATATGATCATAGCTTTATATCTGGTAGGGGCCCCAGAGGCCATCTCATTCAACTTGCTCATTTTGGAGAGGAATAGACTAAGGACCAATATATCCCAAAGTCACAGATAGCATGTGTCCTGGATAGATTTCATAACTAGGTACTCTGATTTCAGAGTACCTGGAGACTCCAGGGCTCTATCCATATCATCAGGTAAGCGTCTTTTCAGTGACATGTCTCTCTGAAACTAGCTGGGATGCACTCCATCCATTAAATCCAGTTTACTCTCTGGTTAGACCTTCTGACTCATTGACCAAGGATTTGAGAACCCAGGGCCCCCTTTACTACATATTAACTGCTCTTTTTACTGTTTAAGATAAAGATAATTTTGTGCCTAACTTCACTTTTTAGTGCTCCTAGATACTAGGAGAAGAGAGCTTTGATATTGTAAATAATGTGTCAATCATCTTAATTTACACAAAGGAAGGAAATGCTATGAATACTGTGTGACAAAGATTTCTCTTTTGAGTTTTCCTATTCACTTATGCTGACATACGACTTCAAATAGAGCTAAGCATTCTAAGGGTTCTTATGTACGTGCTGAATGGGAATTTGGTTCCGAGAAGTATCTCTTTGTAAAGAGGCACATGAACAATCTACAATGACTATTAGGCTACAGAACAGGTATTAAGGTCAAAACCCTAGAACTATGGGGTGAGGGCACTCTCAGAGAAATGAACTATTCTAGTACTTTTAGGCAATAACAAGATGACTTTCCAGGATCACTATTATCACCACATACAGAAAGGGTACAATGAGAGAATATACAGTGTTAGGAAGTTCTATTCTGACTAATTTCATTAATAATACTATCATCAAGGCAACTTGATAGGGTGCAGATAGGTCACTGGGTCTGAGTTTAAATTCGTCTTCAGACAATAGCCGTGTGACCTTGGGTTTCAATCTCATCAACCATAAGATAGGGATAATTATAGTAACTACCTGCCTGGGATCAAATGAGATAACAGTTGTTAACTGTTTGGCATGGTGTTTGGTACACATTAGGAGTTTAATAAATGCTTATTTCCTTCTTTCCTATATTAAAGACATAATGGATCAGAACCATCAAACCATTGATTTAGTTTTAGGACCTTTTAAATTCTTACTTTGAAAGTAAGTGGGGATAATAGAAAAAGTAATGTTCCTAGAAGTATAGTCAGCAAATCTACAGTCAGATTCAATCCTGTCATTGACGATCAATCAATCAATTAAAAATGGCAACAGCAACTTTTGCAATAAATTATTTATATAGTTCTTTAATGTTTTCAAAGTATTTTACAGATATCATATCATTTCATTCTCAACAAATGTTGGGATGTTGCTGCTACTATCCTTCCCACTTTAGAGATGAATTTTTTTAGAGATGTAACCTTGAACAAATGACATGATATCTCTGAGCTGTAGTTTCTTCATCTTTAAAATACAGCCTGGATAGCTAAATGGCATCTTGGATGGCATGCGGAACTTGGAGTCAACAAGATTTATTTTCCTCAGTTGGAATATGGCCTCTAAGACATATACTAGCTGTGTGACCCTGGACAAGTCATGTAACAGCTTGCCTCAGTTTCTTATCTGTACACACACACACACACACACACACATATTTAAGAGAAAATAATACATTGACCAGGAGCAAAAGCAGTGTTCCAGAAAGTCCTAGGATATAAAGAAGAATTTATTATACATGTAGTGATTATTGAACAAACTTTCTTAAGTTCTCCTGACATTTACGCTCCTTTATGTGAATGATCACAAAGCCTTTAGCTCAGTTCTACACTTGTGGTTTATTGATTTGTGACATACATATAAAACAGCCACAGCCATAGTATGAATGTGAGAGTATTTTATATCCACATGGAAAATTGTTCCATATTTGAAACATGCCACTAACATATTAGTGTCAAAAATAAATGAGATTAAATGTGAGATTTTTCTGGTCTGTCCATTTTGTCTTTATCTAGACTCAAATTCCTCATTATCTGGCCTAAATAAAACTAGGCTTGGCTTTCAAATTAAAGAAGGAGTCAATCCAAAGAATTTTATTAATTACTTTGTATAAAAAACAACAAATTTTTCTTTAATTTTATAGACTCTTTCATTACATAAAAACTCATTTGGATTCAATAAATAAAGTCTTTTAAATATGCTCTAATAAAGGATAGTGCCAGGAAATTTTGAGTTCAAATCCTGAGATCACATTAAATAATTGAATAAAAATAACAAAAATATTTTGTTCTGCATCAGTCAAGATGTACTAAGTATAGAAACAACTGAAAGTTCTGGTTGAATATTTTAAGAAACTTATTGACATCCTATATGCTAGATCAACGAAGATGACACATTTAAAACAATTAACAACTATACATTACCAATCTTAATTTATACCTTAGGAACTACAAAATATAGCAAATATAGAAAGTATCCTAACAAAACTGAAATAATATAACTGAAAAACAGAATCAATCATCAACCTAAGGCAACTATGTCATTTTCCAATTGTTTCAGTCACAACTGGCTCATTGTGGCCCTTTTGCGGTGTTCTTGGCAAAGATATTGGAGTGGTTTCTTCTTCAGCTCCTTTTACAAATGATCAAACTGAGGCAAAGAGGATTAAATGACTTGTCCACACTCTCATAGCTAGTAAGTTTTAAAGGCCAGAATTGAATTGTGGAAAATGAATCTTTCTCACTCCAGGCCTAGAACTCTATCCACTGTGTCACCTAGCTTCCCCTTTAGGTGTTGTTATTTCTCCTTCATTCTCAAAGAGCACAATAACATGAGGGAATGGAGGTTGTGACATGCAGGTGAATTGGATTTAAATAAGGGAGGGCTAAGTAAAGTCACCAGCCTTACTTTCTCCTCTAGAACCATCTGGGTCTAGTGGTAAGATACAGATCAGGATGGCTAGAGATGGCCCTGGGCCTTTCTATAGTAACGATAGAATGTATATTTAATCATTGCTTAACAAAATTGTAAGAACATGATAGATATTTCTAAAGCACATATTAGAGAGAAAAAATAGATATTTTTCTAATAAGTCAATGCCACTCCACTGAGCAATAGTAAAAGTTGATAACAAGAATATAACATTAGGCTCATCCAATATAACTGAAGGAACTATACCTCTGAATGGAGCCTTTAAATGACTGAGATCCAAGAAAAGAATAAAAAGGATAAGAAAATCACCGGGGCATGTGACTGGAAATAGAGGGGCTTAGGATAGCAAATGAGGAACAAGTTAGTGCAGTCAAAAATTAAAGGAATTATATTCTTACATAGACCAGGCAGTGACTGACATACATTATATAAGGTAAATGTGTACAACATCATTGAAAACTGCAAAAAATATTTACCTGTTTAATACCTATCAAGACAAACCTCATGGCTAGAATTATAAATCGAAAGCTGGCTATCTTTTATAGATTGACAGAATAATATTCATACTAGAAATATTCATCTCCTAATACTCCAGAGAATTCAATTAAAATACTATACCTAGATCTTTGCATGAATTCAGCAAAATTATTTCCTATAATTCCCAGACAACATATTGGTATATTAAGAAGAAGATTCTGATAGCTATCTCTATATCAAATAGTCAAATTTCAAAAACTATGTGCGATGAAAAGCTTTCAAAAGTTACTAACCTTCTAAGGCAGATCAAAACTATACAAAATATGATGAGGACAGAGGATGGTGTCAGTGATCTCACCAAAAATAATCTTATGTCTAAATTCTTTTATGTAATTATACAAATCAGTTATTTAATACACCTCTGAAATAGTCTTCGTAACATTAGGCAAAATAGCATTGATAAAGTGGTTGAATTTTTATAAAGAATTTTGTACATCATTTCATTACTCCTCACAGCTGTTTTGGGAGATAGATGCTATTAGTATCCCCATTTTACAGATAAGGACATTGAAGCTGAGAGAAAGTTTTCCTGACTCAATATGCTACAATATACGTTAGTTCATCCAGTTATCCCTATAAAACAGTAATAGAATAAACATTCATCTCCGTATCTATCCAAATAACATTAAAAATAAACAAGACAAAATTGCAATATTAATGACAACATAAACAAGGAAGGTAAACAGTAGTTATAGCTATCAATATTTATTTAAGCACTTCAAGTTTCATAAAACATAACAATTACCTTTCAGCTTAGAAATAGATATATGAGGCAGATTCCACATATATTATTCCTTCTACTTCACAGGTTAGCAAGCTGAGTCACACAAACATTAAATGACTTGCTCAAAGTTGCACAATTAGTAAACTTCAGAACTGGGATTAGAACCTAGGTCTTATTTGAATTCAAGTTTGGCTTTCTTTTCCCAGTACTACTCTGTATAAAATACTAAGCCTACTGTGAATATTACTAAAAAAGCAAATTAAGAGAATTACATGAAATAATGGTAACCAATAGTAAACAACTTTGCATGCATTCTTTGACATTCATTTGATGTTTCTAGTATAGCCACAAAAAACATTTTTTTTTGCAAATTAGGATCTCATATAGTTTCACTGATATTGTGACTGTAAAGTGAAGTATTTTATCTTTTATTTGTATTTCAAGAAAGAATCACCTCATCTTTATCCTAGCTGGATGCCTAAGTTATACGATTTTTATTGGAAGAGGTATTTCTCTGATGAAGATAAAGCAGAGTTATGCTTTTTTTGGATGACCTTGTCATTTTCAAAAGTATTGCATTTTAATGAGATATCATTTTAAAGACCTCTGGAGTAAATTGAGTTTACTAAGATATTTTCTAAAAGTAATTACTTACCAGAGGTTGTCAGAACACTGTTACAATATCAGCCTTCTCCAGGGTAGATAACTGAAAGACTATGAAATGAATTAGAGCTTCCACCATTAATGTTTGATAGGAGGCAGTAGTGAAAGAGATGGATGCTTATATAATAGACATTCTTAACATTTAGGGCTGAATAGTTAAATGCCAGAAACATAATTTTGAACAAAATGGCAAGACCTGACTCAATAATATTTAATGAGGTAGCAGATTTCGTGTACAAAAGGACTGAGCAAAAGTTATTTCAAAGCATTAATGAAATTATTTAAAATATATTTAATGATGTTCACATTATTAAGAAGATTTTATTCATACTATTGCTCCTGAATATAATTATTTTCAACCATTCACGATTGAGTCGCACCATTCCAAAGATGACAAATACCTTTTAACAATGACATATTTAAAAAATCTCATTTAAAAAAAAATAAAGTCACCTTGATATTACTTTGTGACCTTAGACTAATCACCTTGCATTTTCTTTAAAATGAGATGGTCTGGTTAGATGACATATAAAATGCCTTCCAGCTGTAAAAATCCCATATACCTAGATATTTTGTTCTTAGTAATACTTAACAGTAAAAATTTATTGCAGTTTTATCTAAAGTATTTTGATATTCTGCAGATTATTACTTTTTAAACTTTTATTAAACTATATAGTCATATATGTGCATATATATAATATGTACGCATATATGTCCCAACAGTACAACTATTTAAAAATACAAATGATGTCCTTTTTAAAGGCAGTACATGTAACACATTTTATTTTCAAGTAATACTTCCAATTCATTACCATCAATAACAAAAGCAATTCTACCTAATCAAGGCAGTGCATTGAAAAATACCTTATTTTCACAATTCTTCTTTGTCAGTGTGCTTCAGGTCCTAATTTTGAATTCAAAGTAAAACTGCTGCATAGTAATAAATACTAATGCAACTCATGTGCTGTATCATGGCCTAATAGCCTTTACTTTTATCTGTCATTCTCACTACCTGGTCCCAATGCAAGACATTAAACAACACACACACACACACACACACACACACACACACACACATCTTAATACATAACTGCATAGTCCAGCAAAGCATATTCCCACATTCACCATGGCTAAGCTTATGTATCTTTCTAGTTTTACACTCATTATCTCCCTGTTAAGAAGGGAGTAATGTTTCATCTTCGTTTTTAGGACTCATCATTCTGTTGAATAGTTCTAAAGCTTTTTCCATTAGTTGTTATATCATTTTTATTGATAAATCTTTACTCTTATCCTCAGTTGTCTCTGAATGAAGATGCATTCTTGAGTTCAATGATACTTATTTGTTAGTAGATGGTAAGTCTGTGATAAAGGTTTGTGCAATTGAGAACAAAATATAAATATTCACATCTTTAGCTGATGTCCAAATTTTGTCACAAGATGTATCTTATGGAATTCAGAAAGAATTTACTAAAAATGTATTAGAGAACTTACTTGAGTCAGGACAACCTGGGTTCAAATCTTGTCTCTAACACTAACTG
>CM053772.1:180534517-180549759 GCA_028658325.1 Potorous gilbertii | reverse complement strand
GAATATCAGGGCAGTTTTCCTAGATAATTTCATGAAGGGTGATGTCTAGTCTATTTTTTTGATCATGGCTTTCATGTAGTCCCATAAATTTAAATTTTCTCTCCCAGATCCATTTTCCAGGTCAGTTGTTTTTCCAATGAGATATTTCATATTATCTTCCATTTTGTCATTCTTTTGGTTTTGTTTTGTGATTTCTTGGTTTCTCAGAAAGTCATTAGCCTCCATCTGTTCCATTCTAATTTTGAGAGAACTATTTACTTCAGTGAGCTTTTGCACCTCTTTTTCCTCTTGACTAATTCTGCTTTTGAAAGCATTCTTCTCCTCATGGGCTTTTTGAATCTCTTTTGCCAACTGCGTTAGCCTATTTTTCAAGGTGTTATTTTCTTCGGCATTTTTTGCGGTCTCCTTTACCAAGGTATTGATCTGTTTTTCATGCTTTTCTTGCATCTCTCTCATTTCCCTTCCCAGTTTTTCCTCCACCTGTCTAACTTGATTTTCAAAATCCTTTTTGAGCTCCTCTTTGGCCTGAGCCCATGGGATATCTATTTCAGATGTTTGGGATACAGAGGCCTTGACTCCTATGTCTTTACCTGATGGTAAGCATTGGTCTTCTTCATCAGAGAGGAGTAGCAGAATCATCTGCTCAATAAAATAACCTTCTGTGGTCTTATTTTTTTTTCCCTTTTCTGGGTATTTTCCCAGCCAGACTTCTAAGAGTCCTCTCCACCCCTGGCCTAGATCTGCCTAGCTAGTGCTTGGGGTCTGAGATTCAAATGCTGCTCCCCAGCCTCAAGCCTTTTGGCAGCAGGCCTGGCTGCTATTCAGGGTAAGATTAAATCAGGTTCTCTGGTAGGGGCAGGGCCACCTCCCACGCTCAGTTCCCTCAGGGGGTTTATGCAGAGACCTTTTGTAATGGAGCTGCTGCTGAGCTCCTGCCTACTCTGTTAGCCTCTGGTCGCCTGCTGCCCCTGCCTCTGCCGCTGTTGCTGCCTCCCGAGGGGGCCTGAGTCCTGGAGACACCCCGTTCCCCTCTCAGCCCGTCCAGATGTCTCTCTCACTGACCTGTGAATCTGTGGGTGGAGGGACCTTCGTGGCCGCTGGAGATTCCATCCCTGAAACCTGCTTGGATCTGTACGCTCCTCTCTGTGCCGTGTGGCCAGGGATGGGGAGGACTCCGCTCCCGTTCAGTGCGCGATGGACCTTTGGGATTGGTTTTTCAGGGCTCTCTGGAACGAAAGTCTCCTTCACTGTTTTGCTGCGCGGCTTCCACTGTTCCAGAATGTGTTGGGAGTTCTTTTTAGAGGAAATCCATGGGCTGTGGGTTTGGAGCTAGCATATGTGAGTCTTTCTACTCCGCCATTTTGGCTCTGCCCCCCCTCAGCTTCTCTCTTAACCTTTATATGCAGTCACTCCCTAAATTTTGTAGATTTTTAGTGTGTATTCACTCTACTTAATTATTTCTATTCCTATTTCTTTTATCCCTGTTCAAACCTTTATTATTTTGCATGTGATCTAAAATATTTACTAATTTGTCACTATGTTTTTGTTTTGCTTCTTGCTCTTTCAACCTCCCCATTGACCTACTGCTATACCAACTCTAGCTACTGAAATCTTACATATATTTACACACAAGGATATTTATACCTACTACAAGAAGACTTACTTCCATATTGACAGCCAGAAGTCTAGTCCCTTCCTTTGAGCTAAGTTCTAGTACCACCAATATGATATTGATTGCATACATACTTTTGTACTATATTTGTATTTATCTTTCTCCCCTATTAAGCTGCAAATTCTTTTTAAGGAGACATCTCATAGGAAACACTCAAGGTTGAATTCAAATATAATTATATTTTTTAGTGAATATTGATTTAAATATGTCACCAATTATTTCAGAAGTCTTGATTAAATATCATTAATGTTAGATTATGATATAATTGATAATACAGCTTAATTTTTGATACTACTAAACTTCTATAATTAGAGTGATAAATTTTCTGCATAGAAATATATTCATAGGTTAAAAGAAACTATTCCAATTTTTTTCAAGCCAGTTACATTTTTAACCATAGTTCTTATGAAACTTACTACATCAAATTTCAGTAATATAATATTTAAGTGCCTAGGGGAAGAAAGAAACATTGACCCCATGAACCTATTTAGCAGATATATCTTACTCTTGTTCAGAACTCATTTCTAACTCTTACTGATAAATCAGAATTTAATTTTTATAATTCAAGTACAGAAAATCTGAGGTGAGAACTATAATTTTTTTAATTTAGTTTTTTTTTGTAATTTTTCTTCTGTTACACATAAAACCAATTTTTTAACATTCATTTTTGAAACTTTGAAATCCAGTTACACATAAAATCCTCTGTTACACATAAAACCAATTTTTTAACATTCATTTTTGAAACTTTAAATTCCAAATTCTCTCCCTTCCACCCTTCCGACCCCCACCTCCCTACATTGAGAAGGCAAGAAATTCAATATAGGTAATATGTATGTATGTAGTCATGCAAAATATTTCCATAATCATAACATTGCAAAAGAAAGCATACAAAAAGAAAATCAAGAAAATGTCAACAACAACAACAAAAAAAGCATGCTTCAATTTGTATTCAGATACCATCGGTTCTTTCTCTGGAGATGGATAGCACTTTTCTCCTTAACTCCTTCAGACCTGTCTTAGATTTTCGTATTTTGGAGAATAGCAAAGTTATTCACAGCTAATCATCTTACAAAATTGCTGTTACTTTGTACACAGTGCATTTTATTTTGTGTCAGCCATACAAGTCTTTCTAGGTTTTTTCCTAGAGAATCACTCATCATTTCTTGTAGTATAGTAGTATTCCATCATAATCATACTTCACAATTTGTTTAGTCACCCTAATTGATGGGAATCCCCTCAATTTCTAATTCTCTTCCCCCAGGAAAGAGCCACTATAAATATTTTTAAACGTAAAGTTTTTTTCCTTTTTTAAAAATCCTGTTTGAGTAGAGATTTAGTAGCTGTATTAATTAACAGGTCAAAAGGTAGGGAAGGTTTTATACTTCTCTGGGTATAGTTCCAACTTGTTCTATAGAATGGTTGAATCAGTTCACAATTCCATTGACAATGCATCAATGTCTCATTTTTTTCCACATCACCTCCGCAATTTGTCCTTTACCTTTTCTGTCTAATTAGTCAATCTAACAGGTATGAGATAGCACCTCAGATGTCTTTGTTTTAATTTGCATTTCCCCAATCAACAGTGAGTTACTGTATTATTTCATATAGCTATAGATAGCTTTAATTGTTTCATCTGAAAACTGTATATTGTATATCTTTTGTTAATATATTAATTGATGGGTAGGCCCTTTTTTTTTATAAATTTGATTCAATTCTCTATGTGTTTAAGAAATGAATCCCTTATCAGACAAACTTGCTGCAATTTTTTTCAGTTCCTATTACTAACTGTATTTCCTTCAATCCTATTTTCCCAACCTGATTTATTCTATTCTCTCTATCCTTTCACCTTGTGCCTCCTCAAAAGTTTTACTTCTGACTTACTCTGCCTTCAATCCGCCCTCCCTTCTCTTGTCCCCTTCTTCTCCTTCTTTTGTGTAGGATGACATACATTTATTTCTATACCTAAATGAGTACATGTTATTCATTCTCTGAGGCATTTCTCAGAATTTATGAGGTATAAGGTTAATTCACTCTCCCTCATTTTCTCCCTCTTCCTCTCCACCATAAAAACTATTTCTTACCTTGTTTATGTGAAATAATTTACCCCATAATACCTCCCCCTTCTTTTTTCCCCAGCACATTCCTCTGTCATCCCTTAATTTATATATATAATATCTCTCTCTCTCTCTCTCTCTATATATATATATATATATCATTCCTTTATGTTCAACTTATACTTGTGCCCTCTGTCTATATACTCCTTTTAACTACATTAATAATAAAAAAAACTCTTGAATTACAAATATCATTTTAATATGTAGGAATATAAAGGATTTAACTTTATAAAGGAACTTATGATTTTCTTTTCTTATTTACCTTTATGTACCTCTTTTGAGTGTTGTATCTGAACATCAAATTTTTATTCAGCTCTAGTTTTTTTCAACAAGAATGTTAGAAAGT
The DNA here is from genome assembly GCA_028658325.1 of Potorous gilbertii. Classification (NCBI taxonomy): domain Eukaryota; kingdom Metazoa; phylum Chordata; class Mammalia; order Diprotodontia; family Potoroidae; genus Potorous; species Potorous gilbertii. Next base: position 180,545,627 of record CM053772.1, on the reverse strand, counting down.
CCTCTATCTCACTGAATTTCCATATTCTTCCAGAGGGATTATAGTCAGTTTTCTTCATGATTCTTGGTTATAATCCTGGCTCCTTTGCCCTCTAGAATAGTATATTCCAAGGTGTCTCAATTCCTAATGTAGAAGCTTGTGTATATATATATATATATATATATATATATATATATATATATATATATATATATATATATATATATATATTAATTTATTTGTTTTCAGTTTTCAACAATCACTTCCATAATTCTAAAATTTTCTATCCTTTCCTCCCCCTCTCTCCTTGAGATGACTTGCAATCTTATATGAGTTCTACACATGAATCCTTATTAAATATATTTTCACATTAGTCATGTTGCATAAAATGAATGGAAGAAACAATGAGAAAACCAAAACAAAACATAATACAAGAGAAAATAGTCTGCCTTATTCTCAGTTCCAATTCCATAGACCTTTCTCTGGATGTAGATGGAATTTTGTCTCAAGAATCCTTTGGAAATATTTTAAGTTCTTACGTTGCTGTGAAGGACTAAGTCTATCAGAAACAGTCCTTGCACACTTCATGTTACTGTGCAAAATGTTCTCCTGATTGCATTCATTTCACTCAGCAACAGTTCATATAAGTCCTTCCAGTCCTCTCTGATCCATCCTTTCTGGAGAACAATTTGGAATTAGGTCCAAAGGGCTACAAAATGTGCATATCCTTTGACCCAGCAATATCACTTCTAGGACTGTATCCCAAAGAGATCATGAAAAACAGAAAATGTCCCACATGTAGAAAAATGTTTATAGCAGTTCCCTTTGTGGTGCCCCAGAACTGGAAATCAAGGGAATGTGCATTATGTAGGGAATGACTGAACAAAATACTGTTGTGCTAAAAGCTTATAAATTTTGTGTTATCCTGAGTGTGGGTCCATGATATTTGTGACTCCCTGAGAATTGTTTCCTTCTAAGTGCTTCCAATATTTTCTCCTTGACTTGAGAACTCTCAAATTTGTTTATAACTTTTCAGGGAGTTTTCATTTTGGAATCTCTTTCAAAAGGGGATCAATGGATTTTTTTCAATTTCTATTTCATCCTCTGGTTCTAGAATTATTTGATAATTTCTTAGAATACCATGTGTAGGCTCTGTTTTTGACCACGGCTTTCAAATAGTCCAGTAATTTTTTAAAAATTCTTTCTTCTGGATTTCTTTTCCAGGTTTGCTGTTTTTCCAGTGAGAAAATTCATATTTCTTATTATTTTTTCATTCTATTAGTTTTATTTTTATACCTTGATTTCTCATAAAATCATTAGTTTTCATTTGTTCCACTCTAATTTTTAAGGAACTATTTTCTTCAGTGATCTTTTGGGCCTCCTTTACTATTTGGCCAATTCAGGTTTTTAATGCACTCTTCTCATTGGCTTTTTGGACCTCTTTTAACTTTCGACCTAGTCAGACTTTTAAGGTGTTATATTCTTCAGGATTTTTTGTGTCTTCTTTGCCAAGCTGTTGACTCATATTCATGATTTTTTTTCAAGTCAATTTATTTCTTTTTAGTTTTAAATTTAACCCCCTTCCTCCCCGATATGGCCAATCATCTGATATTTAGCAGGCTTTCCATGTGCATTCCTATTAAACATATTTTCACTTTAGTGATGTTATATAGTATTATAATGAATGGGAGAAACTACAAGAAAGAAAATAAACAAACAAAGAAAATAATCTCCTTTTCTTTGAATTCAGACTTCATAGTTCTTTCTCTGAATGTGGATGGCATTTTCCAACATGAGTCCTTTGGGATTGTTTTAGGTCCTTGCATTTTGAGAAGGGCTAAGCCTATCAAAATCAGTCACTGCAGACTATAGCTGTAGCTGTGTCAAATGCTCTTGTGGTTCTACTCACTTCACTCATGGCAGTTCACATAAATATTTCCAGGTTTTTCTGAAGCCTACTTGCTCATTATTTCCCATAGCAAAATAATACTCCATTGTATTTATATGTCACAATTTGTTCAACCATTTCCTAGTCGATAGGCATCCCCTAGATTTACAGTTCTTGGCCATAATAAAAAGAGCTGCTATATATATTGTTTTAACACGCTGTGTCCTTTCCCCATTTTTATGATCTTTTTGGTAGACAGCCCTAGAAGTGGAATTGTTAGGTCAAAGGGTATGGACATTTTAATAGCCCTTTGGGCATAGTTCCAAATTGCTCTCTACAAAGGTTGGAACAGCATACAACTTCACCAACAATGAATTAGTGTTACAATCTTTCCATACATCTCCAACATTTATTGTTTTCCTGTTTTGTCAGTTAACCGGTACAATAGGTGTGATGTGGTACATCAGAGTTGTTTTGATTTGTATCTCTCTAATCAATAGTGATTTAGAGAGTTATTTCATGTGAATAGATATCTTTAATTTCTTCCTCTGACAACTGCCTGTTCATATCCTTTGATTATTTATCAACTGGAGATAGACTTGTATTCTTGTAAATTTGACTCAGTTTTCTATGTATTTTAAAACTGTGGCCTTTATCAGAGACACAAGTTGTAAAAATTCTTTCCCAGTTTTCTGCTTCCTTTCTAATCTTGGTTTCATTAGCTTTGTACAAAAACTTTTTAATTTAATTTAATCAAAATTATCCACTCCGCATTTCATAATGTTCTCTGTCTCTTCCTTTGTCATAAATTCCTCCATTCTCCATAAATCTGACAGATAAATTATTCCTTGTCCCCCTAACCTCTTTTTAGGATCAACCTTTATATCAAAATTATGTAGCCATTTGGATTTTATTTTGGTATATGATATCAGATGTTGGTCTGTGCCCAGCTTCTGACATACTATTGTCTACTTTTCCCAGGAGTTTTTCTTAAATAGTGAGTTCTTATCCCAGAAGGTGGAGTCTTTTGGTTTATCAAACAATACATTGCTATAATCATTAATTACTCTGTCTTCTGTACCTAACCTATTCCTTTGATCTACCCCTTGATTTTTTAGCCAATATCAACTAGTTTTGATGATTGGTGCTTTATAATACAATTTATGATTTGACATGTGTAGACCACCTTCCCTAGCATTTCTTTTCATTACTTCCTTTGATATTCTGGACCTGTTTTTCTTCCCAATGAATTTCAATTTTCTTTTCTAGCTCTACTGAATAATTTCCTGATAGTTTGATTAGTATGACACTGAATAAATAATTAATTTAGGTAGAATTGTCACTTTTTATTATGTTAGCTCAGCCTACCTTTGAACAACTGATTTTTTTTCAATTATTTATATCTGACTTTATGTAAAATTTGTTTTTATAATTGTGTTCATATAGTTCCTGGGTTTGTTTTGGCAAGTTGACTCCCATATATTTTTCAATATCTACCATAATTTAAATGGAATTTCTTTTTCTATCCCCTGCTGTTAGGCTTCGTTAGTAATATATAGAAATGCAGATGACTTGTAGGGGTATTTTTTGTTTCCTGCAGCTTTGCTAAAGTTGTTTATTATTTCAAGTAGTTTTTTGTTTGTTTTTTTTACTTCTCTAGAATTCTCTAAGTAACTCATCATATCATCTGCAAAGACTGATAACTCAGTCTCTTCTTTGCGTATTCTAATTCTGTCAATTTCCTTTTCTTCCCTTATTGTTAATGCTGACATTTCCAGTACCATATTGAATAACAGTGGTGATAATGGAACCCTTGTTTCACACCCAGTCTTACAGGAAATGTCTCTAGCTTATTCTCATTAAATATAATGCTTGCATGTGGTTCTAGGTAGATGTTACTTATCATTTTAAGAAAGAGTCTATTTATTCCTGTGTTCTCCAGTATTTGTAATAGTAATTTTTCAACAACTTTTTCTGCATCTATTAAGATAATCATATACTTTCTCTTAATTTTGTTGCAGTCATGCATTCCAGCTATAAATCCTACCTGATTAAAGTGTATTATTCTCAGGATAAATTATTGTAATCTTTTTGTTAATATTTCATTTATGATTTTTGCATCTATATTGATTAAGGAAATTGTAGTATAATTTTCTTTCTCTGTTTTGGCTCTTTCCCGTTTGGATTTTATTACCATATTTTTGTCATAAAAAGAATTAGGTAGGACTCCTTCTTCACCAATTTCCCAAATAGTCTCTCTAATATTAGAATTAATTGTTCTTTAAATGTTTGATAGAATTCACTTGTAACCCATCTAACCCTGGAGATTTTTTTTTACTAAAGAGTATATTGATGTATTGTTCAATTTCTTTTTTTACTAAAGAGTATATTGATGTATTGTTCAATTTCTTTTTCTGAGATAGGGTTATTTAAATATTTTATTTCCTCTTTGGTTACCCTGGGCAATATATATATTTTTGTAAATATTTATCCATTTCACTGATGTCAAATTTATGAAGAAGCAGTTGGGTAAATAACTCCTAATTATTGTTTTAATTTCCTCTTCACTGATGGTGAATTCATACTTTTCATTCTTGAGGTTGATAACTTGATTTTCTTTCTTTTTTGAATGAAATTAACCAAACGTGTCTCAATTTTGTTTTTTCATACCAACTTTTAGTTTTGCTTATTAGTTCAACATATTTCTTAATTTCAATTTCATTAATTTCTCCCTTGATTTTCATTATTTCTAATTTTGTATTTAATTGGGTATTTTTAATATGTTCTTTTTCTAACTTTTTTCAGTTGTATGCCCCCTACATTGATCTCCTGTTTCTTTATATTATTCAAGTAAGCATTCAGAGATATGAAACTTCCCCTAAGAACAACTTTCCCTGCGTGCTATAAGTTTTGATATATTGTTTCATTATTGTCATTCTCTTGAATGAAGTTATTAATTGTTTCCATGATTTGTTGTTTAACCCATTCATTCTTTAGGATCAGATTATGTAATTTTCAATTAATTTTAAGTCTATGTTCCATGGATATTTATGACATATAATTTTTATTTTATCATTATGTGAAAAGGATGCATCGACTACTTCTGCCTTTCAGCACTGGATTTTGAAGTTTTAATGACCTAGTACAGGAACTAATTTTGTGTATGTGCCATGTACAACCTGGGAAAAGGTATATTCCTTTCTATCCCTATTCAATTTTCTCCAGAGGTCTGCCATATATTTTTTTTTCTAAAATTCTATTCACCTTACTAACTTCTTCTTTGTTTATTTTGAGGTTAGATTCATCAAGTTCAGAGAGGGGGAGCTTGATGTCCCCCACTAGTATAGCTTTGCAGTCTCTTTTTTCCTGTAACTCTCTTAATTTCTCCTCTATGAATTTGGATGCTATACCACTTGGTGCATATATGGTCAGTAATAACATCACTTCATTGTCTTTGGTGCCTTCTAGCATGATATAGTTTCCTTCTTTATCTCTTTTGAGGAGATCTATTTTTTTTGAGGAAATCTATTTTTGCTTTTCCTTTGTCTGAGATTAGGATTGCTATTCCCCCCCCCCCCTTTTTAACCTCAACTAAAGCATAATACACTCCACTCCAACTTTTACCTTTACCCTGTGTGTGTTCTCCTGTTTCAAATGCATTTCTTGTAAACAACATATTGCAATATTATGGTTTTTAATTCATTCTATTCTGCATTTCCATTTTATAGGAGAGTTTATCCCATTCACATTCATATTTTTTTATGCTCTGTGTGTTTCTCTCCATCCTATTACTCTCCCCCATTTGTGCTTCTTTTTTTCCCTTTTCCTTTGTCCCCTTCAAAAAAGTTTTGCTTTTGACCACCACCCTACTCAGTCTTCACTGCCTTCTATCAGCCCCTTTCCCTTTTGTTTCTCTTTTTTTCTAACTACTTCTCTTGCTTCTAACTACCTCCTGCCTTTTCTTTCCCTTTTCCCCTCCAATTCTCTGTTGGGCAATAACTGAGTATGTTATCCCATCCTTGAAATAATTGCGATGAAAGCCAAGTTCAAGCAATGTTCATCCCCCTCCATTCTTTCCTTCTGCTATAATATGTTTTTGTGCCTATTCATGTGATATAATTTACCATTTTCTGCCTCCCTCTTTCCTCTTCTCCCATTACAATCACTTTTCACCTCTTAATTATGCTTTTTAATCATCATATCAGTTACTTTCAACTCACATCTTCTTTCTATGTGTATCCCTTTTAAATATTGTTACAAATATCCAGTTCTCAAGATTTGCAAGTATCATCCTCCCATATAGGGATATAAACTGCTTGGCCCATTGAATAACATTTTTTTCCATTTATTTCCTGTTTGCTTTTTTGTTTCCCGTTAATGCTGTGTTTGAAGATCAAATTTTCCATTCAGCTCTGGCTTTTTGATCAGGAAAGTATGGGAGTAAACTATTTCATTGAATGTAAATTGCATTCCCTGAAAGACTATGCTAATGTTCACTGGGTAGTTGTAATTCAAGCTCCTTTGCTTTATGGAATATAATATTCTAATCCCTCTGATCCTTTAGTTTAGAAACTGAGAGGTCCTACATGATCCTGCCTGCAGTTCCATGATATTTTTATTGTTTCTTTCTTCCTGCTTCTAGTATTTTCTTCTTAATTTTATTATTTTGGAATTTTTCTACAATATTCCTTGACATTATCAGTTTGGAACCTGTTTCATGAGGTAATTGGTGAATTCTCTCCATGACTATTTTACACTCTGATTCTAGGACCTCAGAGCAGTTTTCCTTGATGATTTGTTGAAAGATGCTGTCCAGGCTCTTTTTTTCATCATGGTTGTCAGGTGGAACAAAAATTCTTGCATTCTCTCTCCTGGATCTATTTTCCAAGTTAGTTGTTATTTTTCTGATTAGGTGTTTTACGTTTTCTTCTATTTTTTCGTTCTTTCAAATTTTTTTGATTGATTCTTGATGTGTCATAACATTAGTAACTTCCAGATGCCTAATTCTAATTTTTAATGAATTATTTTCTTCAGTTACCTTTTGTGCCTCCTTCTCCATTTGGCCAAAGCTTTTTGAAGAGACGTTTTCTTCATTGTACTTTTTTTCCACTTTGTCAATTGTATTTTTAAGTTTTTCTTCTTCCTCTCTTAATTTGAGATTTAAAGTCCTTCTTGAGCTCTTCTAAGGAGGCTTTTTGGGATAGCGACCAGTTCAAACACCCCTCTGATGTTTCAGATGTGGGTATATTGACCATATTGTCCTGTCCTGAATTTGTGTTTTGTTCTTCCCTGAAACCTAGATATTTCTCTATGGTCATTGATTTTTTTTTTAATTCTTCTTGCTCATGTTGTTTGCCTTTTTTTCCCCCATTTTTAAGTTTTATTTTTGCTTCTGAAGCCCTGCGGGGACTGTCCCAGACTTCTTCTGCTGGAGGTTAGGGGGCTTGTTACCAGTTTTCTGTGCTGGGCCCTCAGGTGCTTGCAGTTCTATGTTCTAGTGACCTGGTATTTTACCTAGTATTAAGTTGGAGGCCTGGTGGGACTCCTCCCATTCTGTACCAGTCCCCTTCAGTCACAGTAAGAGGGAGCTTTCCATTTAATCCCCTAGTCTCCTAAGTTAGAGCTCAAAGACCGCCGTTCCCTATCTTTCTACTTGCTCCACTATTCCAGGATTGTTCTTAGGGTAATATTTTCTGGGTTTTTCAAGGTCAAGGAAGGGTAAGAATGGCTTACTGTTTACTCTGCCGTCTTGAATCCTGGAATTTTTCATAGGTGATTTTCAAGCATTCAGTCTTGGCTAACTACTGCTGCCACCACCACAGGGCCCATGCAAGACCATGCCTCTCTCTCACCCATCTCTGACAGACCACGCTCCTGTACTGGGAGATCAGGAAGTCATCACTGCTGCCACCTTGAGGTTTTCTTGGCCTGGAAATCTTCCACACTGTCTATTTGTGGATTCTACCTCTCTAAAATTTGTTCAGATTCACTTTTTAGAGGTATCTGAAGGAGTCTGTTGGTGAACTCAAGTGAATCCCTGCTTTCACTTCATCATCTTGCATCACTCTCATTTCTCTTCCCATTTCTTCCTCTATCTCTCTAACTTGATTTTTGAAATTCTATTTGATCTCTTTCATGGCCTGAGACCTGAATTCATATTTTTCTGAGACTTAGGCTATAGGAACTTTGACTTTGTTCTCTTCTTCTTAGAGTATGTTTTGATCTTCCTTGTTACCATAATAACTTTCCACATTTAGAATTTTTTTCTGTTGTTTGCTCATTTTTTCTCCACCTATGACTTGATTTTTTGCTAAAGTAGTGTTCTCTTTCCTCAGTGGAGAGGTCACTGTTCTAAGCTTCAGGGATTTTGTGCAACTCTTTTCAGAGATTCTTCTAGGGACCTATAAAGTTCAGTTCTTCTGAGGTGGTATGTTTACTATTTTTATGGCCTGTGCTCATGTCTGTGAGTGACCACAGGCCCTCTTTTCTGCTTTGGAAGTGTGATGACAGTCCCCCTTCCACTACTCCTACTTTGTTTTGCTGTGCTAATGCTACTCCCAATGACTTCTACCCAGGGCTGAGACCTTGATCTAAGTATGGGCAAAGTAACAAGAGTCCTGCTGTAATGCTATCAAATAATCTCCTTCTGACTAGTAGTTTGATCCCTTTTACTGTCTGTAGGCTGAGAGCTCCAGAAATGAATATTGCTGATACGAATCCAGTCACTCCCAAGACCTGCTCCTGATTGGCTGTGATAGGGGTTGTACTACTGTGGCCTGCCCTGAACCAGGCTCCACTCTCACCCAGGCACTACAGACCTTTTCTGCTGACCTTTTAAGTTGTCCTTGGTATCCGTTGAATGAGAGATCAGAAAACTATCACTACTTTCAGTGATTCAGTCATCCTGAGGCCTGCTCCAGGGTTTCTGAGACCCAGTCTACCTTAGTGAGGCCTGTATTGGACTCCACGTCTCTCTCACCCTGGTACAACAGACCTTTCCTGCCAATCTTCCAAGCTGTCTTATATTGGAATTTTTTTTCATTCTATCTCTTTGTAGATTCTCCTCCAAAATTTGTTGAGTCAGTTTTGAAAGGTATTTGTAGGAATTTGTGGGGAAACTCAGGTGAGTCCCTGACTTTCCTCTACCATCTTGGCTCTGCCTCCAGTTGAGGAAATATATTTTCATGAATGCTGAATATGATGGTTGCAAGAATAAAATTAAAGTACAAAAATAAATGCAAATGACTGGTTAGACATCTAAATTTAGAAATAATTATGAAAGACTTGACACTTGTAATGTTACTGTTGTACTTAATACTGTATGGTTTCTCCTACCTTTTATAATTCAGAGATAATAAGGAGCATGGGGCTTTAGGAAGGTATATCTCCCTTTCACATCCCAGAGCAAATGTGTCCTCATGTACTGGAACAGAGAAGAATAAGAAGTAAGCTGCCTTGGCATAATGGTTTAATCAAATAATCAGATGGCATTTTATGTTCTTCCAAATGAATCTTCTGAGCAGTCTTGATTTAATTTACTCATAAACCAATCCTGTTTTATATTGCAAATGTGTTTACTTTGAAAATTATCATATAACCAAACTGCAATACAATTAAAATGTTTTTAGTTTAAATTTATAAAATGTATGGTGAATTTATGAAATCTTCTTCATGGCACATTGATATAAGAAAATGGTTCTTTATGGTATAAGGAATTAAATTGCAAGAAATAAAGTGAATAAAGGTGTGAATTTTTTTATTCTTTAGCCATTTCTGCTTTTACATTCTTGCCAAATAGATGATTATACTCTGTGCATAATACTCATTATCAAATATTAATGTTATCAGTCAAATATTGTCTTCCAGGTAGAATTTTGTAAATAGAAAAAAAGAAACATATAAGTTCTATTTGATGCTAACGGATTAACGTTCCCTGTCAACTGCATGTGAATGAAAATCACATTGCATGAATAGTTTACAATTCTCATTTGATTCTTAGAGAGTGTAATAGTTATTTCTCAGTTGGAAGAAAGAGAAGGAAAAGCAGAATGATCAGTATGGAATTAAAAGAGCAATGCTCCAATCATGTCTCTGCTACATACTATGAGACCTTGGGTAACCACTTAACATTTCAAAGCGTCTATACTTTCATATATAAAATGAGAAGTTGTACTAGATGAAATGTAAATTTTCTTCCAAGTCTATATCTCTAAACCTAATTAGATTCAGAGATGATGGAGAGAGGAAAAGGAAGAAGAGGAAGGAGAGAGGGAGAAGACAGGATTCCTTTGAATAATTTAAATAAAATTATCCTTATGTCTACTTTGGACAAGCACCAGTTTGGCATTTAGGAAAAATGGTTTTTAAAAATTAAATTAGAGCTACTTTTAGTGAACACCTGTCTCTCTGTTTAATGTTTCATTTGATGCCAATACTCAGTAAATTATTGGACAAAGTAATATTTGTAGTCTGGTTTGTCATGAATTTGTAGTCTGGTTTTTCATAATTTTGGTATTCTGATGAGGGACATTTTAAGAAAAGCCTTCAAGGTTTCTTTTGTTCTAATTCATCAAATACTTTCTTTAAAAAGCAATAAAAATGAGTACTGCTGGACTTTATTTTCCCTATGTCTCCAGTTAGTGTGTAACTATAAAGATGTGGATGTATGCCTGATGAAACAATGATAATTACTTGCCAAATCTTATTTAGAATATACCCATTTTTTGAAATATATGTGAGAAAGCAAGCAAAATTTTTGTATGTATGATATATGTTTGCATGTTTTATACAAAATGCATAAATGTACAATATTCATTAGACCTTGAAAGAATCATGGGAAAAGTTCTTCATAAGGTTCAAAAAAAGATGAATCTGATTCAGTGACAACATTAATTGCTTTAGAACTCTTACATTAGAAAGATAAACTCTTGAATTATTCTTTATTAATGGAAAAAATATTAGTTTACCCATCCACACTGGTAAAATAAAGTGGATGAATAAAACATACATTGTTCTGATTATCACATACCTCTGGACAAGCAAGGCATATAATTAGTTCACCAGTGTTTGAGTCTGTTAAAATACGGTAGGTGGATGATGTGATGTTTCTCAAATCGAATAGCAAGAGGTTGGCTGGATAATATTACACAAGTCTTAATACAGTATTTAGAGGGATTTTAGGTGGCTTAGTGGGTAGAGTGCTAGACATGGAGACAGGAAGACTAGCTCAAAATTGGCATTAGG
>CM053772.1:180501118-180534017 GCA_028658325.1 Potorous gilbertii | reverse complement strand
CTCATGAGAGCCCAAAATAGCATCAACCCCATATGCATTTGGAGACTATCAAGGCCTCAGCAGGGAATGAAAACATTTCCCCAATGATGATTATGTAAGAAAAAAGGAAACAAAGGCAGTAGAACCAGGAAGTGGAAGCCAAAGATTATGGCAGACAATATGAGCTGGCTATGACGATCTATCTAGAATTATGACAGGACATTTTTAGGGGTATGCCCACTGCATAGTGGAAAGAGGAAGCAGGGCCTTCATATCCAATAAAAGAGTAAGGAAGAAGGGACACTATAGCCCTAAGACAAAGTCTCAATCAAGGAACTAAGGCTGAAGATATGAATAAATAAAAAGAAAATTCTGAAAAAAGAATTAAAGGAGGGAATACTGTGGTCTAGGAGAACCCCAGAAGTAATGAAAATTATGAAATAGTTACTGGCTTTGGGGACAGGAAGACATGAGTTCAAGTCTCACTTCTGACAAATATTGGTTACATGATTTTGGGCAGAGCACTTAATATTTTAGTGTTCTAGGCAATTGCCTAAGTCAAGAGATTGTAGGGAACATGACCACTGGCATTGGTCTCTCATACTCTTTTTTTCTAAATAATATTTTTTTCTTCAGATGTAAAGACAATTGTTAATTTTCATTTAGAAAAGAAATGAGTTTCAAATTTTCTCTCTCCCTCTGTCACCTTCTACCTCCCTGAAATAGTAAGCAATCTGATATAGGTTATACATGTTCAGTCATGCAAAACATATTTCCATATTAGTCATGTTGTAGAAGACAAAGTTTCAAAGGAAAACACACATATACACACATACATGCACATACACACACAATAAAGAAAGTAAAATTGGTATACTTCAATCTACAGTCAGACTTCATCAGGTTTTTCTCTGAAAGTGGATAGCACTTTTCACAGTGAGTTATTTGAAATTGTCTTGTATCATTGTATTGCTGAGAATAGCTATCATTCACAGATCATCATCATAAAGTGTTGCTGTTACTGTCTGCAACATTCTCCTGGTTCTGTTCACTTCATTTTACATTAGTTCATATACATCTTTCTAGGTCTTTCTGAAATCAGCCTTCTCAGCCCAGTAATATTCTATTATAATCATATATCACAACTTATTCAGTCATTCTCTAATTGATGGGCATCCTCTCAATTTCCAGTTTTTTGCCACTGCAAAATGAGCTGTTGGTAAATATGCTTGAATGAATAGGCCCCGCTTCCCCTACCCACTCTCTTTTATATCTCTTTGGAATACAAATTTAGTAGTGGTATTGTTGAGTCAAAGACACACTTTTAGATAGCTCTTTGGGCATAGTTCCAAATTGCTCTCCAGAATGGTTGGATCACTTCACAACTCCACTAACAATGAATTAGTGTCCAAATTTTCCTACCTTCCCTCCAATATTTATTGTTTTCCTTTTCCATAATATCAGTCAATCTGAAAGGTCTGAGGTGGTTCCTCAAATTAAGTTTCATTTCTCTAGTCAATAATGATGTAAAGCATCTTTTCATATTACTATAAATAGCTTTGATTTCTTTATCTAAAAATATATTGTTTATGACCTTTATCCATTTATATATTGGAAGATAACTTGTATTCTTATAAATTTACATTCGTTCTCTATATATTTGATAAATGAGACCTTTTTCAAAGATACTTGCTATAATAATGTTTCCCACCTTTTGCTTTCCTTCTAATCTTGTTCACATTTGTAAATTTCATATAATCAAAATTGTCCATTTTACATCTCATAATGGTCTCTTATGGGTCAGAAACTTTTCCCTTCTTCAAAGATTTGACAGATAAACTAATGTTATATGATATGAGAAACTAAGAATAGACCGACATCTTGCATTATATACCAAGAAAAGTCAAAATGAGTACATGATTTAGATATAAGCAAATTAGGACAGCAAGGAATAGTTTACCTGTCATATCTATGGAGAAGTGAAGAAATATGACCAAATAAGAGATAGAGAGCATTATGAGATGGAAAATAGAAAATTTTGTTTATATTAAATTTAACTCCTGGGCATATTTATAGGTTACTTATACTAAGATGTTACAGCTATGTAGCAGGTACAGAGTTAACTTTGGAGTCAAGACAACTTCAATTTCTACCTCTAATCCAAATGGGCCAAGTGATCTTGGGCAAGTCACTTAGCTTCTCAGAATAACACAGTTTCTTTCCTCCAAATGTCTAAGGCTGGAAATTCGATACAAATGTTGAATTGCATTTATAGGCAAACATTCTGGCCAGGAACTCCCAGAAATTACAGTTATAGCTTTTTTTATAAAGCTTATTACAAGCCATTCCATTATATAACATGGATGAAAGAAAATGTCCAGGGACAGTAGTGAGTAAACAAATTCTGTTCAGTTACCTCTGCTTCCTTCTTTGGCAATGGGTGGTTACTGACCATGGTTTGTTGTTGTTTTCAAATGGAGATTGCATTTCCATCTTTCTTCTCAGGTGTTATAAGGGAAAGTGATATCTAACTGGTTGCCACATTACTTATCAGAATGATGATGAAACATAGTTGAATTCAACGTACATATTCCATTTCAGCTACTGCACCTTTGTAGTGCCACTACCCTAATGAGCTATTCTCTTATTTTTTTTTCTTTTTCTTCTTCATCTTTTTATCTTCCTCTTCTTTCTATTCTTATCTGAGATTCTGCATTCCAAATACACCACATAGTAACTGTAGAACACTGACAGGTCAGTTAATCAACCTAAGCTTCAGTTTTCTTGTCTATTATAAAACAGAGATAATAAATACAATAATGTTGTTTACAAAAGATATTTATAAGTTCCCTTTCAACTTGGAAGTCTATATTTCAATGATTTCTCTTCCACCTTTCTCAAAGTTTCTTAAGGAAGCAGCTGCATATTCAAGTAAATGAGTGTTTTGTGGCCTAGCCTGGTAACCTAATTATTACATATTACACTAATTTTATGATTATTAATATATATTAATATATTATAATATATATTAATTATGTGTGGGCAGCCGTAAGATATACATGATCCCACCACTTCAGCTATATCAATCAGCTACCACTCAGGAAAAAAGGGCATAGCAGAACTAAAAGCACATCTTCCCATTGTCGTCATTGTAGGCAACACTGGTTTCCTAGTAGTGTATAAAAAGAAGTGGTAACTCATTTTTTTCCATCTTTTCTAGTCTAATGGAAATGTCTTCTTTCAAATGATACAGTATAAATCAACTGTTTATATATTAAATTTAGATGTCTATAATTCAGAGAGTAGCTATGGTTTAAATAACAGCATAGATAATTATGGCAGGCAAAATGTTTTGCTATAAACCTATCTTAATATAGAATTGACTTTTATTTTTCTTCCTCTGATTTCTGCTCCATATTATTAAGGACTTATTTCACTGCTTATCTCCACAGGAACAGTACTGACAAAAGAAACATACAGAATCAGGGTTGGCAGAGTGATGGAGAGGACATAAACAGTTATGCTTAATGCATTTGATGTTCCCCAAGTCAGACCTGAAGATTAAATATACTTAAAATTGATTATGACAAATTGGTGATGGTTACAACAGGTTTTGTAGATGGACTCCATGAAGGAAATGAATGATCTCAGGGTTATTCATTTAAAATGTATCAGTAGATGGTCTCAGTGAAAATGAATGATCATTTTACCAAGTGAAAGAAGAAATATACCAAAGAAGGAAAGTAGTGACTCTTATTACATGTCTCTTTACTGAAATACTTAATCATTGCAAAATAAAAGAAGCAAGGTAAGTTAAAAGTTTTGATTTCTCATATTATTTTTTTAGAGTGTCATTTTAGATTAATATATATTGAAGGGGAGAAGTTGTCTTCATTAATGTAATATGATTATAGTAACTTTTCAGGTTATGACTATACAAATAAAGGAAGAAAAAATATTTTTCATAAAATTTAGTATATAAGTAAATTACATGTAAGTGCATAATACAGAGTTTAAAGTGATAGCTGTATCAATTTTAAATTCAAATACTGAAGAAAAAACCAACTAAGATTTTCATCTAAATTACTGTACATTACTGATGTGACATTAAAAAAATCATTTTATTCCTCTGTCTTAATTTTCTCATCCACAATGATGAAATTGAAATTAAATCATCTATTATCCAAATAAAAAATACATTTGTAGGAAATCTTCCCTTCCTTCCTTTCTTTTCCTTCCTTCTTTCCTTCTTCCCTCCCTCCCTCTCCTTCTTCATTTCTTCTGTACTTCCTTTCTATTTTTTAACACAAGTTTATGTTCAAGGTAGTGAAATCTATAAACAACATGAGGACAGAGATTATGTGGTCATTAAGACCAACTATAAAATGACTCAGAAAAAAATATAAATCTATAACCATGTCTATCTAGTTAGCAAGCTAGATGGTAGCTCTACCTCTACCTACAAAAAACATGATAAATTCTTCCTAATTCTAGGCACCTTATGTAGTAGACTTGCTTAATGTTTTTGTTTTAAATTTCATGGATCCTTTTAAAAGTCTGATGGAGCCCATGGCCCCCTCTCAAAAAAAATGTCTTCAAAAATAAAAAAAAAGCTACATTGAACTGCAAAGGAAACTATTTTGAAATAAAGATATAACTTTTTTCCCATCTGAGTTCATACAGTCGCTGAAATCTATCTGTTCACTCCAAAGGAGTCCATGACACCCATGCTGAGGACCCCTTCTCTAGAGAATGTTGTTGGAATCTAAAATAATGGTCTTCATTTGTGACAGGTATTCTGTGAAAACCTCCTAGAAAAACCACCAAACCGTAAAGAGAGACTTCTTCCTTTTTTTGATGCTCTTTATCATGAAAACAAAACAAACAATCCAAGAGAAGGGTTCACAGATATCATCAATATCAGAATACTTGATCCCTTTAAAAATTATTATTTTTCAGTTGTGTTGAATCCAGCTTTGCAATAAACTAGCAAAACTTACTTACATTGACTCATTTTCGGTAATGGAAAAGTTTAAGAAGAAAGTTGCAGTAAACTTGCAAACACAACATACAGAAAAGAGCATTTTAAACATTAAAAAAAAGAAGAAAAATCTTCGTGGAAGTCTTATGCCCATATCAATCAGGATAGCCACATTGCAATTTTCTCAATGTTACTCCTTATGGCAAAATCTAGATTCTGCGGTACTATTGAATAGAATATAATCCATGAATAATGCACTAATGAATTTTTTTAAAGAGCATCAGAAAAATTTATTTTTTTTAATCTTACTGTGAAATGAGTTAGTCTTGAGGTCAAATTCCAGCTCAGACCCTTATTTAGCTGTCACCCTGAGTAAGTCACTTGACTTCTTGGTTTCAATTTCCTCACCTAGAGTATGAGATTAAAAAAAAAAAAACTTTTCATGGTTGTGCGTAGATCTAACAAGATAACATATGCAAATTACTTTATAAACTTTAAAGAGGTATATGTATGCAATTATCATTAGCATTACTATTTATGTTTTATACTCAGAGGAAGAATCAGAGATATTTGTCCTGCTATAGATATCTGAATTTTTATTAATATTTGAGAATATTTTCATCTATTTTATGAAATTGAAATATATATATATTTAGTTATAATTATTTCTTCTTACTCAGGGATATTACTTTCTTAACTATTCACAAATTCCAAGTTTATTTATTCTTAGAAAGTGATTGAGTGTGTTCATTTGGCATAATGGCTTGGTGGTATATATTTTTTTGATATAAAATATTCTTCCTAAGAAAACGAATTTTTAGAATCGTCTAGCTATGTATTATCCAGGAGAAATTGAGCTAACTTAGGTATAGAGAGCTGGTGAGTTATACAATTCATTAAAAAAAAGATGGAATTTCAAATATGACTATCACTTGAGCATTCATCTCAGGCTAGGAAAGGACACTGTAAGAGGTTTCATTTATTGAATTTAATGTTTTTTAAACCAAAATTGGATCCTAATTCTAAGGACTTCTTCAGTACAATACCCATAGTGTGGAAAATGGAATTGATTCTTGACTTCTGAAATACCTGCCTTCTTTGAAATACTCTAATATGAGTTGATCTTGAACATAGATATGAAACAGTTTTTCGATTCCCTTCCTCTGTCCTAAAAACTCAATCACTATATCACACCATCCATTGACGAGGATGAAAAGTATAAGAAGCTAATTCAATATATGATACTGAATATTTTCACCTTAAAATTATCTTTAAAAATAGCACACAATTGTTCGTGGGAATCTCATGCCCAGTAGACAAAGGGTTGGTCATGGAGAGGGGAATGCTTAGATTCAAGGTCTGGCTTTCCACACTGAGAATTAAGTATATTAATTAGATTTTCTGATGAAATTGTGGATGCAAATGTAAACATACATTTTATTTGTGTGTATGTATTTACAAACATGTATGTGTTATACATACATGTATATATGTACACATATATACATATATATGAGTGTGTATGTATATATGTACACATACTATACATACACACTCATATACATGTATATATACATATTATTTGTACTTTTTCTCCTTTATAGAACATAGTGATATATGTTCTAAAAGCCATTACAAGAGGCATACATAGTCTGGCTATAATTAGAGTGAGGATAAACATTATAATAGCTTAACATATATTTTTATTTCTCTCTTGAGGGTAATTTTTTTAAAGTTGCAATGTAGGCATTTTTATTAATTATATTCTATTTATTTTGAGTTCTCTATCATTTCTTGAAATATTAAAAGAATATATTATACCTCAGATAATTATTTAGCTAAATTCTGGTCTTTTAAAACATATCTTTAATGTGTTTTGACCCTTACATTTAGGGATAGTGTTTTATTTCATTCATAAGAAAACCCTCAAGTTTCAGTGTTTAAAGTATTCTTCAACTGTTAGAAGAACAAGTCAGAGATTTTATCTATTGTTTATAACAGACTTCTGGGCATAAAATAATCACACAGAAATTTGCTCTCTAGTATGTTCTAGTGGAAACTATAGAAAGAAGCACTTGGATCTCTGAAGGAAGAAACACACAAGTTATCCCTACTGTACCAAATAATGGCAGCAGTATTATATAGCACCCCTTGAAAAAGTACAAGCAGAAAAGAAAACTTCTGTTGCTTTGACATCCCTGTGTTCAACTTTTAAGGTCAAAGAGAGTTATGAGCAGTAATTTCAAGTTATTGCTGCTGGAGACACCTCATAGACAGCATATTAAATGAGATGATCTCTTCAAAGGTAAAATACATACTTCAGCTGCAGCTGGGAATCACTTATAATGTCAGTGCAGGTGAGGAGCCAGTATTAATCTTTCAGGAAAGTGGATTTTCAGATGGATGGAAGTGATCATGACTGTGATTAGCTAAAACTCTGATTCATCAGGAGGGGTTAATACTGTTAGTATATATATTCCTTTCATCAAGTTGCAGATGTCTATGCATCACATATGTGACAGCACCTCACAAAGATCACATTCAGTTAGAAGGTCTCTGAAATGATAATGGATTGCTAAAGGATAGAATTGATGGAAAGGTGGGAGGATTGTTAATGCTGCTTAGTGTACCAGCATTTTTGTTGGTTACTAGATTTCTATTTAACACGGAGTGAAATGTTTACTTTGGGATTTTTTTTTTTTTGCTTTTTTCTGTCACCCTATTTACTACCCCAGAAAGGTAAAATCAGGTTGGTGAGCAGGTAGTGAAATGAATTTTCCAGGGATAATATACTAAAGATGACAGGTGAGAAGCTAGAAAATTATAGAGTAGACTCCTCGGAGATGGGAAGTTAAATATAAATGTCCAGGGCATTCTGGTAGATGATAATGAGGATGGGGGTGGGGATAAAGTAATTTAAAAATAAAAGAACAAAAATACTTCTAAAAGTCTGTTGTATTTGATTTTGTAGCTCACACAATATATTTAAATACAGTTACAGTACAAACTTAATTACCAAAATAACATCTAAAGTTTAGAGATTTATTATATTGACAAGGTATCAAGAAGGAAATATTTAGTATATAGAAATTTCCATGTGTTTGCGTGAAGCCAGATCAGAAAAGTTCTGTTGTCCATTTACTAGAATGTATAAACAATATTATTAAACACAACCTTTTGTTAAAGAGGTAATCGTTACTCAGATGTATAGAATCAAAGCCACAAATGGGCAAAATCACTGGAGCTATGTCACAGAACAGTGAATTTAGAGGACATCCAATTGAGTGGACACTGACAACACACAGTCCTATGGCATCATGGCCAAAGCCGGATAGTACCGTTAATCAAGGAAGTTTTCAAACTACTAGTAATCTGGTACCAGTATCCTACCGACTCAGTTACTCCTCCTGATTAGGAGGGTCCTTGTATTTCATGGCACTTGTCTAGAGGAAAAACATATATTTATGCCTGTGTATATAATCAAATAATCTCAAAGTTGGAAAGAATACCCAGCATCATATGATCTAATTTATATCTATACAAGAACTCCCTCTCTAATATGCCCAGTAACTATTTATCCAACATTTTCTTCAATACCTCAGAATGGGGTAACCTGCTGTCTCCTAAAGCAGTCCATTTGTTTTTCAATAATTGCAATTGTTAGTAAGGTCTCACTTGTTTAAATGAAATTTTATGTGTATTTACTAAAAGAATATTGGGGAATAAAAAGCAATCAGTTAATTCTAGTCATAAATTAGGTTAAATTTCACTTAGAAAAGATGAATTGTAGAGAATTAAGGAAATCATCAAGATAATTGTATACTGAATCAGAAAAAACATTAAATATAAGGGGACAAAACTGAGTTTTCTACTTAAATTTAGTAGATAATTACTTTAATAATATCCGGAGCACATGTACAACTCCTTTGGAATAGCATGAATCTTACATGCAGGGATGAATATAGGAATTTAGTGTTTTGAAAGCTAAAGTGAGAAACAATATGGGTGGACCAAAGGCCTTTGAAATTAAGTTGTAATTAGAAAAAAATGTAAATATTAAGCCTACTGTTGAATTCCCCCAAGGAGTGGACATGATATTATACTATACTATATTATACTATAGTATATCATACCATGCTATGCTAGTATTCAGTTGTTGAGTTCTACTTGTTCATAGAGTTTTCTTGGCAGAGATACTGGAGTGATTTGGTATTTCCTTCTCTAGCCCATTTTACAGATGAGAAAACTGAGGCAAATAGAGGTTAGATGACTCGCCCAAGGTCACATAGCTAGTAAGTGTTGAAGGATGAACTTGAATTTCAAATCTTCCTGACTCCAGGATGAGTGTGCTATCTATGACCTATTTGTGCCATACTATACTATACTACATTATACTATACTATTCCATTATATACCATATGATACTGTGCTGTACTATACTGTATCATAGAATAACATAACATTTTGTACTATATTATACTATACTATGCCATGAAATGATACTACTCTAATATTAATCATATTTAGGAAAAGTATCAAATGAGCCTATTACGATATAGTTTTCATAACAATCACCAGCATTGTTTATATCAATTCAATATCATAGGACATATTATTCTTTATATTTTAAATATAAGACAGAAGAAATACAGGTATTAAGTAGTAAAGTTACTTCTCTAAAGACATATTTTCCCTGGTAACATACCTTGCAGTCTCTAATTACTTAGTCTTACAAGCCTTCAAGTTAACTTAAGTTATTACAATGTGATATACAGAGTATATTTAACCACCCGCTGGAAAGAGAAAATTCCCTCTACCACCTAGACACATTATCAGAGCATAAAGTCCCCCTACTGTTTCAATCCTACTTGGATGATCAGAAAGGGAACCAAGATGTTAGAGAGTATCTTATATTAAGATATCAAGTACACAATTAATGTTTGTTAAAGAAATGGAAAATCTAATAGCTTTGGGAGAATGAAATGTTATTGACATAATAAGGTACTGGAGTTCTCCAAAGGTAGCAGTACCTACACACACACACACACACACACACACACACACACACACACACACACACAGGTACAGCAGGTAATATAACTGAAATATCAGACGGTGTGAAGCGATATCATGCTTAGGATAGCCATTGTAAGAATTCAAGAGCAAATTGAGACTCATTGTGGGACATGAGTGATATAAGCAACAGGCCTTTGTGAAAATGTAAGAGAAACCGACATATTTCATAAAGATCTGTGCCTCCTACAGATTTCAAATAAGGGAACTTCCCCATAATCCATGAGTGGCTTATCAGTCCTTAGACAATTCCAATGAAATAATGAAAGATTCATAAAAGTTGTAGCTCTGGCTCAACTTCTCTGATTTAAAAAGATGTCAGATGGAAAGGTTTCCTTTTGGAAAACTGATGAAGTTTTAATGGTGCTTGTATCTCTTTCTCAAGTATACACAGAACTGTCTTCCACACTTATGGCATGGGAACCTCCCTAGAGACAAAAGGACTGAAGACTGAAGTGAGAATAATAAAAAATAAAATGGTATGTGCATGGGGAAGCGAGGCTACTATAGCGGAAAGATCACTGGATGTGATTGAACTTTAAGTAACTACTCCACTTGGTAGCCATGTGACTTTAGGATAAACCCTCTAATTCTTGAGCCTTTGTTTTGTCATATGTAAATTCGGGATGACACTTGCATTACTGAGATGTAATGTAGCTGATGTAGAATAACCTCAAAGCCAGGATCACCTAGGTGTTAAGTCTTCTGATACATACTGGAAAATCATTTAAATTGTCACTGTATGAGATTTTCTATTGCAGAAAGGATTCTGATCTGCATTGGTAGCAGAAATTTCCTCACTCTGGAGTTCCCTCTACCAATAAAATCACAGATTTAGTCTCTATCCATAATATTTACCTTACTTACTTCACAAGTTTTTGTTTGGTCCAAACTTGTGTAATCATTGGTCTATAGAAATCAAATGTGGCAATTCTTTCCACTGATGCATATTACTCACCCCTCAGTAATTTAGGTTCTAAATGAGTAAACCAGGGCAACTAATGAAGTATGATGTCCTGTGGTCTAATAACTTATCAGAAATAGTATTTGAACTTAGTTCTTCCTAACTCCAAGGCCAGCTATTGCTCCAGTGAATTCTTTTACCCTACAGGGTTGATCAGAGGGAAAAGCTTTGTGAACTATAAAGTGTCATATAAATATTAACTGCTATTATCACAGATTTGGAGGACATACATCACCTTAAAGAGGGACTTCAGTTGAGCCCTGAGGATAGTCTTGTCCTTAAGGATCGTAAGAGGAGTATAATAGGTGAGGAAAATATATCACAGCACCAAAACTAAAAGAATGCTGATTTTTCTGTCTATAAGTACTGCTCAGGAAAGGTCTTTGAAGGAAACATATTATATTATTTCAAAGAGAGGGCAGGTTAGTTGGGTAAAGTCCACATTAATATCCCTTAATGAAGAAGCTCTGACCTAGGGAAGGCTAATTTTAGTACTTCCTTCACAAAATAAGACGTGTGAGGTTGTGGTAGCTCTGTAGTTGTGTAGCATTTCAGTTTCTATGTGTGTAATAAATAGAAGTGAGGTGGAGAGGAGAAAATGGTAAAGAAAAGATTCTTTCTGGAATGGAAGAAAATGACTAGAGTATTGGGTCCATGCTTTTTCTATACAAAGGTAATTCCATCAAACTTGGAACCTGGCAATCGGCAGCAGGAAGACAGTGGTTATTCTGGTGAAAGAATTTCAAATGCAGTAGTTTCTGGCCTTAGAAATATTTCGGAATTGAATGGAAATTGCTGTAAGAAATGATAAACAGATTGATTTTAGAAAAAAACATGGAAAGACTTGCATGAACGAATGAACAGAAAACTGAACAGAACCAAGAGAATATTGTATATCATAATAGCAGTATTGTTCAAAGAATGATTGTGAACAACTAAGTTATTCTGAGTATTATAAATGCAATATCAATTACAAGGAACCAATGAAGGAAGATGGTATCCACCTTCAGAGAAAGAACTGCTAAATAGAAGTGTACATTGTATGGTTTTATATATAAACATAGAAGCATACAAATGTACATACACACACATGACATTTTAAAACAAAGTGCAACAAAAATTAATTTAATTTAAAAAAAATAATTGAATGGAAAGGAAGATACTCCTATTACTCACAGGAGTTTCAAACCGTAAAAAGAGTGGTAGTCAAAGATTTTTCTATTTAATCCAGGACATATTTGTTACTTTAAAATGTTTGCAGTAGAAAATAATTACATAATTCAATGCAATGCCTAGTAATTTATGTGTTTGAAGATTAAAAAAAGAAAAGAAATAGTCATTGAAATCAATAATCTTACATTCTAGGAGGGATATGTCATGTATACGGATAAGACTAAGTACATATAGGGTAATATAAAGTAATTTCAAGACACAGAAAGCACCAATGCTGGGAGGTATTAGGGAAGGACTTATGTAGTACACCACACTTTATGTAGTATGGCAAGTAGAGTGACTTTAAGGTCAAGATTATGATTTGAGGTGAATATTGAATTGAAAATAATTGTGGAGTGGCATGATCAGAAAAAAAATTCATGGAAAAATAATCTTAGCAGAAAAAAACAATTATTGGACACAAGAAAGAGGCCGTTGTCTGACTTGTCTAAGAAACTACTGGTTTTCAGATGGTGGTTGACCCCTCCTCTCCCCATCTATTGAGAAATAGAAATATGAATAATTTTTAATAACCTAGTCCATAAGACTAAAGGAAGATAATAGATGAAGAATTAATCCAGAGATATTGATGAACTGAACTCTGAACTCTGTAATAGGAGCTGATATCAACAGAAGATGCCTTGTCCAGGAGCTGGGAGAGGCAAGACACAAATGAGAGTGACTCGTCATAATACTATGAAGACCGGAAAAGAAAAAGCCTTTTTTGACTATTGCAAGAAGGAGGAGAGCAAAAATCATCCCAGTAAACTTATCATATAAAGCATGGACACTGGAGAGAAAGAAAGGCAAGAGGCTTAAGATTTAAAAGTAATGTAATTGAGGCCTTGCAAAATCAAATTCTGAGACAGATTCCTAGTGATTAAGATGATTAATCTGTTCCTCTGGTAGAAAAGATGACTACCATATGCTAGAGAAGGGGAGACAGATATCAGATATTAGTAAAACAGAGTTGAGTATATCTGGGCATTTGCTACAGAAGAATCATATGTGGGGAGCCATAAAGCAAAGCTAAATAGCATTGTCAGCAAGGGAACTGATGACAGTTGCTGTAATAGAACATGGTAAGCTTGGGAGCAGCAACTGTGGCAAGACTGATTACACCTAATAGGAATTAAAGAAAATTCAACAAAGCAGTAGAGGAGGACAGTAGATGAGATATTGATGTGGATCAGTAGGAAGCAGTCAACAGAGTGCAGACCGAAGAACTACTGAAAGGAGTTTTGAAGGGGAAGTACTAACCCTCACCAAGTTGCCATGCAGTACAATAACATAACTCATGAAGGCAATATAAGTCTCTGGGGGAAAGTTGGTTTCCATGGGCACAGATGTGAATTCTGTATGTTCTTATCAGCCTATATTCACTATTCCTCCAAGATTTATGTCTATCAGAAGTTCAATAAGGTAATTCCATCCAAACTTGGAACCTGGCAATTGGTAGCAAGAAGATAATGGTTATTTTGAGGAAAGAATTTCAAATGCAGTAGTTTCTGGCCCTAGAAATATTTCAGAATTGAATGGAAATTGCTGTAAGAAATGATGAACAGACCCTAACCCTAACCCTAACCCTCCAAGATTTATGTCTATCAGAAATTCAATAAGCATTTCGTTGGTTTTTGTTGAAGTCTTTGATTAATATGCTTAATAGAAGGGCAGTGGAGATGCAGTTCATTCTTTTTTTCTTTTCCTTTGAATATGGTGACTTTGTGGATGGTATACAGCACAGGGTCCTATAATTCTGTCCATGTACTGTGAGGCATGCCTGTGAACTTCCAATTCAGCTCAGTTATGACCTTCTGTATGACTTTAGCACATTAGTGGAAGCAGGGATATTGTTTTGGACAGCATCTTATCATGCCACAATTTGCCAGAGGGATCAGTAGGTAGAAGACAGTGCTCTTCTGAGAGCAGTAATGTCATGGTCTGTGGTCATGATTCCTTCTGCAATGCCAAAGTTACCATGAATGACTTTTTCCAAGAGGGCCAAGCAAAAGGTAGTGCAAGAGGAATTACTGACAACCTTAAGGGAATTATTACAATTCATCATCAGGAACATAGGGGCATCAGCAGAAGGTACAGAGGTAATAACATACTTAACTCCACCTTTCAAGTGAGTTACAGACTCTTCCATAGGAAAAAGTAAACCAGTGGATTCTACCACATATTAATCTGTTTAATTTTGGCGGAACCAAAATTTTGGAAGAAAGTAATGGCTTTTCCATTGATGATCAGCTTTCCATTTCCTGCCTTTAATAATGCCTTTGAACTTTCCATGTGGAATCATTGGAACAAATAAACCACGTAGTTGAGATCAATGAACACCTCATTGATCGTCACAACATCTACTCTCCACAAGGTGAATGCAGTCCTGATCATCAGACCCCCAATAAAACCTATTCCATTGACTTCACTATCTTGTCTCAGGGATCCAGTTGCAGCAGTGGATCCAAGCAATGAGCTTAGGAGAAGTTTCAAGAACCCTAATGCTTTCTAGATAGAATTCTTTATAGCTCTAGATTGAATAATTAATGGCCATTCTTTGGATATATTCCAGTCCAACCCTACAAGCATTTATTGAGTGTTTATTATTTGTAAAGACAATTTGCTAGGTTCTAGAGACATGAGGGGGAAAATCCCCTCCACCCCTATAATAAAGAACTTATGTTCTTTTGTATCCAGATAAATTGCCTTAATTATGCACTTGTCCAAAGTACATTTCAAAAATTTATTTTTCACAATTACATCATGAAAGCCTGTGTCAAATACTTTGCTGGAATTCAGATGGTTTATCACCATGGCATTTTGATGATTTCTTGGTATAGGCACCCTGTTAAAGAAAAAGAATTGACAAACTGGAATTATTTGTTCCTAAAACGTCTATGCTAGCTTTTAGTGACTACCTCTTCTCTTTCTAAGTACTTATACTCCACCTGTTTAATAAGTCATTCTAGAGTTTTATGTGGAATTGGTACCTAGCACATTCATATCAATGATGTTTATTAAATAATGTCAATCCAATAAAACATTTCAAATTACATCCTAACATTCTTTTAGTACTCTGGGCCTTAGTTCTTCTGAGTTAAATGTCTTAAAAAAAACACTTGAAGAAGTTGAAGAATTTGAAGAGTTAGATGCTTGCTTGTTCAGTTTCAATTTTCTCAACCATTTTGTTCTAAACTTCCCAATTTGAAGATCCTTTGTCTTAAGTAGATTGAGCAAATGCAAAGCCTCCTGTCCCCACTAAGGAGTCCACTTATTTCCTTGATCTTTTCTCCAACTTAACTTTAAAAAAATCAATTTTATTTGAATTTGGCAAAAACCTCAGTTCATTCTGGGCATTAGAATTCCTGATCCTGTTCTTATAGGAAGAGACAATATTCTTTGAATAATGAACAAAACCAGTAAGTGGAATGGAGACTTCAATAGTCTTAAGCTAGTAACAGATGGATTACTAATAGGAGCCTCCATCTCTAAAGTATCAGAACTTTAGATTATGCAATAAGATAAATCCACTTTGGAAAGAATAGTTACTAGAGTAGCACTTTATACTTTTCATTTTTAAATGTCTTACAAAAATAAACTTCCAAGGAAATGAATAAGATATTATTTGTTTCAGTTACATAAGTCCTTGTCAATTAAAACAGTGAGAGTTACTTTCTAAAGTTTTGTATTCTGGGACAGATTTGTGAATTTCTGAATTGGTTCGACCACAATGAGAGAGAATAGGGTTTCATATCTGACAAATATTTGTGTTATGAGTGACTGCGTTTGTGTATGTGCGTGTGTATGTGTGTGTGTGTGTTGACCTTAGTGCATATTTAAAGGTTTAGAACTTGTTATTAAATTTATAAGGATTATATAATATAATGACTTCTTCTTTGATTGACTCTCCTGCTATTTTACAAGGACATAAAATGTTCTTTATTGAATATAATCACCCTCATAATTAAGCAAAATTTTTTTTATCATCATTTATTATTATGTACAAAGAACATCTTTGAGCACTCATACCAAATGATACCAGTCTGCTATCTGTTGTTCCCTAGATTTTGTTCAGTCTTTCAATTTGTTATTTCTACTTTAATCAACAAATTTTGCTAATCATGTATTATTTCTTCCTTCCTTCTTTTTTCCTTTCATTCTTTCCTCCCTCCCTTCTTTTACCCTCTTCTCCTTTCTCTCCCTTCTCTCTTTCTCTTCCTTCTCTCTTTCTCTTTCTCTCCTCTCTCTCTCTCTCTCCACACACACACACACACACACACACACACACACAAATATAATATAAGTGTACATGTGTTCTTATGAGAACTGACTGGGAACATTGGAACTTTTGAGGTAGAGATAGGTTTCTCTTTGATTTTCCTAAAGGTTCTAACATAGCACTGAATACAGTGCGAGTGCCCTAAGTAAGGTTATTCATTTTTTGCATTGCATTTCTGTCACCCTTTCAACAGCAAGAAAATATCTATCACTGTCTTAAGAAATGATAAGATAGAGAATAGACATGCATAGGAATTTCATAGTGGATGTTTTCTTTGGGAAAGAAGATGTCTTAGAGTTTCTTAATATGGAGGTCTATGAGTTTGTTTTTAATAATTTTGATAATTATATTTTAAAATATGTAACTTCCTTGACAATTTTTTATTTTACTTTATGCATTTAAATACATTGTTATGAGAAGGTGTTTATAAGTTTCATAAGACTGCCAAAGGAGTTCATTAGATAAAAAAGGATAAGAACCTCTTGCCAAGACCATTTGGCCATGACTTCAGTGTCAGAATAAAGCAGTCAATTATCATCTACTTAAATTGAGCCTAAAGAAAAGCAGCATATTCTGTCAGAATAAATTATATTTTTAAAGTTTGCTTGACTTACAAGTAATGAGTTACAAATGAGTCCTGGAACTAGGCAATGATCATCCCACCTAGTCCCTAAGGACTCAATACTAGTTTTCTTTTTTAGTCATTTTCTTCTTTTAAAATGCTTATTTTACTCAAATTCAGTTCTTTACACTGATTTTCTCTGACCTACTGTGATTTAGTCTCAATACAGATTTTCCTTTGTATGTCAAATACATTTGAGGAGAGACAGTTTGTAAAAATGGTTCACCAAAGCTATTGGTAAGAATGAAGTCATATGCCATTCATATTGGTTTCCTTGTCATTTGGTTCCCTCTTATTGGATGCTTTGTTGCCTGTTCTCATATATTTAATGATAAGAAGTTAATTCATAGATGATTTAGACTAATTAAATTATCATCTACTACAGTGCTTGCATGCTGTGACACCTTGTGCACTCATTTATTAATAACTATATAAATATAAAATTGTTACTTTTATTCTAAGTTCAAATTTCCCTGTTGAAAGGAGTATAGATATTTTAATAACTCTGCTTCAATTAGCTTTGTCTCATCCAAATCTAGACACTAATTGAATAGGAAACTAAAATTACTCTCAGTATTAAAGGAATTAATTAAGCATTTGAGAGAACAATTATAACTTGAAGATACATTTATCATTTCTGGCTTGATATATGAATATTTCTTTCTTTGTTCGATGTTTGTTTTTTAACTTTCATGTATCTGGAAATGTTCTGGACATTTCGCATTCTTTTCTACTAAAAACACTTGAATTATTTTCATTCTTTAAGTTCTGATGTTGGTTGACAATTTTTTATGGTTCCTACTTTAAAGTGTACTCTAAAATAAATCTGACAGTTACATATGGCTAAATTCTGCACTTATAGTTTTATTTTAATTCATGTAGACCTTTGGCATTATTGCTTATCATGTAAATTTGACATTTTCACCCTTGAAATTACTTGATATCTAAGTTTTTATTTCCCACTCTGACCATTTTCTGCTCAATAAATGCCTGTTCAACAAATCCCTGATGATAGATGGATTGCCAGCCTTAGTTATTTCTCTGCTATTTATTCCCTTCTACTTACATACTTCACCTTCTCTTCTAATCTTTTTCTGTCTCTCAGACTTCTTGCTCATGTTCTTGCCATTCCACTTGTTGGCTTTCTCTGCATTTTGCCCCATGGTCTCTGTTCCTCGAAGCTTGACTTAAGGATAGAAAATGTAATCATCTATCTATGGTATAACTTGCATAAATATCAAATAAAGAAATCCTCATAAATTTATTATAATTATATGAAACATTAATATACGCAAATAATTTTTATTTCTAACTATTTACATTTGAAAAGTGTGTATTTCTGTGTGTATGTGTGGCCCACATTAGTTACATGTATGCATACTCTCTCACAGTGAGGCTTAGTTATCTCTGGAACTTTAAACATATCTCTTCAAAGAGAATTCATTTTGTGACAAGAGGGAAACAAGAAATTAGGGGCACAAAGCAGGCTGTTTTGTCTTCCTCAGAGAGAGGATTCTAGACTAGAAATATATTGGACCCACTATACCAGGGTTGGGGAACTTGTGACCTTGAGGCCACAAGGTCCTTAAGTGTGGCCCCTTGACTGAATTCAAACTTCACAGAACAAATTACATCCCTGCTGTGAATTTTATTAGTATATGTGAAATAATTTTTACTTTCAAGTCACTTTTCCTTAATTGGAAAGTAATGACCCAAGTTATATTCAAAGACTTGACTCTTTTCCAATAAATGCTAATTGCACAAAGACTTTCCCAAATAGTTAATAACAAGGGAATCCAATTATTCAAGTTGATAGCAAACAGAAATCAGCAAAGTTATGCAGACTAGAAACTGCCAGGGAAATTAACAATACAAAAAGGTGATGGACATTCCCACTGATAAGGAGAGAGAGAAAAAGAGGCAAATAAGCAGAGAAATAAAAGTAGATAAGAAAGGAGAGAGAGAGAGAGAGAGAGAAGAAAGAAATTTTTACTCTCTCCTATTTCTTATGCCTCCCTGAAGAAAGCTTGTATTTTTCTTCTCTCAAAGTAAAAAAAAAAAATGTCAAACAAATTTCATCCCCCAGGATCTCACTAATATCATTTTTCATACAGACATGAAAAATTATCTCTACCAGTGATAATTTTATGCAATTCTTAAATTTAAGCTGCAGGTTACACATTAAATTGTTCAGTCATTTTGCAGCTGTTCCTGACTCTTTGTGACCCCATCTGAGATTTTCTTGGCAAAAATACCTGAATGATTTGCCATTTCCTTCTCCAGCTCATTTTACACATGAGGAACAAAGACAATCAGGGTTAAGTGACTCACCCCAGATCAGAGAGCTAGTAAGTAATTTTTTGATGTCAAAATGTGATGTCTTCCCTTCCTAGTCACTACCTCCAAGTCTCCGCAGGGATTCTTTGTTCATTCATTTTTTTTTCTCTTATTTGTTAATAGGCAATATGTATTGCATTTTTTCCTTTTTAATTTTCACACCAGGAATTATTTAATAAAAGTATTTTCATGTTATTTAATATAAAATTAATTTATTTAAATTATATTTCATCAACATCATCATCATCATCATCTATCACAATTTGTTTAGGTATTTCCCTATTGCTGAACATTTCATTTGCTTCCATTGTTCACTTTGCAAATACTTCTTCCATAAAAGTCTCTGAAAATATACTTGTCTTTTAAAATAGGGTCTCAGCATATATCCCCAATAATTAAAATATTTTAATGGAGTACTGTTGTTTCTTGCTGTCATTCTATATTATGTGGCATGATGTCAAACTGTTTTCAGATTATTTTTATTCAGTTTTCTAAAGTGATCTGTCATATTAAGTTTTTAAAAAATATTTATCTCTTTAACTTATTTCTTGTTTATTTTATGGTTAGATTTATCTAATTTTGAGGGAAGAAAGCTAAGGTCACCCGCTTATATAATTTTCCTTTCTATGTTTTCCTTTAACTCATTTAACATTTTTCTTAAGAATGTGGATGTTATGCCAAGTGGTGTATATATATGTTTAATATTGATTTGACTCCATTATCTATGGTTCCCTGTTTATCTCTCTCAATTACTTCCATTTTCTTTAACTTTTATTTTATCTAAGATCATATTTACTCTGCAGCTGACACATAATAGATTCTTCTCCAGCTCTTATTTTTACTTTTATATCTTTCTGCTTAATGTGCTTTTTTCAAACAACATATTTTTGGATTCTAATTTTTAATCTATTCTGATATCTACTTCCATTTTATGGATGAGTTCATTCCATTCATATTCTATGTGATTACTATGTATTTACCTCTATTCTATTTTTCTTTGTTCACACCTCTCTCTCTCTCTGTCTCTCTCTCCTCTCTCTGTCTCTCTCTCTGTCTCTCTCTCTCTCAAAGTCTATTTTGTTTCTATCATTATCTCCCTTAATCTATCTACTTCCTACCATCCCACTCCCCTTCTCTTATATCCTTCTCCTCTTGTGTTCTGGTAGGGTAAGATAGGTTTTTATACCCAATGGACTCCATATGTTATACCCTCCCCGAGTCAATTCCAATGAACATAAGGTTCAAGCATTGCATACTACCTCCCCCATCTTCTCCTGAAAAGCTCTTCCTTTCATGACTCTTGTTATATCTTACATGAGATATTTTCCCCTTTCTTCCTTTCACTTACACTTTCTCCCAGTGTGTCCCCCTTTCTTAATCCTAAATTGATCCCATCACACACAACTCATACCCATACCTACTGTCTATGTTGACTCCTTCTAACTCTCCTAATAATGAAAAAGTTCTTAATTATCATCTTCCAACAGAGGAATGTAAACATTTTAGTCTTATTGACTCCCTTATGATTTTTCCTTTATGTTTACATTTTATGCTGCTCTTGAGTTTTTAATTTGATTTTTGTTTTTTAGTGCTGGTCTTTTCATCAAAAATGTTTGAAAGTGCACTATTTCACTGAATATCTATTTCTTTCCCCTCTAGAATTATACTCAATTTTGCTAGGTAGGTAATTCTTGTTTGTAATCTAACTCCCTTGCCTTTTGTATTATTGCATTCCAAGTCCTCTTTTCCTTTAACATGGAAGTTGCCAAATCTTGTGTAATCATGACATTCTTTATGGCAGCTTCTAATATGGTCTCTTTGGCCTGGGAAGTCTGGAATTTGGCTATAACATTTCCATGAATTTTTATTTTTGTATCTCTTTCAGGATGTGATTGGTGAATTTATATTTTACCCTCTGCTTCTACGATAAGAAAGCAGTTATTTCTTCCAATTTATGGGAACATGATGCATACATGATGCTTACATGAGACTTGATTATGGCCTTCAGGTTGTACAATTCTCTCTCTTCATTTATTTTCATAGTCAGTTCCACTCCCCATGAGATATTTCACATTTTATTCTTTTTGATTCTTTCCATTTTTCCATAATGTCTCATGGAGTCATTAGCTTCCACTTGCCCAATTATAAGGAATTACTCATAGGTTTTCTCATGTCACTATGATTTCTTTTCTCACTATTTTTCCCTCTACTGCTGTCATTTTATTTTTAAAATCCTTTTTGTCTTGATCTTATTGTCACCATTATCATTTTTTATGGACAGGTTCATTTTTGTTTGCTCATTCTTCCACCCTATTTTTTTTTCTTTATTAACGTTATCTAAAGTTGGATTGTGCTCCCAGAACTGAGGAGGCACTGTCTCAATTTTCAGTTGTTTCTTGCTGGTGATTTCAAAGGTAGCCCTGTGTATCTGTATGTTTCCAATGCTTCCAAGATGCTACGATCTAAGCAGTCATGGTCACTGATTTTCTGGCCTTTGCTGTTGTCTTTACCTTGGAGGGGAACTTGGTTACCTGTAACAGTGAGCACTAGCACTCCTCCTGGCCCTGGGACTTTGAGCAGATGGCCCATTCTCCTGTAGCTACAAACTGCTAGTTCTCGCTACCAATGTCCCTACTCTCATATGAGTGACCACAAGCACTCCTCTTTCTTGAAACATGACTCAGGGCCCCTGCTCCACTGTGACCACAAATGCTGCTACTTCTTTTGGCTCTGGTCCCAGAAAATTCCTTTTCCCTTGCCAGTGAGATAGACCTTTCATCCTGAAATCCTAAGTTGTCTTGGCCTAGAACTTTTATTAACCTGACTTTTTGTTAGTTCTGCCGCAACAGAATTTGATTCAAGGAATTACATTAGAGTAGTCTGGAACAGCGTTTGGAAGTACTCACCTCAGAGCTTATCATCCCCACCATCATGGTTCTGCCTCAACATAGGGATCTAATATGTATGTTGATGCCCACTAGTAAAACTGCAAGCATTAGGAATAAAATTAAGTTTTTTTCAATTAAGTGCCGAATTCCTTGAGGAAATATACTGTTTTTAAGTAGAGAGTAGATACAAAAATTTTGTTTGAGCAATTGATGGTGGATTGAGTGAATCTCAAAGGAAAAGAGGGCATTGAATGATGATGGTAGAGGAAGAACCTAGAATTCTTAATGGAGAACAAGGAATATTACAGCCCCACCACACTGATCAGTGCAGTGACGGTAATGAGTGAAAGAATAGTCAGTGTGGGAAAAAGATGTCCAGGGAAGCTGAGCCAGATGAAATGAATCAGATCTCAGTGAGAGTGATAAAATGAAAAGTGTGCAAAAGGGGGAAAAAATAAAACATGAAATAGAAAATTGTATTTCTATGAAACGGGCATTCCAAAGAACACCATGGAAGGAATGGGTAGCAGGGTGCAAAAGTGTTGAGGAGAATGGGACCAAAAATCTGACATAAAGATGGGGGATGGGGAGAGAATATTGTTTTGGAGAACTGAGTAAATGGAATTGTCAAAGACCTCAGAGAGGTTAATAAGGATGAGTATTGAGAAAAAACATAAATATAATTTTCCATTACATTAATGTTCTGTAATCTAATTATTACTCAACTGATGGGCTTCTTATCTTAGCAATTAAGACATTATAAAAACACAAAGGATTGCTTTTATTCAATTAAAAGATTTTTGCACAAATAAAACCAATGAAGATGAAATTTGGGTAAATGATTAACATAGAAGAAAACAATTTGTAGAAAGTTTCTGTCACAAATTTTCATTTCCAATTTATGAAAGGACCTAAGTCAAGGTTTTGAGAATAAGACCTATTCCCAAAATTACAAAGCCCAAGGATATGAATTGATCATTTGCAAGAGAAAAGTTGCTCATTTCAAGTTATCAATATCAATCTGGAAAAACAACAGTTCTATCACTAATTACTAGTGCCATACAAATTAAAGAAACTGTCAGATTTCATCTCTCATCCATCAGCTTGGCCATCTAGACAAAAATAATGACAAATATTGAAGGGACTCGAGAAAATAGACACATTAATGCACCCTTTGTAGCAAAATTGGTCAAGCAATTCTACAAACTGCTTTTTAAATTATACTCCTAAAGTCATTAAGCCATACCTACTCTTTTACCAGTGACACACTATTATTAGGCTTATACCCAGAAGAGAACCAAAAAAAAAGATAAAAACAACTCATATGCACAAAACCATTTATAGTAGCTCTTTTCTTGGGTGGCAAACAACCAGCAAGTAGACCATCAATTGAATTGTGGCTAAACAAATTATGGAATATTAGCATAATAGAATGTTATTATATCATATGAAAAATGAAAAATATCAGAGAAATGAACAAGATATGAATAAAATTGTATAGAAATAAAGGATAGAATGAGGAGAATGATTTATACAATAAAAACAACATGTAAAAACAGACATCTTTGAAAGAGATAGGAACCCTGGTCATTGCAGTGACCACTAATGAATCCAGGGTACCAATGGTGAAACAAACCACCTGGCTCCTAATAGGGTATTAATATATTCAAGGGAGGTGGAAGAAGGAGAAAATAAATCCTCATAAATAAAAGGTCCAAATTTTACAAAAGGAAAATAAATCATGTCCCTTTGAATGCAGGGTATTTTTTAACGTTGCTTTATGTTTGCTAACATATTTTAAAGAAAAAAATTGTCTATGATACATTCATACTAACTTTTTGCTGTCAGATTGGACCTTTCCTTTCATCAATGAAGAAACTGCTGAGACCCTGCGAGGTCAAGCTTTCAATTTAATATTTGTCAAGAAGCTTCTATGTGTATGGTAGTATGCTAGGTTATCAGATCATAGATTTAAGTCAGCTAGTCCAAGTTCCTCCTGTCATAGATGAGGACCCTAACTCCCAGAGTGGATAAGTGACTTGCACAAAGTCATATAGTCATCAAAGAACAGAGGAGAGATTTGACTTTTTTGTGTTCTGACATGTGATCCAGTGCCTCTGAGTGAAGGTTAGAAAATTGGTTAGCAACAAAGCCAGGATTATGGCTCAGGAGTCCTGACTCCAATTTTAATATATTCTGCAGCTGGGCAGCTAGACAGTGCAGTGATAGAACACCAGTACAGGAGTCAGGAGGACCTGAGTTCAAATCTCACCTCAGACACTTGACACTCACTAGCTGTGTGATCTTGGGCAAGTCACAACCCCAGTTGCTTTATCCTGGGTCATCTCCGGTCATTCTGATGAATATCTGGTCAATTGATTCAGATGGCTCTGGAGGAGAGGTGAGGCTGGTGACCTGCACAGCCCTCCCTCACTCAAAACAAAGTCAAGTGCAAGTCATGTCATCATTTCTCTGATAGCATGGTCTTCTTCAGCAACGAAGGATGAACACATACATATAGATGTGGAATATGGGTTATGCTGTCAGATGTGGCTGCTGTATCAATTGATTTTACTTTCAATACTTGTAAAAACAAAAGCAAAACAAGAATAAAACAGAAAAGGAAATTCTTGGTAGGTTTTGCTTTTATATCTTGTTTTAAGGTCTATTTTCCTTTTTCTGTTGTTTACCTATTTAAGTCGAATGGTGTCTGTTTCTATTTATTATTTTAAGAAATGTTAAATGAAAAAAAGTGAGTTCTTATTCTAAATTAAATTTGATGCTTCTGCAGCTCAAAAGTTTCACTATTTAGTTGTGTCACTCAAAGGTAAAGGACTCATTACCATCCTGTACTAACGAAGAAGAAACAGAAATAATAGAATTTTTTGTACTATACATGATAATATGAGATATCAACTCAAGATTTATGCCCGTTGAAGAGTATATTAGATTTTGAAAATCTAAGGCAATTAAACTGTTTTTTTATAACCTTCATCTGCTTAATCCCCTAACTAACCTTTTATCTTTCTGCAATGTTATCTGAATAGAGATTTATGTACCT
Source organism: Potorous gilbertii (assembly GCA_028658325.1). NCBI lineage: Eukaryota > Metazoa > Chordata > Mammalia > Diprotodontia > Potoroidae > Potorous > Potorous gilbertii. Next base: position 180,508,621 of record CM053772.1, on the reverse strand, counting down.
TTTTGTGTGCTTACCTTATACTGAATGTTCTCTGAGAAATTATTTACAAATGTTAATGTTCCAATTTGGCTCTGACAATGTATTAATTTAGGGCAGATTTGTTTTTAGTACATGTTCCCTTTGCCTCCACTCTTCGACTCAAGGGATCAAATTAGAGTTATGCATCAAAGAAAATGAAGTCTGAAATACCTAAGTAAATAAATGAAAGTATTCTATTAAAATACAGTGTGCAAAATTCCTTACATGTATAATGAATTGATTAAATTTGCTCCCATTAATGTGTATGTTTGTACATCAACACAGGGCAACACCTGCTCTTGTCCAGTGCTTCTATTTGATCATCCATTGATAAAAATACATAGGGCCAGCTGGTGACAAACTTGTGATTTTCCCTTTTAATAGGGTCTATCCAAGCTCTTAAGCATCCAGTGCCTTAAAAAAAAAATCCCTGACCCTATAAAACCAAAAAAAGTGTTTGATATTTATACTTTACCAAAAATGTGTTCATGCAAAATGTTAATTCTCTTCATCTTATTCATGTAGTAACTATTTTATCTCTAATTAGAGGATGAAAATATTTGTTTCCCATTACAGTAATCTTAGACTATAAAAGCAGTAGCTATTAGTTCCTAATTTTAACTTGAAAGGTCTTCCCTAGGCAAATGTCCTAAAAATCTACCATTTTCCCTGTTCTGTTTGATGTTTTTAACAATGATTTGGGAAAAAACTCTTAAAATGAATGATTATAAAGTTTGTAGGTTATACCAAAACAAAAGTAGTTACGATGTCTGAAGTCAAAAGTATTTCATAGCCTAGAATCATAGACCAAATTTAATAAGATGAAGTATAATGAATATCACATCATATTATATGAATTTTAGGTCATCTTTATAAAAAACACAGTGGAAAGGAGACATTTTAACAAAATAATGTTTTAAAAAGATTTGGTATTTTAATTGATTGCCATGTCAATAAATTTATCAGATCATCAGTGCCTAGCACATGTTAAATACTTAATAAATATTTGTGAACTGAATGACTAGCCAATCACAAAATTTAACGTATTCTTAGATTGCTTTGAAAATCAGTATTCAGACCATAGGGGCAGCTTGGTGGTGTAGTGGATAGTGCGGGAATCAGGAGGACCTCAGTTCAAATCTCACCTCAGACACTTGACACTCACTAGCTGTGTGACCTTGGGCAAGTCACTTAACCCCAATTGCTTCATCCTGGGTCATCTCCAGTCATCCTGATGAATATCTGGTCACTGGATTCAGATGGTTCTGGAGGAGAAGTGAGGCTGGTGACCTGCACAGCCCTCCCTCACTCAAAACAAAGTCAAGTGCAGGTCATGTCATTATTCCTCTTATGGCATGGTTTTCTTCAGCAACGAAGGACAAACACACATTCAGGCCATATACTTCAAGAGTCCTGCTGCTTTTTGCCATAAATGGGCCTCATTTTGACTAACCATTCAATTCTATGCCACATTTTAGGAAGGCAGTGATAGATTACTTCAAGTATTTTAAGGTTTATCATAGGGAAAAGAAATTAGGCATTATTTATTTCACCCCAGTAGACCTTACTGGGAGTAAAGCAAGTATGTTGCAGAGAAGAACATTTTGGCAAGATATAAGGAAAAGTATTCTTATGATCAAAAGTTTAATGGCCTGTCTTGGGGACAGTGAGTTTCCCCTCAACTTAGAATCTAAAGGACTGAATACTCAAATGCTGGGGATGACATAGAAATTTTCCTTATTCAGGAATAAGTGAGACAGTATAACCTTTGAGCATTACCTCCTAATGACTCAAATTCTGATGCTTTAAGTCTTTTAATAATTTTGATGGAGAGAGGAAAAGAGGGATAAGTAGAATGAAGGTAAGATGGATTTTTGTATGCCTCAGATCTGTGTATATTTTAAAATTTGGGGGTGGGTTGGGGAATGGTGCTTATGACTCTTACCAAGAGTGTATGTTTGCATGAAGTAAATGGAATGTAAAATTCAGAGAATTATGTAGAGTAATGAAAAGTGTGTATGGATATGGAAGTAGTTTAAGAGACAAAGGGACAAAAAGTTTTGAGGAAGCCCATATGTGAGAGAGGAGTTGTTATATAGTCAATAAAGAATTGACCAAAAGAACAACAAGATCTGTGCTCAAAGCCTGTCTCACAAATATGTTGGCTGTATAACCTTGAGCAAGTCACTTAGTGACTCAAAATTCCTGGCAACCCTCAGCCTATAAACTGCAGACGAGATAGTGATTTGCAATGGAGAGGAAGTTGCTCACCAGGAGGTTCCAACAAAAATTTAAACACGGACTTTTTTTAAAGTGATGTGATCAGGAAAAAATAATATTACTTATAGCAATAATTATATGCAATATGTGGCATTCATACATAATAAGCCTTGTGGGTGTTCATCCTAGGTTTTGAAGACCAATGACCTCATAAGATGAAGTCTTTACTTGTGCAGGAATTGGATTTAATGAGGAAAAGTTGTACCAAGCTTTCAGGCTCACTCTTTTCCAAAGTCTTCAAAATCCAGTGGCAAAACAAAAGTCAATGATTGGCCATGGTCCAGAATGCAGAGGATGACCTTGGCATTCTTATGTCTGACTGAACTCTAAGTGCTCCTCAGTTCCTGCTTCAGTCGCCTTCACTGCCACTGGAACAAATTGTTCTCATCCACCCATTCTGCCAGGGAAAGTCTTGACATGCTTGGGCTAATACCTCTTTAACTCACCAATGGATTTGAGTCTATCATTAACCTTCAATCTGGTTTAGTTCATTTGCAAGACAGTTTTTACCAAGGAGTTGCTATTGCTCCTGCTATATAGTTTTGTGGAGCCACAGGCAAGAATGGGGTGATAGTGGAAACCAAATGTGGATGAGCAGCTCTGGAAAACTTAAACAGAGCTTAAACCAGAGATGCTAGCTCTCTCTGAACATTCCATACACCCTAAATACTGTAGGGCACAGTGAAGATTCTGTATATCATTATAAATTTATCGGTTTTACAGTGTAGTTTGTTGGCTGTTGTCCTTCATAATTCAAGAGGAGCAAAAGGATATCATGATGTCAGCAACAATGTACAGTGCGTCTGACTGTGACTGGCCAGGCCAATATGAGCTCAGAAGGTTCTATCAAAGGTGAGGCATAAATATTCCATGTGAGCATTTGGAGTAGAGCTCTCTATATTTGTATGTTTCATACTTCTTTTGAGCTACTACAATTCTTCTTTGCTCAAGAGTAAAGTAGCTTCTTTGATGAACTCATGCCATGCTAGGCAGTCTTGTACCAATGTCTCCCATGACTCACTATCAGTACCAAAGTTCTTCAGAGATATTTGACATATTGTATCACTTCTGATCATCTAGGTAAATGTATGTTTGTCATTTGAACAACGTGGCCCATTTGAGTTACACTCTCTACAGTAGAGTTTGAATGAAAGTTCAGCTAGAGAAAGGGACTCAGTGTCTGGTACATTATCTTGTCAGGTGATCTTCCTAAGATAACTCAAATGGAAGAAATTCAGTTCCCTGGCTTGGCACTAGTCTACAACAAAGAAGTAAGCATGATAGCTCTATAGCTATTGGCAGGCTTTTGGGTGTTTATCCTTGGTTTTGAAGAGTATCAATGTCTAATACTTCTTTCTTACATTTTCCTTAGGATCCTCCAAAACACTGAGCTTGAGAATTATCTGTAAGTACATCCCTGGAAAGTATACTCTCAAAGTAAGTAAGTGAACTTCTCCATTGGCTTTACATAATGGTTCCTTGTATGGATGGTGTAAGGTTGACTGATGAAGAACCTCTATTTTCTTGTCCTATTAGACCATCTCATGCCAAAATTGGCACAAGATAGAGTTGATCCATACTCTGTTGCATCTCCACCTCAGAGACTGCATTGAGTGCACAGTCATCTGCAAACAAAAAGTAAAGCACCAACTCTTCTGCCACTTTCGTCTTGGCTTATAGCCTTTTCAAATTAAATAATTTACTATCAGAGTAGTAGCTGACCTTGATTCCATTTTCATTCTTGTTGAATGCATCTGACAACACTGCTGAAAATATCATGCTAAAAATCATGGAACAAGCAGAAAGCCCACTTTCATTCTTTTGGTGAGTGGGAAACAGTGAAAGCATTTTTCACTATTCAGAACCCATGCAAGCATGGCATCTTGAAACTGATGTACAATACTGATGAACTTCTCTAGGCAATCAAATTTGGCCATGATTTTTAGAAGTCTTCATGACTGACAGTATCAAAAGTTTTAGTCAGATCAGCAAATTTTATGTTCTGCTTGTGGAAATTTTTCTGGAGTTGTCAGCAAGCAAACACCATATTGGCCGTTCCTTGGTCCTTTGTGAAGTTACACTACCTCTTGTATAGAAAACCATCTCCCATGTAAATGATCAGCAAATTAAGGAGGTCCCTAACAAGCATCTTGCCAGTAATGGCTAAGAGAGAAAGCATCTTGTGATTGTCACAGGACAAGCTATTTTATTTTTCTTTTATTTCTTTTCTTTCTTTATCTATTTTATTTTATTTTTTCTATTTAAGTTTTTAACATTCATTTCCACAAAATTTTGAGTTCCAAATTTTCTCCCCATCTCTCCCTTCTTTTGTCAATTGAGTTAGCCTATTTTTAAAGGTATTATTTCCTCCAGAATTTTTTGGGGTCTCCCTTAGCAAGCTGTTGACTCGGTTTTCATGATTTTCTTGCATCACTCTCATTTCTCTTCCCAATTTTTCCTCCACCTCTCTTACTTGATTTTAAAATCCTTTTTGAACTCTTTCATGGCCTTGGACCATTGCATATTTATTTTGAATGTTTTGGATGCAGGAGTCTTGAATTTTATGTCTTCTTCTGATGGTAAACATTGTTCTTCCTCATATGAAAGGATGGGAGAGAATATCTGTCACAAAGAAAGTAACCTTCTATAGTCATTTTTTTCCCTTTTTTGGGCATTTTCCCCTTCAGTTATTTGTCTCTTGGGTTCTTTGCCAAGAGCAGGGTATACTCTGGGGACTTGTAAGTTCTCAGTTCCTCCATGGTGGGAAAGTCAAGGGAGAGGAATTTACTCCTCAGGGCCCTCTAGCTCCAGGGCCATACTCAGGGCTGAGGTTCAGATCAGTTGTTCAATTTCCCCAGGGGTTTTAAACCATGCTACTCCAACAATGGACCCGGCTTATGCAGAGACACTGCTGCTGCTGTTGTTGTCCACCACCTGAGGTGGGGGCTAGGGGGCACCCTGCTCCCTTCTCACTCTGGTTGAAGAAAACTCTCTCTCTGACCTTTGGCACTTGTGGGTTAAGGAAATCTGTTAACCCCCTCTTTTGCTAGGGCCTATGTACCCAAAGCCTACACCAGTCTTGAGGGCCAAGGCTGGGCTGGCTTCGCTTCATGTATGGAATAAAAGATCTTTCCCATCTGTTTTCTAGGTCACCCTGGGCTGGAAATCTCCTCCACTCCATTGTTCTGTGGTTTCTGCTGCTCTAGAACTTGTTGAGAGTCTTTCTTTACAGGTATTTTATGGGCTGTGGGGAAGATCTAGAATATGTGCCTCCTTTTTCTTTTAGAGATAGGCAATGAAGACATCCTTGATCATCGGGGGGATAACCTCCCCTTGCCATATAACCCAGAATATTTTAGCTAGCTTTTGCAAGATTGCAAGGCAGGGACTCCTTGCCTTGTAAATCTCTGCTGGAATAGAATTAGCATGAGGTTGTTTTGCTACCCAAGAACAGTCTAATGACATTTAAAACCTATTAGTCTGCTGGAAGTTCAACTGGAGAGGGATTGACTTCAGTTGGACATATGCAGCCAGCGGCTTCACCTTTGGTTGATGATAGCATCATAGGAACAATATGGAAACATTCTATAAGATCATGTCCTTAACATTGTAGTTAGAATATTTTATTTAGGTAAATCAGTAAACAACATATTTGTATACTTGGTCATCAGATATATAGCATGTATGTTGGATCATGTAACTTGGTTTTCTATGCATAGTTTAAATAAAAGGAGAGGAAACACTATCAGTCATAAAATATATTTACTTAAACTATGAAATCCATAGCTTAATGTGATTTATATATATTAATTATATACATTTAATATTTTAAGACTTGAAATTTGTGTACAGGATTTAATTAAATTAAATGTACATTTATAAAGTATCTATTATAAGCCAGGCACAGTACTAGGCCTAGGGATACAAAGAAAAATGTGAGAATTTTCTAAAAGACCTTACATTGTACTGGATCTGTATAGATTAACAAATACAAATTATATATAAAGCAATTTCAGTGTGTATGGGACAAAGAATACTAATAGGCAGCATTATAAATGACATTCCAAAGATGGGGCAATTTCATTTACCCAGATCTTGAGTGAAGCTCACAATTCTAAGAAGTACATGTAATAAGAGAGGACATTGCAGAAATAGAGGAAAGTCAATGCAAAGATGCGGTAGCAGGAGACATAATGACATTTATAGAGAATAGCTAATAGGCTGCTTTTACTGCAGCAGAGGGGGAGTCATGTGAACATATCCATATCTATTACATTAGCTCAGGAGATCTTCAAAATAACCCTGTGAGGTAAGTAGTATAGGTAATCTCTACTTCATCAATAAGGAAACTGGGATTCAGAGAAAGAGATAACGGGTTTTTAATCCAGTACTTTTTTTATTCAAATACATCATTATTTCCACTAGGTCACATGAACCTTTAAAATGATGAGAAATTTTGTGGAAATATAAAAACAAATTAAGTTTTCTATTCATATCTTTTAGTTTTAAGGCACAAGGTTCTAAAGATTACTGTCAAATCCCCCAAATACTCTATATGATTATCTTCCCTTAAATGGCAGAACATTCTTTTAGTCAAGTAGATCTTTTAACTCATCAATATGGATATTCCCTCCAGTACTGCAGCACACGGGGGGAGGGGGGGAGCAGAGCCAAGATGGCAGACTAGAAAGACTCACATTTGCTAGCTCCGAAACCACAGCCCATGGATTTCCTCTAAAAAGAACTCCTGACAAATTCTGGAACAGTGGAAGCCGCGCAGAAACACAGTGAAGGAGATTTCCGTTGCAGAGAGCCCTGAAAAACCGACCACAAAGGTACCTCGGATGGGAGTGGAGCCCTGCCCTGCGGAGTCCTCCCCTTCCCCCTGCCCCAGCCATACCACACTGAGAGGACTAAGAGGGGAGTGGGGTATCTCAGGGACTCGGACCACCTCCAGAGGCTGCGGCTGTGGCAGAGGTAGAGGCAGCCCCGCCAGAGGCCTGCGGAGCAGGCAGGAGCTCCACCCCAGCTCCATTACAAAAGATCTCTGCATAAACCCCCTGAGGGAACTGAGCCTGAGAGGCGGCCCTGCCCCCACCTGAGAACCAGCAGATAAGCTCCCATTGAAGAGCAGTCAGGCCTGCTGCCAAAAGCCCTGAGGCTGGGGAGCAGCATTTGAATCCCAGACCCCAAGCACTAGCTGGG
>CM053772.1:180483487-180500618 GCA_028658325.1 Potorous gilbertii | reverse complement strand
ATAGAAAGTTATCTGGCCCTACAGGACAAAAGAGAAGATGGGGTAAGGGAAGGGAGGGATGAAAGAAGAGAGGGCAGATTGGTGATATGGGTAATTAGAATGCTCAGTGTATTGGGGAGAGGGGAGGGAACAAATGGAGAGAATATTTTGGAACCCCAAATCTTATAAAAATGAATGTAAAAAGTTAAATAAATAAATTTATTAAAATAAAAAGAACAAACAATAACAGGAACAAAGATATGCCAATAAAACAGTACTGCCTTTTGAATTAAATAAATGGAATAAAATATTGCATCAAGGACACATATAACCCCCAAAATAATTAGGCTAAACATCTATGAAAAGTGAAGGAGAATAACATTTCAAAATCATCCACAAATACATGTTTAAGTCCCAGAAAAATTCCTACAGTATATTGTATGGATTCTCTGTGGAAGATTTATTCTAGAATATAAATGTGCATCATCTAAGAAAAAGAAAGAGCAGTGGCAATCTACAGTGATGAATAGAATGTTCACAGCAAAAAAAAAAATGAAATATCCTTAAAAGTTTTGAGGTTTAATTAAATCTAAGACATAATTGCTACCAGTACCATCATTTCATTTACGTATGAGAGATGAATTTCATTGCAAGCCAATGAAACATTTTAACTTAAAGAAATCCATAAGTAAACGATGAAAATATATTATCTTCTGAAAAATATATCATGATGAAAGTGCTATCATTTTTAATGAAAGAATGCATATTCCTTGGTATAGTTACTTTAACTATTCAAGTAAAATTTGAAATGATATTTCCATATTTAAAAATCCTGTCGTAACAGCTTTGATTCTGATTACTTCATTTAGAAATCATATTTTGTCTTGTTTCAAAATGAAATTTGGTAAATACACAAAATAATGCATTCAAATGAAGCTTTTTAATGTTCCTAAATGCTGAAATCAATGTATATTTATAACAGAAAAATCCAATTTAGGCTAATGTGGGATGTTTTTTGAAACTCAAGTTAACATGAAATGTCTTCAAGTGAATGTAGTCTATTTTTTATTTTAATCATTATCTAAGGCATTCTTGTTCATGCTTAGTTTGTGGTCATGAAAATTATACAGTGTGTCTTTCAGTTTCCATTTCTGTCAGAGGGCAAATAAATCATCGCTGTGGTATATGTCTGAAATGCTCCAATACTTACCAGAACCAGCAATCTGGGTAAGCATAATTATCAATGAAGATAACACCTTCAATGCAAAAATAAGGGGTTGCCTACCATTGGGATAGGGATGTTTGGGCACAAGTGTATAGCAAAAAAGTTTACACATTCATATGTTCACCAAACACTGTCATTTGGCTATATGTTGGCTGTAATGTTCATATTACTATTTTAATGTATGAAATGTATGAAAATGTTACCATGATTAAGAAAATTAAAATAGTAATTTTGGAAGGGTTGCCAGTGTTCATTCTGGATTTTCTCAAAAAATAAAAAGAACACAACTATAACTTTGGTTATTCCAAAACAAACAAAAAAAGAGGATGAACTCTAAGTTAAGAAATTTTGCTGAGCTAATAAACAATCGTGGTTTACCCATCGCAAATAGCATTTGTCTATCGATGTACTTTCTCCCCTCCCACTTCTTTGAAAGGGAGAAAAAAAATATGGATTGAGAAACTGGGAAGCCCTAAATTCAGAGAGTCTTTGGCAGTTTTCTGGAAAGGAAGTAAATGAGCCATCAGTCTTTAATCTTTTGTGTAACAGACCCTTTTGCTTGTGTATAAAAACCTCATGAACCACTTCTCATAATAATGTTTTGGTTTAAAAACATTATACATATAGATACTGAAGGATATAGAATCAAATAATGATAATTTGACATAATACTTAGGAAAAGCATTAATTTTAAATATTGTACTTTTTAGTGTATATTTCCACCTATTATGTCATCATGTTATCAAATAGTGTTAGTGTTGATAAAATGTATATTGAAATTAAAACAAACTTGGTTATGGAGGGATATTGGCTTTGGACGGTTTTATAATTTGAAGTTAAGCAGGGTGTTACATGGACCCCTTGACCATAAGTCAAACTTTTGACAGAGATTCTGTATAACATGAATAGGAAATGGATATCTGAAATAGATATGGTGAAATATGAACACATTACTTAGCTGAAATATCTCATTTACTCTGGGTTCCACAGAGATAGGCTTATGGAGTGATGCTTCTCTTTCAGGAAAAGAAACATATCACAAGGAGAAACATAAAGGCTTCTCTTTGTTGGTGTGTGTGAGGATTTTGCGTTTTCTAAAAGAACTATAACAAAAGAGCCTCTGGGCTTTAAGCTAAAAGAGTAGTATTATAGTCAATTCTTTCTCCAAAGAACAGGCAGTGCTTTAAATGTGAATTTTTATTAGATTCCGGACTTTCAGATCATTTATTTGCCTAGAAAAAAATTTTAGACTTTGAGTTGACCCTAATTTTAAAAGAAATAATCTTATATTGCAGCTATGGTTTTGAATTTACACAAAGCACCTTGAATTTTTGACAGTGTTGTCTGAGAAAATCATTGTGTCACCTGAGAGGAGTCCCCAAGGACTGAAAAATAAAAATGGGTCTTCGTACTTGCAAAGATTGGTAACCAGTTCCTTATTAGATGGTTATGAAAATTAAGTAGCTAAGAAAAGACCATCAAACAATGGTCAACATTCTGGAGATGAGTTTCTCCCAACTTAAGTAGCCTATCATTTTACCTATAGTCACACATATTATCATTCCATATTCAAACCATTTCTATGATGGTAACGCCCATACGAAACTGTGCTCCACATCTAGTGAAAAGTCAAGACCTCTCCTATATCATTGTGATAATTTTAATTTTTATATTATTCTATGCTATAGTTATAATGACAGAACTCTAATAGGAAGTCATTTAGACTGAGGAGTCCTAATGACTATAAAACATATAGGTCATGATAGACAGTTTTATTTAACTTTCCTTTGTTCGGAACTATTTTACCCTTCTGTACATTAATTAATGCTAACAACTTCTGATTCAAAACATCTTCTGACTAACTTCAGGGGATGAACCCCTCCATTTCTGCTTCCTTAGATAATCAACTCAAACTGTCACCCAATTTCTGGTCCCAGTAGAAATTCCTCCCCCCTCACCATAATAATGCTGAGACGATAATTTATCCACCATACCAAGGGTTGACAACGCCCCTTTCGATATCTTTCGCCAATTTCTGTTCTTCGCCAAAGCTATTTTTAAGGTATAAAATTTCTCTGTTCAACCCAGTTTTGAAGATGTATGTTCCTCAACGTTACTCCATCCCTCTGGGTCTGGATGAGTTTTTCTCATCTACAGGGATGAACATCTGTCTATACATATCCGTCTATGCTGCAAGTGAATATGCCTTTTTATGAGCTTGCTGAACCATGTGATGGTTTTGTTTGTACTAACTTCCTGAGTATCAATTTCCAATAAATCCTGAATGTAGACTTTTTTTAAAATTAGAAACATGATACTAAATAAATCAACCTTGATGAGATATCAGTATAGGTCATTACCAAAAATGTGTCTGCGTAGAGAGTTTGATATTTAAGTTGCTCTTAATTTATGAAATAGCTATATTTGTAAGAAATAAGCTTTTCCATGGTCTGAATTCAAGCAATATAGAAAATGATTTAATGCCACGGTACTGAAGTCGTTATTTTGAATACTGTTATAAGGCTTAAAAATAAAAATAAGGCACTCCCATCATGCCTTTCAAAGAATTTCACTTAGAAATTGTCTGAACTTGAGAGGTAGAGATATGGGAGAACTTTAGCAGGAGTCAAGGATTTGGCAAAGAATTTGAAAAATTTATGCGCCATACTGAATTTTAAGGTACAAACATAAGAAAAGATTCAGCAAGAATTGGTAAATGTCCCCATACTTCCTTTATTTTCCAACTTCCACCTTCCCAAGGAAAATATGCTCATAGAAATCGTCTTAGGATTATCTATTTATAACTGGAAAGGCCTTCATAGGCTATTTAGTGCAGCTCCTTTTTTACACAGATAAAGAAAGTGAGACCTGGAGAGGATAGTAATTAGTCAATAAACATTTGTGAAATGCCTACTACGTACTTGACAATATTATAAGCACTAGAAATACAAATAAAAGCCAAAAAAAATCCCTCATGTTCTTAAATGCTCACAGTCTAATGGGATAAATGATTCTCCAAGGTCACAGAGGTAGTCAGAAAATCTCAGATTCCAGATTGATTTCTGTTCCTATTAATCCCATGCTGATTTCTAATTGAGGGTTTGCATAGTCCTGATGGCTTTGACTCTGACTTTTGCAGGTTTGCTTTTGAATTATATAAGAATTTGGAAAGAAAACAAAATCATTCCATAATTTACTTTGTGTTTGTCTTTTCTCAAAGAGGACTATTGTATAAAGATGATGACATGACTTGCAGTTGACTTTGATTTGACTGTGGGAGGGCAGTGCAAGGTCACCAATTTCACTTTCTTCTCCCAAGTCATCTGAACCCAATGGCCTCATATTCATCAGGATATAGTTCATAATTAAAAAGCATTTGAGTATGTAAATTTATCAATTAGCAATATTTGACACCAAACTCAAAAAAGTATTATTTCAAAATTATCGTAGAGTAGTATCAGAGTGTAGGAATACCACCACTGAACTCTATCTTCTCACTCACATTGGTTGGTTATGTTAGATTCTAGGTTCAATAATAGAAATTATATTCTTGGTGATATAGGGCTTACCCTGAGGAGTTTGGGCTTTTAAAAACTATTGCCTTCAGCTTTTAGCACCTGAAGCCCCAGCACAAAAAGTATGTGACCAGGACCCTAATCCCAAGAACAAGAAGCTTGGGATAGTGCCCCCTGTGTCCCAGAAGCAGAGCTCAATTTTAAAAGCCAAGAAATAGTCTAACACAATGAACATAATGGTAAAAAAAAACACTGACCATTGAGAATTATAGTGAAAGAGAAGATTAAAACAGAAACTCATAAGAAGACAACATTGTCAATATATCTACATCTTAAACCTCAAAGAAGAATATTAATTGGTCCCAAACCCAAAAAAGCCTTCATGGAACAGCTCAAGAAGGGTTTTAAAAGTAAAATAAAGAGTGTAAAATGGGAAAAGAAATAAGAGATATGCAAGAGAGAGAGAATAGCTTGAAAAATAAAGGACAAAATTTGACTGAAGAAAACAACTCCTTAAAAATTTGAATTGGGCAAGTGGAAGCTAAAGACAATGAGACATCAAGAATCAGCCAAACAAAATCAAAAGAATGAAATAATAGAAGAAAATATAAAATGTATGATTGAAAAAACAACTACCTGGAAAATAGTTCTAGAAGAGATAATTTAAGACAATGGGCTACATAAAAGTCATGATTAAAAAATTAGCCTGGACAGCATCTTTCAAGAAATTATCAAGGAAAACTGTGGCAAGGTCCTAGACCCAGAAGGTAAAATAGTTATTGAAAAAATCCATTGATCCCCTTCTGAAAGAGATCCAAACATAAAAACTCCAAGGAATATTGCAGTCAAATTCCAGAATTAACCGTTCAAGGAGAAAATATCACAAGCAGCCAAAAAAGTAACCATTTAACAACTGTAGAACAGCAGGTATGATTAGGCAGGACCTAAAGAATTGGAAGGCTTGGAATATGATATTTGGGAAGGCAAAGGAGTTTGTACTGTAACCATGGATCAACTACCCAGGAAAATTGATCATGATCTTCAAGAGGAAGAGATAGACATTAAATGAAATAGGGGATTTCGATGCTTTCCTGGTGAAAATACCAGAGTTGAATGGACAATATAGTCTTCAAATATTAGACTCAAGAGAAGCATAAAGAGGTAAAAAGGAAAGAAAAAAGAAACATACTGTTTAATAAGGTTAAACTGTCTACATCCATACAAGGGAAAATGATAGGTGTAACTCTTCAGAACTGTATCTTTATGACAACATTTAGAAGGGATATACATAGACAGAGGATGTGGGTATAAGTTGACTTTGATATGATGATAAAAACAATTTAGGCATTAAAAAAAGGATTGTACTGGGAGAAAAGAATGAGGCAGAAAAGGGTAAATTACATCATATGAAGAGTTGCAAATACCAAACATGGCAGAGGGAAAGAAGCAGGGGAAGCAAGAAGTATTTGACCCTTAGCTTAATCAGATTTGGTTCAGACAGGGAATAACATACACACTCAGTTTAGTCTAGAAATCCATTTTACTCTATAGGAAGCAGGAGGAGAAAGGGGGAAGAAAAGGGATGGGTATATAGAATTGAAGGCAGAAGAAAGAGAAAAAGCAGTAGGAGAAAAGGGAAAGAAAAAAGAGGGAAGTTGATAGAAGGGATGGCATATTGAGGGAGGGGGTGATCAGAATCAAAACACCAGTGAGGATGGAATTGGAGAAAGGAAAAAGAAAAACATAAACTGGAGGAAAGGATGGCGAGAAAGACTCAGCAAGTAATCATAACTGCGAATATGAATGAGATGAAAAGGAAGCAGATCGTGGAGTGGATTAAAAACCAGAATCTTATAATGTGTTGCTTACAAGAGAAAAAACATTTGAAACAAAGAGATACAAATAGAATAAAGTTAAAAGGCTGGAGCAGAATATATTATGCTCCATCTGAGTTAGAAAAAAAGCAGGAGTGCAATCTTGATCTCAGAGAAAACAAAATTAAAAATAAAACTAATTAAAGTTATAAGAAAGAAACTACATCCTACTAAAAAAGATATCATAGACATATATGCAACAAGGGGTATAGTTTCAAAATTCTTAGAGAAATTAAATGAATTACCAGAAGAAATAGAGAACAAAATTACACTGGTGGGAGACTTCAAACTTGCCCTGATAAATAAGAAGGAAGTTAAGAAGGTAAATCAAATTTAAAAAATAACATGAAGTGTACAAGACTACTGAAGAAAATTGAATGGGGATACAAAGGAATATACCTTTTTTCTCAGTGGCAGATGGCACCTATTAAAAATTGACTAGGGCATATGCTAGGGCATAAAAACCTCTGAATTCAATGCAGAAAGGCAGAAATAGCAAATGCATCCTTTCAGATCATGATGCAATAAAAATTACATGTAATAAAGGGTCATGGAAAGAGAACTTAAAAGTTAATTGGAAACTAGACAGTCTAAGTAGAAAGAATGAGTCAAATAACAATCAAAGAAACAATCAGCAACTTCAGCCAAGAGAATGGCAATAATGAGACAACATACCAAAACTAATGAGACGTAGTCAAAGCAGTTCTTGGGGGAAATTTTATAATTCTAAATGCTTCCAAAAACATAATAGAGAAAGAGGGTGGCAATGAATGGGGTATGCAACCAAAAAATCTAGAAAGCAAAAAAAAAAAAAATCCCCAGCTAAGTGTCAAATTAGAAATTCTGAAAATCAAAAGAGAGGTTAGTAAAGTTAAAATTAAGAAAACTAATGAACTAGTAAATAAAACTAAGAGCTGGTTTTATAGGAAAACCTAATAAAGTACATAAACTTTTGGTTAATTTGATTTTTTTTATAAAGGAAGAAATCATATTAGAAATATCAAAAAGAAAAGGGTGAATTCACCACCAAAGAAGAGGAAATTAAAACAGTTATTAAGAGCTTTTTGCCCAACTCTGTGCCAATAAATCTGACAATCTAAGTGAAACGAATTAATACTTAGAAAACATAAATTACCCTGATTGACAGGAGAGGAAATAAAATACTTAAATAGCTCCATTTCAGAAAAAGAAATTGCACGTGCCATAAGGAAAAATCTCCAGGGTCAGATGAATTTACAAGTAAATTCTACCAAACATTTAAAAAACAGGTAATTAGATAATTCCAATAATATATAAACTATTTAGGAAAATGTACAAAGAAGGAGTCCTGCCAAATTCATTTTTCATGTTACAAATATGGAGCTGATACCTAAACCAGAAAGAAGAAGAACAGAGAAAGGAAACTATAGATCAATTTCCCTAATGGATACGGATATAAAAATTTTAAATAAAATATCAAATAGATTACAGTCACTTATCATGAGATTATACTATAACCAATTGGGATTTGTTCCTGGAATCTTGGGCTGTTTCAGTATTAGGAGAACTATAAGCATAACTGACACATCAATAACAAAAGTAACAGAAATCATATGACTATCTCAATAGCATCAGAAAAAGCTTTTGAAAAAATACAGTACTCATTCCTTTAAAAAAAATCCTAAAGAATAATGGAATAAATTGAGCTTTCCTTAAATAAGTAATATTTTTTTAAACATGTGCATTTATTTACTTATATAAGTTAGCAAAACCATGGGAACACTATACACCACATCTGCCATACTGTGTGATGATAACTTTGTTCGACTTAGCTCTTCTAAGCAATACAAAGATCTAAGACACTTCCAAAAGACTCACAATGGAAAAGTGCTATCAACATCCAAAGAAATAACTATGGAGGCTGAATGCCATTCAAAGCATACTCTTTTCTCTTTCTCTCTTTTTGTTCTTCTGGTTTTCCTCTTTTGTTCTGATTCTTCCTTCACAACATGACTGATATGGAAATATGTTTAATATGATTGTACATGTGTAGCCTATATCAAACTGCTTGTCATCTTTGATAGGGGTAGAGAAGAAGAGGCAGAAAAAAAATTTGGAACTCAAAATCTTAAAAGTGAGTGCTGAAAACTATCTTTATGATAATTGGGAAAATATTAAAATGAAAAAGAATATTTACTTTCCATAGTGATAATAAAGATCATATGAGACAGAACATGAGAAAGCTCAATATAAATATCATCCTTTAGTATGTCAGGGCAAGAAATAATTCACAATCAGAGGAATAAATGGAAAGTAGGTGGGGAATATCAAAGTACCTTGCAAGTTATTTTGCTTTATATTGGAAATTAATATTATATTTCAGTAGAGTATGAGTTCACTTAAAATATATATATTTCAATAGATATTAATTTTAGTCACGTGAAGCAGAAATAAGCAGTGTTTCCTAACTATTAATTTCTTAGAAAAAAGTTTTGAAATATTCAAGCATTTTTTGCTGCTATAAGAAAACTGTACACTCATTACTAGTAGACTAACTGGGTAAGAGAAACCTATTCATTAACCTTTTCCAGCTCGCATTAAGGCAGTAAAGAAACAATCCATTAACTAATAATAAGCAACAGAACCTCCATCAGATATAACAAAAAATAAGGCAAAAGAAAGAAAACGTGAAATGAATCTATTGTATTGCCATATTTTGACTCATTGTAATAACAGGAGGGCATGGATAGAAATTAGGACAGATTTTAAAAATTAGAGTAAAGTAGACCAAACATTATTGGTTCTAACCCCAGGAGAAAACAGACCCCTGGATTATCCACTAGCAGGCACTCCACAGTATTTCTTTTTGAGTTAAAATGTGCAGAGTAATTAATAGAAACTGAAGTTCTTGTTATTCTACAAAATTGTTTGGTTTATTAATTATTATGTGACTTTTTTTGTTTAAAATACTTGTATTGCAGAAAGAGCTGAAAAAAGCAAGTGTTCACTAAAGATGGTTGCACTGTATAGTAGTAAGAATCCTAGGTTTGAAATCAGAATATTTAAATCTAAATTATGTTTATTTTTGTTTTCCCTAGGTTCTGCCTATGTGATCTTAGGCAAGTCACTTAGTGCTTCAGTGTCCATTTCCTCAGCTACAAAATAAGGACATGGGATCAAATGTCATCTCTCTCTTAATAGTTCTAAATCCACATTCCAAGATTATTTTTGGCCACAATCACTTGAAATTATCATAATTGCAGAAGACAATTAATGTTTAATACGTGGCATACATATCATGCTTTAAGGATCACAAAGCATTTTGCCTACAATATCTCATTTCAGCCTCTTAACAACCCAAGGATATGCAGGTATTATTAATCACCATTTTTCAGACCAGGTACCTGAGATTTAGTGACATGCCCATCCATGGTTGCATAACTAATGTGTGTGTGTGGCAGCAAGAACCCTGGTATACACAGAAGGTCCTGTTGTACAGGTTCTTAGGTCTGCTTTTCTTAAAGGAAAGCAACTTTTGAGGGGTCAACAATTTTAATCAGACAAATATACCAACAGCGAAAATACAAGTAGGACCAACAGGGCTTCCAACTCTCTGACCATATGTACATACATCATATGTACATCATTATCAGAGAGACAAGAACCAAATTTTGGGTTTTCAAAGCTGAGGACTTCTTAAAACAGCTACCCATAGTCTCATCTGGCACACAAACCTTCTTCCAAAAACTAAGCTCCAAAGCAAATCCTCACCTCCGAGTACATATACTCTTTTTAGAGATGGAGAGCATGACCCTTTGTACCCCAGTTCCTCATTAGCAATAAGCAAAATGTGTTGACCTTCATGTAAAATGAGTCTCCCCAATCAAGCTTACCTTAATAACCCCAATTGAGACATATTAATGGGCAAGAAAAATTTTTAACTGTCACTACACAGGGAAATTCAATTTGATTCCATTTCTTCCTGACTCCAAATCTAGATTGGTATTATTTCATAATGTCATATTTTTAGACAGTTAAATGTAGATAACAAATGATAAGCAAAATACAAAGATAAAGACCATCAAAGATAAAAGATCATCAAAGATAAATTTCTTGAAGTTATAGGTATGGAAAAAATGATTGTGATGGGACCAAAAAAATTCAATTCTTGAAGGTATCTCTTAATTTCAGAGAATGACAAGAAAACATTAAGTGTAGATGCAAAATAAGTAACAGAAATGAAAATGTACAGGAAGTGCTTATTTATCAAACCTCAACATTTAGCTACTTGAAAATCTTGAAATTAGCTACCCAGAGTCCTGAGGCTAAAACAGCTACCAACATCAATATGGAACATTATTCATCTAGGAGCAAAATTCCTTCTCAGCTTACATTTTATACATTTGTCAGAAGAATGAAAGACTTTTTAGCCTTTTCTTGCCCTTGAAGGCATTTTTGCAAACAAATAGCCTTGCTGCCTCCCCTAGGTTGGTGCTGAAAATCTTTAGCCTGTCACAGAAGGCAAGCAATCAGGCTCATATATAGCAATTAGTCCCTAAAGATGCTAGAAAGCCAAAATGTACTGTTTTTGTCCTTAAAGCCTGAAGTTGGAATACTGTGAATAAAGTCCCATTTCAATTATAACGTTTTATCTACAAATTGGATATGGTCATGTGTCATATAAATTTTTAACTTAAGAAGCTAAAATGTCAATTTTACCAAAGTTGCATTTGATACGATACAGAACGGCCTTAAGCAGAGACCTTTCCAACATTGTGCTTCAGCTTACAGAGATACCGATAAATTATCAGCTTGCTTTCTAGATCCCATAAGTTAAAATGCAACCATGTCAGTATGAAAGGCACTGGAATCAAAATGAGGTCTTACAACATGAGCATTTCTCCTGCTACACCAAGGATAACAGAAATCTGGTGAATTAAAATCATCAGACAGATTTGTTTTGGATGAAATTAACGTATCTTGCTAGTAAAACTAATTTAGGAAAATCTAGAATGAAAATAACATAAAAATAGTGGTCTGTTATATGTTCAATAAACACTATTTATCAGATGCCTACTGTGGATACAAATAAAAAAATGAAATAATCCCGATCTTCTGAGAATTTATACTATATTGAGGGGAAAATAATATGTTCACAAATAAGTATAAATATATACTCATATATGTGTATGCATATTACATATATAGATATCCTCTATGTAGTGCCATATATTATTCATGTACATATGTATGATATATATGTATGTACAGAGACACTGTATATGTATGTGTGCTTCCATGAATATATGCACACTACAAAATAATATAGTTAATCCTCACCTTTCATGGGGAAAACATTTCTAGAAAAATGGTTCAAAAGGTCAAAAAAAGAATGTTTACACATTCAATTTATGGGAATTCGTGGGTTAGATTCCCACAAAAATTGTAATTTTTCACTAGAGATTTTTGAAAATGCATGTTTCCGTAAATAGTTCTTTACAAGAAAACATTGATTCTGAAAAAAAAATGCACTTTTCCTATGAAATAACCCATAAAATATGGTACACAAAATAAAATAGGTAACACGTAAAACATTTTATCTTGCTAGTAATTCCCTAGAATTCTGTGACCTTTTGTGCTAATATGTCAATACAAATTATTTCAGACAATATTCACTTTTCATAACATACAATCTACAGTTCCATGGATACTGAACAGCAAATAAAATTATTAAAACTAAAACATTTTCAAACTTGAACCTTTCTTTCAACTATATTAGATGGCAGTGTGAAGGAACAGCACTACATACAATACTGCTGTAAATCTCTTTATCTTGGCCACCCTTTAAAACCAAGGAAGAGTTTGCTCAGAAATTAGTTACTGCTACTGGAAGTTATTGAGACTTGTGAGGTATCAATATCACCTCTGGTATTCTATTTTTCACAGCTGGTGGATGGTATTGGAGAGCAGGATGCATCACCTTGAAATAATCTGTCAGTGACATCTGATTCATATGCCCTTTGAGCATATGAATCCTTAAGGATCTCAGAGAATGAAGGCATAGCAGAAGTTAGTTCATGTTTAACCTTGAGGCTGAAATTGATGAGGGTATCAGCAGTTTCAAGACTCTAGCCAGCTGGTAGATTAGCTCAACAGCAGTTGCAGATATTCTGTTGTAAAATTTTTCTAACCTTTATCTTCTCTCTAAACTACATCAGTGACTGTATTCTTGGACTTAAACCCAAAGCATCTGCATAATGCTTTGAGGGCATCATTGCAATGTAAAATTTTGGTTTTAAAGGCAAAGAGTAAAAATATACAATAAATGCACAAGGAGTTATTTACTAGACAACAGGCACAAAAGTATGATATATATATAAATATATATATAACTATATATGTAACTATATATATATATATATATGTATATATATATATACATATATATATATATCATGGGTTCTGTTTTTTTTCATGCAAGTGATTATTGATTTTATGCCATGATGCATCTTTCCATTGCCTTCTGTGTCACATACAATACTGAGTCTTTGGAGATAAGATGTTTTATAACTAGAAACCATTGCAAACACTAGAAAAATAGTGGAATGAAAAGAAGGATTTCTCTGTGATCAATTTTTTTTAAGTAAAAATGGTTTTTATTATGTAGAACATCATGCTTCCATACTATTTGAATTATGACTTAGGGAGATCTCTATTTGCCTGGCAAATATCTCATAAAGATGATAAACCTTGTTTGTATTCTCTAGACTCACTTTTGTGAACATATTCTATAGATATCTTCATGAGATCACAAGGTTTCAAAACTTTCCATTCAACAGCAGGCAACATGATGCAGCTAAGGCATGTATCTCCAAGGCAATATTCACAACACTGGTAGTGACTATCAATATGCTGGCGTAGTTCTCAATCGCAAAGTATAAAATACTCTCCCTATAGAAGGTAGAAGAAAAACATTTATTTAGACACAAGAAAGCCCAATTCCAGAACCAGAAAGTTAAATCCATCCTAGTGACTAAGAAGTCAATAAACATGATTACCATAGGAGACAAAGTCATTTCCAAGCCTCCCCTCTTCTGCCAGGGCCTTCTTGCAAGCAAATACTCAAGCCTGAGCCTTGCTATGCCTGTCTGCTTGCATCTTCTCTCCTCTGCCCTGAACACATTCACTTCTTTCCGGTTCTGCTCCATCTTTCCTGTTCCTCCTTTCCAGCAAGCTCCTCCTGACACATGTGACTTGGGCTTCCAGGTGATTTAAGCAGGTCACATGGGCCTATTAATGAATGAGAAAGATCTTTCCACTCAAATTGCTAATTACAAGGTCAAGAAAGAATGGACCAAGATCCAAATAAAAATGCTACAAACTCATACTTTCTAGTACATCAACAGGTGTAGGTAAGTTATTTGCTTACAGATTAATTATTTAGGTCAGTGCAGTTGTTGGTAGAGCTTGTCAACATGTTTAAAAATAGAAGAGAATTTGTCATTTCCATTTTCAATTTTTGAGAAACTTTTTTTAATGCTTTTCTTGAGTCCTATACTCAAAAGTCAGATTTTTCTATTCTGTTCTTGTCTTTTCACCAAGAATGTTTCAAAGTCCTCTATTTCATTGAAGATCCATTATTTTGCCTGAAGCATTGAACTCAGTTTTTTTTTTTTAGTTAAGTGATTCTTGGCTGTAATCTTAACTCCTTTGTCCTCCAAAATATCATATCCCAAGCCCTCTGATCTTTTCATGCAGTAGTTGGTAAATCTTCTGTTATCCTGACTGTAGTTCCATGATATCTGAACTGTTTCTTTTTGGTTGCTTGCATTATTTTCTCCTTGACTTGACAGCTCAGGAATTTAGCTGAGATAATCCTGAAAGTTTTGATTTTGGCATCTCTCTTAGGAGATGATTGCTGGACTCTTTCAATTTCTATTTTATTCTCTGATTCTAGAATATTAGGATTGTCTTACTTGTTTATTTCATGAAAGATGACATCTAGGCTGTTTTTAAAGTCATGAATTTCAGGTGGTCCAATTATTTTTACATTAACACACCTGTATTTATTTCCCCACGTCAGTTCTTTTTCCAGTGATATATTTCACATTGTCTTCCTATGTTCTTATTATTTTGGTTTTGTTTTGTAGTTTTTTGATGTCTCCTGACATCATTAGCTGCCATTTGTTTAGTTCCCAGTCGTGATCTTCTTCAGTGAGCTTCTGTACCTGCTTATCCCTTTTTAAGTTTTTTTTTCCTTTTAATCAGTGAATTTTTGTGCCTCCTTTTCCATTTAGTCAGTTCTACTTTTTTTATCAATAGCTTTTTGTACCTCTTTTATTGTCTGGCCCAATCTGTTTCTGAAGTTATTATTTTCTTCAGAATTATTTTTGCATCTCCTTTACCAAGTTGTTGTTCTGTTTTTCATGATTTTCTTTCATCACCATCATTTCTCTTCCCAATTTTTCTCCTACCTCTTTTAATTTATTTTCACAATTCTTTTTGAGCTCTTCCATGGGCTGAGACCAATTCTTATTTTACTTGGAGACTTTGGATGATGGAGCTTTGACTTTGTTAACTTTTGAATGTGTGTTTTTATCTTCCTTATCACAATAGTAATTTCCTATGGCCTGATTTTTTCTCTTGTTCAACCATTTTCTCAGCCTATTTTCTTACATTTAATTCTTTGTTAAAAAAAAGAGTTCTATTCCCAGGGTAAAGGGTGCTATCTCAAGTGTCAGGGATTTTTTGCAACTGTTTTCAGAGAGAACTTGCAAGTTTTCAGTTCTTCTGAGTTGATGTGATCAAGAAGAGTTTGCTACTCTTCTGGCCTGTGCTCTGCTTTGTGAGTGACCACAGACATTCTTTTCTGCCTCTGCGGGAGGAGTCCTCCCTTCATTCTAGGAAAGAGACCCCCATAATCTCCTGTCCAGTTGTTTGACTTCCTATGGGCTGAGAACTCCAGAAGCAGATGCTACCATTGCTTCTTCAGTGGTTTCCAAGTATTGCTCCTGGTTTTCTGGGTCTGATTCTGTGCTGGCATTTCCTATACTGGACTATACTCCATTCTCACCTAGGTACCACAAATCTTTCCTGCTAAACTTCTAAGTTGTCTTTGGATGGCAAATTATTTTATCCCATGCATTTGGAAATATGTTTTTTGTGACTGCACATGTATAACCCATGTCAAATTTCTTACCATCTCAAGCAGAAGGAAGGAGAGAGAAGAAGGAAGGGAAAGATTTTGGAACTCAGTATTTTAAAAAATATTACAAATCAATTTTTTCTTGTAATTCAGAAAAATAAAATATTAACAATGATTAATAAAGGAAAAATAATGGATAGTGATTAATGAAATATGATAAATTCAAGGAATAAGTAGGTTTATTTTTCCAGTTGGGATGGGTATTTATAACAGGTACACTTGAAATAATCCAAATATTTTGAATCAGGGATTCTTGGGTATGTGTTATTCTGTATGTGTGTTTCTGTGATATATGCTTTTGGCAGTCTGGTAAAGCCTGTGGACTGCTTCAAAAATTTTTAGATAATTGAATTTTAAAAAGTCTCAGAGGTTAAAAAAGATAAAAGGCATATATCTTCATCTGTACACACAGAAATATATGTGTGTATGTGTGTACACACCTTTGTACTTTTCCTCCTTGTCTATGCCTGTAGACCTCCTGAGTTCTATGCATGAGTTCTTTGGGAGTATGTGGATTGAAGTTTAAGACCCTCTGACTTACACAGTTAGTAAGGACACTGAGAGAGAGACAAAATGGTGAAATAGAAGCCAAATCTGTAAGAATCAGAGAGAAATTGTAAATTTTCAGCACTTCTATCCAGTGTGAGTGGAGTTCCACAAATGCCAAGGTGAATATAGGGCTACTCTCAATGCCACCTTGGGCTTAAACATATTGCCAGTGACTGATGTAAATCTCAATCATTGAAAGCATATATAATAGCTAAAGTCTAAATTTGAGCAAATGGGTAAGTAAATGACTGAGTGAATAAAGTATTTTTGTCAAATCTGATCTCAGATGCTTACTAACTGTGTGATCGTGGGCAAGTCATGTAACACTACTTGCGCTGATTTTCTTAACTGTAAAAAATGAGCTGGAGAAGGAAATGGCAAGCTATCTTTTCATAGAAAGCCCCAGAAGGGGTCACAAAGAGTCACACAAAACAAAAAAACTCCACGCAGCAAGAACAAAAACAATTCTAGTAAAAAATAAGTAATTGTATAGAAAGGGTAGAATTCTGTTAAATCAATCATTTTTCACCATGAAATGTCAGCAGTTGATAGAACTTCACATCTATATTGATACCTGTGACAAATACAAAATAATTTTGAAAACAACTATTTAATGTCTCTTGTTCACAAAAAAATGAGAAATACATGATTTAAATAAAGCATGATTTATTTTATGTCTGTTTTTTTTTAGATATTGATAATCATTTAATATCATTTTTGGACTTTATTTTTTTTAATAAATTTATTTAACTTTTTACATTCATTTTCACAAGATTTTGGGTTCCAAAATTTTCTCCCCATTTGT
>CM053772.1:180449993-180482987 GCA_028658325.1 Potorous gilbertii | reverse complement strand
GGGGACCGAGTCCCGGAGATCCCCCGCTCCCCTCTCAGCCTGTCTCTCTCACTGACCTGTGCGTCTGTGGGTGGAGGGACCTTCCCAGCTGCTGGAGATTCAGGTCCCAGACGCCTGCTTGGGTCTGCTCACTCCTCTCAGTGCCGCGTGGCCGGGGCGGAGGAGGGGAGCGCTCGGCCCGGGCAGGACTCCGCTCCCGTCCGGGGTACCTTTGGGGTCGGTTTTTCAGGGCTCTCTGCAACAGAAATCTCCTTCACTGTGTTTCTGCGCAGCTTCCACTGTTCCAGAATTTGTCAGGAGTTCTTTTTAGAGGGAATCCATGGGCTGTGGGTTCAGAGCTAGCAAATGTGAGTCTTTCTACTCCACCATCTTGGCTCCGCCATAAACATGATTTATAAGAATTTTTCTCCATGAAGTTTCTATTCATAAGATAAAAAAAAAACACAGCTGACCAAGAATGACATGAATTAATCATCATAGAATGGGGCAAAATATCACTGGAATAATCTAGAAACCAGCACTTATTTCTTGATCTTTCACTAATTATTAATATGGCTTCAAATAAGGTGTTAAACCATTAAAAAGAATTTTCTTAACAAGGGAAGTATGAATTTCTGTGATATGTTATATACCACACACATGTGGTGTATTTCACTTTACATCCACTTATATCTCTTCACCCATGGAATTCTCCTTGTAGCAAAGTTACACATGTGTGTATTTCTTTATATTACACACATACACACACACACACATACACACATGCGCGCGTGTATATATATATATATATATATATATATATATATATATATATATATAAATGTCACATACATGTATAGAAAGAGAACTATATTCCAGTACAATTGATTGCCGTTGTAATGTTTTTTGTGTTAATTTGTGCATTTCAAAGCATGATTCCACAGAATGCAACAAGTACATGGGCTTTATCTCACTTCCCAAGGGGTCCATATTACATAAAAATAGTTTAAGAACCTCTGTGCTATAACTTCCATTTTCTCATTTCCAAAAATGGGAAGGTTGCATCTAATTATCAATGACGATAAAAACCAACAATACCCAATGTTACAAGACAGAGGAGATAATACACTACAGAGAAAGCTGAGGAAATGGTCAAAATATTCTAGAAATGTATTTTAATTATGGGAGGAAATTGCTAGATTGTTTACGACCAGTGATCCTGAATATACCACAAATAGCCCAAAGCAGGGAAATAACTAAGACAACAACACATAAATGCACACCAAGATATTCTTAGCAATGTGTATATGTGTGTGTCTGTGTGTTATCAAAGTCCTGGAAACAGAGTGAGATCCATTTATTGATGAACAACTGAGCAAATTGTGACATTAATACAATGGAATATTAATATGCAATATAAATGGCATTTTAAGGAAATAAAAGATATATGAAGACGTACAAGAACTGATGTCAAACAAAGAATAATCAAGACAGCATTCACAACGTGAATATGATGATGAACACAAAAATATGACTAAAAAGCAAGTGAACTACGATTAATTGCAGTGATAAAACATTCACAGAAAACAGATGATAAAACAGATTTCTCTCTGTCTCCTGGAAGTTATAATACCTTACAAGAGTCATTTCTAGTGCTATCCTCTTCCTTCCAAAATGGTTTCTGAAGACTATTTTGGGCATTATTACCCCCAAGCCTACGTATCGCTTTTTATTTTGTATGTATCATGTATTTCCTTATCTACAAACATGTTTTATTGCTCCAGTGGAATATGTGTCTTGAGAGAAGGAGCAATTTTAGTTTTAAATTTTTACCCCAGGCCTTTGCACAATGTGTGACATAATAGATGATTAATAATTCTTGTTAATTGATTGATTATGATGAGGAAGGAGTGTTTCATGAATGTGATTGACAGTTATTTTTTCAGTTGGTTTGGTTAAATTAAATTTTGTTTTGTTTTGTTTTGTTTAAAGGGATCAGGGAAATATATCTAGAAATTACTGTTGCATAAAAAATAAAAGGGTTTTTTTTGGTGTTAGAATTAGTCCAGGTCATTTAGATTACAAAGATTTCATGATTATACAAATTTAAGAAAATTTTCTTTAAATAAGATTTCTTTCCAAATGGGCTTTTATCCAACTATTACACATGGCCTGATGCCATAAAATAGATCAGACTCTGGAATCAGGCTACATGTATTAATTTCCTTTTGTTTTTGTTTTTAAATGTGTTTTCCTGCCTTTATAAGAAGCTATTTTGCACAAATGGAAAGAACTGGCAGATTTGTCTTTCTCTTATTTTGTGTTAAGGGAGTGTACCTAATTTTGCCTACAGGATGAAAAGGAGAACTTTCACACAATCTTCGTGTTAGGTGATTAAAACTTGGTCAGAAATCAGCCAAGACAAATAGAAAACTAATAACTAAAGTATTCTTACTATATAGTTATCTGTCATACTGTTCCTACTTTATCCAGGGCAAAGATATTACCATTCTTCATATAGTATTGCTCAACATGATTTTTTTTCACTTAATTATTTTAGCTTTTTAGTCCGAGTATTATTAATTGGGAAACCATGTGCATTTATAAAGAAGTCAAAAAAGTGTCAAACTGACTACTTTTCTCTAACTAATATAATTTGACCTTGAGACCTTATCAGACCTAATCTACTTTCTTAAATTTCTGAAAAATGTTGTTAACTCAGCCTGTGTTCTAAAGAGTATATGAAACTGAATTTATTAAGCAAATTGTTTTAACATTCATTTGAGCAACTTATAATAGAAAAAAGACTCAATTTAAGAAGGTAATCCAGACTCATAAATTTAAAATAAAATCGTTTTAGCAAAGT
Source organism: Potorous gilbertii (assembly GCA_028658325.1). NCBI lineage: Eukaryota > Metazoa > Chordata > Mammalia > Diprotodontia > Potoroidae > Potorous > Potorous gilbertii. The sequence goes on along the minus strand of CM053772.1, from coordinate 180,480,142 downwards.
CCTAGTTAGCTTGAGGGCAGATGTAGTATATAGTATGCCTTTATATAGTATGTAGATTTCTGAAAAGTTAGGTTGAAACCGTAATTTTCTAAGAAGGATAATTTTAAATATATTCAAGCACTATTCCTTTAAAAGCATAATTTAATAATGTGAGGAATCATGTTATTAATCTACTTATCACTATACAATTTATCAGTTTCATGAATCCAGGTGTTCAGATACCAGGAAAGCAGGTCACACCTGTACTAGTTCTACTTCATATTCACAGTGGATATTATGAGATCATTTTCATCCCAGAAACATTATGTGACTAGCTTTTAAATGGGAAGTTCTAAATTTCTGAGTAACAAGGGCATGGCTCAGCCATGTCTATGGTTATAGTTCCTTCAAATATGTAAGTATATATAAGGAAAAAGGGAAATGCACTGAAACAGCAGTGTCCATTGAGAAACAGAGAGAGAGAGGGGAGACAGAGGGGTGAGGGGGAAAGAGAGAGACAGAGAGGGAGAGGGAAAGAGAGATAGACAGAGAGAGAGAGAGAGAGAGAGAGAGAGAGAGAGAGAGAGAGAGAGAGAGAGAGAGTTACATTCCAAAGTATTTTCTTTCTCATTCTCAATTTGGTGTATTTTAAAAATACTGAACATATACAAAAACCTCACACAGCTTTGAAACAAGTATATTGTTAAAAATAATACTAGAGAAATGTTAGAAACAATTTTTAAAGCCAAAGATAATTTTAGTTTTATCAAATTTATGAAAGAGGTTATAGTTTAATCACTTGCATTCTCATAAAACTCACATTTATTCAGAAAATATAATGGCATTAAAAAAAAAAACAACTTGCTTTTAATTGAAGACCCAAACAGCAGTTACAGATGAATACTACTCTTCATTTTGCTTTTGGACACTTTAATCAACCTGCCTACATGTTGGATCAATCAATTTCAGCAGTTGTGTTCATTCATCTTTGTCCTGCCAGTCATCCTATGGTAGCAGGGAGAACACTGTATAATTGAATGCAGTTGGAATCCTAAATAAGGGCAAACTGACACTCTGGCTATAATCAGCGTAATTCTGTTTTGAGGCAAATGTTTATTCAGTATTTTAAGGAAGAATAGGTGTCTGTGATCTATATTAACAGTGTTAATAGGAGCCTTAGCCTAGGAAAATACACACACACACACACACACACACACACACACATATATATATACATATATATTCAGATATATATGTATATATATATATATATATGTATGTTGCAAAATTATGACTTAAGTGGAAATTCAAAATTAGAAGCCAAAATGTGCTTAAGTGGAAATTCAAAATTAGAAGCCAAAAGGTGGGATCTTTTGTTTAGGAGATGGTTATCCTCAATACCCAAAGACATGTGTGTTCTTTTGTCATGGCAGAAGGCAATGAGAGGGAGAAGGGAGAGGAAAAGATACTGTAGAAAGGGAACATTATTCAAACATCTTATCTGAATATAGCACTTATCTTAAGATCTGAGAGCATCCTGTCAATCAGAATTTCTTGCGTTTACCTGATCCCTGACTCCCTTGGATACTTTTTTCCTCTCAACTTGTTTGTTGCTATTTCCTCTCTTCCATTCAATTTGATATTCACTTTTAGTACTCCAGATAAAAGTTGCTTTATTGGATCTTTCCTCTTATAGTTCTTTCCCTAGTACCCTAAACTTGGAAGGGTGTTGAGGATGTGTTCTTTGCTACAAAGGATTTTTAAATGGTAATGCTTGGGTTGAGAGTGAGTTCTGTTTTTAAAGAATGTTATTTAACAAAATGTTTCTCATTTTAAATTAGTTCCTAAGAGCTACAAACATTAAATAAGCATTCTCTCTGAGGGTAAGATCTCCTATACCAAAAATACTTTGAAAAACAGTTTTTATTGCAGTAAAGAACTGGATATAAAGGTATTGTTTATTGATTGGCTTAACAATATGGCATATGGATGTATTGAGAAAAGTGAAGAATATCAATAATCAAGGGAAGCAAGACAATTTATATGAACTTATGCAATATAAGATATTCCCAACTAGCAGAATGTCTTGTAATGACCATAACAATATAAAAGAAAACAACACAGAAAGATTCCACGACTTCCATCAAGGCAATGAACAAGAATAATTTCAAAAGGATGCTAACAAAACAGTCCTTGTTTTTTCCATCAGAACAAGATCTATGTGTAGCTGTAAAATACAGTTTATGTTTCCAGATGTGTCAACATGGTGCTTTGTTTCACCCAGCCATAACCTTGTTACAGAAGAGGTATAAGTGGAGAGTGAACCGTTGAATAAGGGACAGTGATAAAGGAAATTTAAAAATTCATCCATAAAACGATTGCTTTTTTTATGATGCCAATTTTAAATGAACTTTATTCTCCAGGACAAGAATTCCATTTCCATTTGTTTACTATGCTGATAAAGTGCAAGGTTGTCCATTTCTCTTCTTCTGCACACTTTCAAGTATTCAGAATACCCAGATTTGTAGAATAGCTTAAATGTTGCTTTTAAACTGCTGCTGCCTTGCTTACAAATTTGAGTCCTTTAATTTTTGGAAAACTGCGTGGAATGGTCTTCCTTCTAGTGTATTTGTTCAACCTCTTCAATGGTGGGTCCGGAAGGAGCACCTCCAGATGGCCTGATCCACTCCCTGGGAACCCACCAGGTCTGCTTCCTGGCATACCTCCTGTCGCTGGTACAGTTTAGTAATGATGGGGTTGCAGACCTTCTACAATTCTTTCTACTAATCCTCAAATTCTTCTTAGCTGTCTGGTTCTTATTCAGCTAGTTGATTATTTCATTACATTTGACAGTTATCTTCTGTTTGTTTCATCACCAATTTTGCCTTTCAGTTTTTTATCATTTACAATACCCTTCATGATGACAGCATAAGATTCAAGATAATTCTTGGAATACACCTTGTCTCCCTGCTTCTCATCCTCAGCCTTGTATTTTTTAGCCTCCTGGACCACAAAGTCAATGTCTTCTTTCTCAGATGATGATTATCATTGGAGCTGGTGATCTTTTTCTTTGCCTGTGCTCTTACAGCATAAACTTTGAGGATGCCATTTGTGTCAATGTCAAAAGTTGCTTCCATGTGAGTAATACCCCTGGGTGTTGGGGGTATTCCTGTGAGCTTAAACTTGCCAAGCAGATTGTTATCCTTTGTCATTGCTCTCTCACCTTCATCAATTTAGATAAGCACAGCAGACTGTCTGCCTGAATAGGTCATAAAGGTCTGTGTCTGCTTGTTGGGGATGGTTCTATTAATTTGATCAGAACTGTCCTAGCTCCACCAGCAATTTCAATTCCAAGGGAAAGTGCAGTGACATCCAATAGCAACAAGTCCTACACATTTTCAGATTTATCTCCAGACAATGTGTCAGCCTGGAGAACCACACCATAAGCAGCAGGCTCAGCAAGAGTGATACTCTTGCTGATTTCCTTGCCTCTGAAGAAATTTTGCAGAAGTTTTTGGATTAAGGGGATGCAAGTGGAACCACCCACCAAGATGATGTCATGAATTGGTGATTTATCCAGCTTGACATCTCATAAGACTTCTTCCATAAGGACAAGTGTGCCATGGAAGAGACCATCATTCAGATCTTAGAAAAAGGATCAAGTGATTAATGGATAGAAGTTAATACCCTCATAGAGGGAGTCAATCTCCCTCTCTCTGTCTTATTCTTTTTGCAATTTGAAACCCAATTTTATTGAAAATACTTGAGTACAATACGAGAGGAAATAACAGGAAATTAATCTTGTAACAATGACCTGATTAACATAAGCACCACAAACAATACAATTCTTCGCTAATAAAGAAATGATATTATATAAATACTTAGTGATTGATATGACAAAATTGAGGGGTATGCAACTGGTATGATCATGGTTCCATAATCATATTATTTGGAAAGTGACATAAGCTTGTTCTACATGCATGCAGCATAATTGGATAAATGAAAGACTTAGCTGGTTCCATTTGCTATATAGGCTAATCTAATTAGTCTGACAGGAAACAGAAAACCTAAAAATACCTTTATTTTCTCTTAAGGCAACATTTACAGACAATTTGAGCTTTCACATTCATCTGTTTCTACTTATATATATGTAAACAGAGATATATTTAACATCATACATTTATTTTAAAAATAAGAAAATTAATGTTAAATAAATGATAACACATTATCAAATCAAGCTGGCTATGCAAATTACATCCTGTTTCGTGCTAGAGGATAAAATCAGTTTTGGAAATTTTGGGTAGCTCTCCTTGTTCCACTGAACTCCAACAACACAAACATAAATAACTGAACTAAGTCTTTTGATAGACCTAATATAAGAAGCTGAAGCAATGTATTTGGTCCATTGTTTAACATATTAGATGAAATCAGATATCGGAAAGTCAGTGTTATCAACCTATCAGTTCATGAATATCTACATTAAAACTTTATTAAACTAAATAGAAATATTTGTATTATTAAACTAGAAAATTTGTTAAACTTTATAATCTATGCATTTAAACTGTACATTTAAACTTTATTTATATAAACAATAAATTGTAAATAAGTTTTCTTGCCAGATTTCTTTAGAATTATCTTTTGGAAGCTACTTTACTTTATAGAAAAATACAGTAAGACGGATTTCAACAACTTAAATGTCAAATAAATCATCTCGTTTTTAAACTTCTGTTAACCTGAAGTAAGGTTCTTTCAATGCTGGAATAGAAAACCCTAGATAATGTTGTCATTAAATTTTTTTAAAAGATAACAAAGTTTGTTATTTTCAACTAAAAGATCAGAGAAGGGGATTCCATACCTTTAAGTTTGGTCTGCATTGTTTTTTTTTTTTATCAGAATTATAGATACTTATTATGTAGCCAAAGTGTATTAAGAAACAAGATCAGATAATGTTCAGGATGTATTTTGGGGGAAAGAAGACTGGTGCTGTATTAAGTGTCCTTTGACTTCTGAATTAGAAAAAAATGTATAAACAGTAATTTTTCATGTAACAAAATATTAATTTAGTGAATTCTTCACTGACACTCTTGAGAATAATCAGTTATCATTCCAATCAAACATTTAATATTTATCTGTGAATATTTTTATTTGTTAATACTTTCTGCACAGATGTTTCAGCTTAAAGATGACAATGAATCAACTGCTAAAAACTTTTAACTATTTTAGACTACCAATAGCACAACTTCACTAATCACAAAAATGGAAAGTGGCATTATATAAACATACATTTTATAATCCTGATAATTCTGAATTTTACTCATGTCAAAGAGAAAAATTACAAGATTGAATAGGTTTAGTGGATTTAGGCTGTAAATATTGCCTTAGTCAAGTGTGAGCATACATTACTCTATATTTAATAATTTTAAAGTTCAATGATTTGGAGTCCAGTCATTGAAATGTCAATTTTTCTTAGCTTCAAAAAAAAATTGAAAAGCAACAGTAGCTAAATGTTATATAAAGGAATACTATAAGACAGAATGTAGTGTGCATTTTTAAAGAGTTTGGATTTTCTGTGCAATTTCCCTTTTCAATTTTTAATTTGCTACAGCAGTCAGAATTTGCCAGACAGATTAGATCTAGAAATTTCTAAACAATTCTAATGTCAGAAATAATTTTGGAATTTTCCAACATGGAAATATTTTTTTTCACAAACAATAAGCAGAAATTTACAACAATATGATAGCCAACTAAGATATGATTCATAAAACTACATTCATTTATAATACATTGCCCTTAACTGATTTGTCTACAAAATTCCATCAGTAAGTTGATCAATGACCATTATTAAGCTGATTAAACCTTTGTTTAAACTAGGCAAAGTTCAAGAAATTAATCTGAACTGGTGGAGTCAATCTCAATACTGGCCTGAGTACTAGAAGAGAGAACACTCGATACATTCACAAGTGGTGCATAAACAGTGAAACTGCTCTCTTTTTCTCACATATGTCTTTCTTGTACTTTCACTTGAACTCAACAATGAAACTGTCACTATGTTGTTCTTAAAATCTTACCCACTCAAGTGGGTGTCTCCAGTTTTTGTCTTGACCTCTAAGATCTGACCTTCAGTGGTAAGAATCCCATCTTCAAAGGTAAGACATCAAAAACACCACCTCTGAGGTCAAAGATCAGCACATTTCTCTCAGCATCAACTTTTTTATTCAAGCCATAAGAAATAGGAGAAGAAGCTGGCTCATTGATGGTTCAGAACATGTTGATACCTGTTATGATTTCAGGATCTTTCGTGGCCTGAAATTGGAAATCATTGAAATAGGTTGGTACTATGACCACAGCATTTGAGAGTGTCCCCAAGGTAATATTTTGCAATTTCTTTTATTTTGGTCAAGATCATGAAAGATAGTTCTTCTGCATAGAAACTTTTGGTCTCTCCTTTGTATGCTACTTGGACCATAGACCTGTCCATGTCATTAATCATCACAAAAGGCCAATGCTTCATGTCTAACCGTACAGTTGCATAATCAAACCAGTGACCAATCAGACATTTGGCATCAAAAACTGTGCGGATGGGGTTCATTGCAACTTGATTCTTTATTTCAATGTTCTTTGTAGGTGAAAGCAATGTAGCTCGAGATGGTCCTGTTTTCTTGTTCATTATTGAGGATATCTACTTTCCCATACTGGAAGACTCCTACACAGGAATAAGTGCTGCCAAAATCAACAAACTGTGGGTACCTTCAATATATTTTCTGAGCAATAGGGGCTTGTAGCTGACCACTTTAGGGGAAGAAGGACTGCTGCTACACTGAGTAGACCCAGAATGATTTTTAAAGCCAACCTGAACTAACTTTTAAGAGCTGCTAAACAAAGGCAGAGTGAAATCTGCCAGGTGTTTTTCATAGAGTTATGCAAGTTGCAAATATTAAACTTGATAGTTAATATTAAACCTAGATAGGGCAAGCTTTACTAAGTATAACAATTTTGGACCCATGGTGATTTTTAGATTTAATTTAATTCATACACACATACAACCCACACACATATACAATGAACATTTCTGCTATGAAAATAAAACAGTGTGGTTTAGTTTTAATTTTTGCATCTACTACTGGCAAAATAAGAAAGAAAGAAATTTAATCCAGGATTGGGCTGATCATGGATTAGTGATCTGCAGCTTTCATGGATTTAGAAAAGACAGTATATGCCAAATTTTTGCTGCAAGTATTCACAATTTCCATCATGACCTTAGTATAAATAGGATTTTCCCCCCACAGTTTTATTTTATTTTTAAAGAAGTTTTACATAATTTTTTTATTTGCTTCATAGAACACAATAGCCTGGTTAAAATACAGCGGTAACTTTATAGAGTAGTATGATGAAGGAAAGTAAATCAGAGCAAACAGTGTAAAATGTATGTAATAATGTGAGTTGTGAAGCATAAAAGAGGAGACACTTATGTAAGCTGAACACTGATGAAACTCTCAGTAGGCAAATTTAATTAAAGGCAAATACCCACAGAATTGTGGAAGGCATTTTTGTGCTTACATTTCAACTCATTCTCAATATAACTGAAAGAGGCTGGAATAGTAGAATTCATCTTAAATTATAAAGGTAAGAATTCACTTTATTTATTTCTTTTCATTAACTGAATGGAAAGCACTAGTCAAAACACTTAGGAGAGGGTCCAAATACATAACCATGGAAGGATAAGGTATTTTTCTAAGAAAAAATGTTTAATTTTAGACGACTAAAGACATGCTTTCTTCAGATTCTAGCTATTGATGAAGTGTTTTAAAAAAATGTGGAAGAGTCATTACATTCTTATTTTGAGTAGAGTATTTTAGCTCAACTTATCTTTGAGCAATGGAAAATTAGGTAAATTATATTTATCAACCATCTTAAATATGAGATTTTGAAACTTTGAAGAATAAACTGACAGATAAGAGTATTTGAAATTTCATTTGCAGGATCATGTGTCTATCTCTCAGAAATGCAACAAGGCATATCATTGTAGTTGTATGTTTTCTTCTGTACAATGTTCCATATAATTCTCATATTTTTTGTATTTAAAGAGAAAATTTTGGTGGCATAAAAGTGTTAGTATAATTTATTAAATTTTATTTGGAAGAAAATTAAATAGATATCAATCACAAACACACACACATATATACATACACACATATATGTATATGTATGTATGTGTATGTATTATATACATAGGCACACAGGTGTGTATCCTTTCCTTTGTTGACACTCTTTTCTAAATTTAGCTTGTTTCTAAAATATAAGATTTCAGAAGAGATTTTGGATCATAGATTTGTTACAAATAGAAGGATTCTTACAAATGTGTAAACTGAGGCTCTACAGTTTAAGTGACTTGATCAAAGTTCTTCATATTCTACAAAATAACTTAGATAATTGTCTTAAAGAGGAAATATAGTTAATGTAATGGGAATTTGACTGGACTAGAGGAGATAGTCCACTACTATATGCTACTACCAGTTATATGATCTTATGGGTATCATTTGACTTCTGTAGATTTGTTCCCTTATCTGTGAAATGGATATATGATCTAATGATTCTAAGGTTAGTCAGTCCTAGACAAAACTGTAGAATAAATGAAGTTTGTTCTTTATGTCCATTTTCTTATCTTGACATAGATTCATTTTACTCACTGGAGGTTCTCACTCAATGGGAGAAAATATATGCATTAATTTAAAAAGTATTAAGTACTTACTATGTGCAAATCACTGTGCTAAGTATTGGAGATACAAACAGAAAAGTGCAATGGTCTGCTCTAAAGGATCTCACATTCAAATACGAAGAGAAGTATATTTCTCTGAAGCATAGGAAAGAGGCAACATAAGGTTATCTTTTTACAAGCCTAGAGGGTACGAAATTTATTGCCCTGAAAAATGTTCAAAGCTATGTGCATTTATTGAAATTCTCTTTTACAGTATTTGGTACTAGAATGAAGAAGAAGCCCATATATGTACTCCTAGGAGAATAAAAAAAAAAATCAATGGTGCATTGCATTAGTCTGTATATAGTTTGGTGCAGTGAGATCTAGACTGAGTTGGTAAAATTTCCTTTAAGTTATAAACTGTACAAAGTATATGGACTTAGGCTAAAATCATTAAATTGTTCGTATTCTTTTGCCTTGGAGACCACAATGATGACTATATACAGCAAAGAGAAAGAGGATAGAGAAAAAATGATCCCATATATATCAAAATCTTCATAGCAGAATTTTTTGTTACACAAATTCTGGAAAAAAGTGATACCAATTAAATGAGAAATGGATAAAAATATGCTAAATTAATGTAAAATATTGTTGTACTATAAAAAATAATTGACAGATATTTTTTAAAAACACATTGAAAGATATGTAAAATGAGAGTGTGAATCAAACTTTGACTGCTTTAATTTTCTACTGCTGAACAATATTTTGAACATAATTTTCATCACCTTCTCCCTAGCTCACTTTTGCATTGAAGTTTTAGTATATATGATGATTAAATTTGGGGAGAGAAATCTTATCCAGGTCTTCACAAAATTATTTTTTTTTGCAAAGGATGCTAATGCACAGGTTTCATTTATCTTCATTTTGGTCTTTATTAGCACTGCAGAAGAAGAATGTAATTTAGAAGAATGGAGTTTTAATTCTATCTGCAACCAGCGTAAGCTTCAAAAAGCTACTTAACTACCCAGGACCTCAGTTTGTTTAATGAAGAGTTTTAAGTAGATGAAAACTATAACATTTTTTCAGCTCTGATCATTGACCATAAGATGATCATGTTCCTAGAAATACTCTCTCCCCATGTCTCATATTAAAACAAAATCCTCAAATTTTTCTACTTACAAATGTATGCCACAGTCTTGGAACCCCTAAATTCCTTCAGGAGATTCAGGTTCATCTCACACATCCATCCACATCCAATTCCATAAAGCCAATCATGATTGTCCCATATGATAGGACCTCTTCCCATAACTGTATTGCAATTTTGTATAGAAGTATTTTATTTATGTATCTGTAAGCACTACATATCTCCTCAGAAGTATGTAAGCTTTCTGAGAACAGGACCTATCTCACATTTGTGTTTGCATCACTACTGTGTAACTGAGTGTCTGATACAAGGTGGAATCATTGTGCCTGTTATTGAGTCATTTCAGTCACATGTGTCACTTTGTGACTCCATCTGGAGTTTTCCTGGCAAAGATATTGTAATGGTTTGCAATTTCCTTCTCCAGTTGATACAGTAGATTCTTTTTGTCAGGCAATCAGAGGTTAAGCAATTTGCCCAGAGTTATAGAGCTAGGAAGTGTCTGCAGTTGTATTTGAACCCAGGTCTTCCAGAGTCCAGGACCAATGTTCTATCCATTAAGTCACCTGTTGCCTCTATCTGACACATAGTAATTGTTTAATAAATGCCTGTTAGTTGACAAATTAATCTTTTATTCGACTACAACTATCTTTTCAAATTTTGGCTTATTTTATAAGCAAAATGCTTTGTTCACTGTGATTCTTTTCCTTTATTCATATGTTTATTTTCTGCTAATTTAACAAGGATCTCAAATTGGGAGGACCAAAAATTAAGTAAATATTTATTGACAAATAGAAAACTTTATTATTCCTGACATCTTTCTCCCTTTCCCCCTACTTTGCCACTAGCATTGCAGAAATATAAGGGAGCCTAACTAATCTAAGGGTCATTTTGTTCATAGGTTACCATGGTCAAAGGAGAACTACCAAGTAGGTAGCTTCTCAGTGCATAAATTAGCTGTGCTTAGGTAGGCTGGTCCTTTAAAGAGAAGATTCGTATTTTTACCTGGATGTTACTTGAGCCTTCTATTGTAGTGGAGAGTTTATGCAGTGATACCTTAATCTAGAATAACTCAGGGTCAGCTTCATATAACAATAAGGTATTGGAGTAGGAAAATCAAATTACAAAATTATAACTTCATCATCGCTTGACTCTCAACTTCTGTCAATAGTGCCAACATTCTTTTTGTAGCACATCTTCTTTGTGTTCATGTGATAGGATCACTACTATAATAATAAGAAAAACAACAGCTGACATTTACGTAGATAATGTGCCAAGCATTGTGTTATGAGCATTCCAAATATTATCTTATTTGATTCTCATAATAATTCTGGGAGGTAGGTACTATTGCTATGCCCATTTTACAGATGAGAAAATTCAGGAAAATATAGGTAAACTAAGTTGCTCCAGGTCACACAGCTAGCAAGCATTTGAGGCTGGATTCTATCTCTAGTTAATTTTCTGTTTACTATGTTTAATTCCTGCTTTCACTGTCCTAAATGCCCTCCATACCTCAACAAGATTTAGATGAGTTGATAGAGCTTGACTAACTCAAGGGGTGAAGACTCAAGTTATAGTTCTCTCAATTATAGCTTCCTGGGGGCCTCAGGGCATAAAAAACAGGCATGGATTTGAGTTACCCCCTCAAGCTTTAGAAATGTTCCAAGATTCTCATATCACCAAATCTTGTTACTCCATGTATACACAAGCTAAGTGCTAGAATATTCTTTCTATGAAATGTCAATACCTATTTTTTTTTATAACTGCTGACTGACAAATTCATGGTTCAATTTGTCTCAACACCATACTTAAATCAATATTACTTAAATTCCTATTATATTGTGCTATACAGTGAGCTCTCATTTTTTGTCACTTCTTTCCTAAGTATTTTGAGTTATGATTTTCTCCTCTTTTACAATGATAATCAATGCTACTTTACCCATACTGTTATTTCTACCCTTCTCAATCTTATCAAAATCCTTCTTCAGAGCTAGTTTAAAGTGTTGTCTCCTCCATGAATAGTCCAACTTTGGTTCGTTAATTTGTCTATAAACCTGAAGCCTGGAATACATAATTTAACACATAATTTCTTACTATTTGTTTTTATTCATGTAAATCACTAGAATAAAATTCTCAAGGGCATGGATCTTGAATTCTACTTTGGTAGAATTGGTTAGTATAACTCTAGAGACAAATAATTAAGAACTTAAAAAATATTGTTAACTCAATTAGTATTGTGTGAATAACCCAGAAGAAAAAATATGCCTTCCTTTATCTAAGAAAACTTTTGGGCCTTAAATAAATTTGTTTTGTGTGTTTTCCAATGTTTTTGTACTTGGATTTGGGATGTGGTATAAGCTCCTCTTGATATGGTCTAGATTTTCAAGTTTAAAAATATAAATTTACTATACTGTAGTATGGGGAAAGAAAACATTAGTGACTTTATTAAATTCCAAGGGCATATATCAGGCACTGGGTATTGAACTGTTTAAACAATGCATTACAAGTTCTGTTTACCTACTTTCCAAAATAGGCTCAAGATTGGATTGTTATACATAAAATTAAAGAGATACTCAAAGATTTGATTGCAAGCAATTATTTACATTGGAGAAAATATATTATATTTCAATGTATTCTTAGATTCCTTTGGTTGGCATGTTAATTGAGCTTGATTGTTTTTTTTTCTATTTTGAAAGTGATTAATTCATTTTTGGCTTCCACTCAGGTTTCTATTTTTCTCTAGGATCATAGAATCAGAGACCTAGAATAGGAAAGGACACTGAATCTCATCAAATCTAATGCACTTAAATAGATAAGAGAAATGAGATAGAAAGTCCAAGTAAATTACCAAGGATCACACAGCAAAACAAAAGCTCATGGCACAATTGGAACCCAGGACCCAAGTATACTGTCTTATTCATTATACTATGTTGGTTTGTTCAGGTTTTAACTAGGTTGGTTTAAAAGTCTCCCTGACTGCAAATCTCATTTAATTTCTCTTTTTTTTCTCATTTTGGAAGTTATTTTATCTCACCAGTGAATTAATTAATTAAGCTACACCCCCCCACATACACCTGAGAGGAGGAAAGGGAATTCAATGATACAGGGTAATAACAAATTTTAGTGATCATATATAGATAAAGAATATTTTGAGTTCTCTTTAAGAATCTCAAGACTATTCTAACCTCTTCAGTTATGGAAGACTGGAATGAGATTATATAAATCCTGATACAGCTTAAAACTGTATTATAAAAGAACAATCATCAAAACTACTTTGCACTGGCTAAGAAATAGAATGATAGATCAGTGAAACAGGTTAGGTACACAAAAAATAATAGTCAATGACTGTAGTAATCTATAATTTCATAAACCCAAATATTCCACCTTCTGCCATAAAAAGTCACTTACTATTAAAAACCTGCTGGGAAAACTAAAAAATATTATGGCAGAAATTATACTTACACATAAGATCTTATTCCTTATATAATACACCATATATCAAGGTAAGATCAGAATAGGTATATATGTATATGTATATATGATGTATATCATGCTCTGACAACCAAGATGGCAGAGTAAGCCATCTCTAAGTCTCACATAGACCTCTTAACAACCATAAAATAATATCCCAGGAAAATATCCTGGAATTGTGGAGCCAGCAAAGGGATAGGGTGGAGCACTTTTTTGCTCAGAAAACTTGGAAGAGTAGTAGGAGGTGGTCCATCTCACTCAGGTAAGGGGGGAGCATATTTCAGGATAGGAGTCATCCCAAAAAGCCAACAGGAAGCACTATGTCAGTAAATCTGTGGGAGATGCTGAGCCACAGTGGGGTGAAACAGGCAAATGTCAACACTGGGAACCATGGGCCTTAACGTAGCCAGCAACTTCCAGCTCATAAAACCACCATGAGCTTCAACCACCTATTAACTCCTTATGAAAAATTTGCCAGGGCCAGATGGATTTACAAGTGAATTCTAACAAATTTAAAGAACATTTAATTCCAAACTATTTGGAAAAAAGGCAACGAAAGAGTCCTACAAAATGATTTTTATGATACAAATATGGTACTGTTACCTAAACCAGGAAGAACCAAAACAGAGAAAGAAAATTACAGACCACTTTCCTTAATGAACATTGATGGAAAAATTTATATAAAAATATTAGCAAATATATTACAGCAACTTCTCATGAGGATAATATACTATGATCAAGTGAGATTTATACCAGGAATGCAGGGTTTGTTCAATATCAGGAAAGTTGTTAGCATAATTGACTATATCAACAAGAAAATTAACAGAATTCCTATGATTATATCCATACATTCAGGAAAAGCTTTTGAGAAAAATATAACAACTATTCTTATTTAAAAACACTAAAAAGCATAGGAAGCAATGCAGTTTTTGTTAAAATGATAAATAGCATCTACCTAAATCCATCAGTAAGCTTAATATGTAATGGGGATAGCTGGAATCATTTCAAATAAATTCAGGGGTGAAAGAAGGATGTCCATAAGCACCACTGTTATTCAGTATTGTATTAGAAATGTTAGCTTTAGCAATAAGAAAAGAAAAAGAAAGCAAAAAAAAAATTAGAATGGACAAGGAAGAAACAAAGCTATCATTTTTTGCAAATGATGTGATGGTGTACTTAGAGAATCAACTAAAAATATAGTTGAAATAATTAACAACTTCAGCCAAGTGGTAACATATAAAATAAACCCACACAAATCACTGGTATTTCTATACATTACTAACAAAGCATAGCAGCAAGAGATACAAAGGAAAAATTCCATTAAAAGTAAATGTAGAAAATATAAAACATTCAGGAGTCGATTTGCCAGGACAAACCTAGGAACTATATGAACAAAATTACAAAACACTTCTCCCAAAAATAAAGTCAGATCTAAGTAACTGGGAAAATATTAGTTGCTCATGTGTAGACCAAGCTAATATAAGAAAAATGGCAATTCTAACCAAATTAATTTACTTAGTCAGCATCATAATCAAACTGCTAAAAATATTTTATGGAACCTAAAAAAAAGTTGACAAAATTTATCTAGATAAAATATCCAGAATATAAATGAAATTAATGAAAACAAAGGCAAGAGAAGGTGGTCTAGATGTACTAGATCTAAAATTGTGTTACGAAGCAGCAGTCATCAAAACTATTTGCTACTGCCTGAAAAATAGAATGGTGAATCTCTAGAATAAGTTAGGTACACAAAACATAGTAGTCAATGAGAATAGGGTCTATTTGGATAAACCAAAAGAACCCAGCTTCTGGGATAACAGCTCACTATGCTACAAAAACTTCTGGAAAAAAATTGGAAAAGTATACATCAGAAACTAGGAAAGGACTAACATCTTACACCATATACCAAGATAATGTCAAAATGGATAGATTATTTAAACATAACAGGTAGTACTATAAGCAAATTAGGAGAGTAAGCAATAGTTTACTTTTCAAATCTATAGAGACCAGAAGAATTTATGATCAAATAAGAGATGGGAAACTTTCTGAAATGCAAAATGGATAATTTTAATTAAATTAAATCAAAAGGTTTTTGCACAAATTCAATGCACCCAAGATTAGAAAGGAAGCAGAAAACCAGGAAACAATTTTTAGAGTCAGTGTCTGATAAAGACCTCATTTCTCAAATATATAGAGAATTGAGTCAAATTTATAAAAAATACAAGTCATTCCCCAATCAATAAATGGTCAAACAATATGTACAGACATTTTTCTGATGAAGAAATTTAAGCTATTTATAGTCATATAAAATACTCTAAATCACTAGTGCTTAGAGAAATGCAAATCAAAATTACTCTGAGGAAGCACATCACCTATATCAGATTGGCTAACTTAACATAACAGGAAAATGATGAATGTTGGAGAAGATGTGGGAAAATTGAAACATTAATGCATTGTTGATGGAGCTGTGAACTAATCCAACCATTCTAGAGAGTAATTTGGAATTTTGCTGAAAGGCCTATAAAATATGCATATCCTTTGACCCAGCAATACAACTTCTATGTCTCTATCCCAAAGATATCATAAAAATGGAGAAGGGACTCACATGTACATAAATATTTATAGGGGAGCTCTTCTGGTGGTGGCCAAGAATTAGAAATGGAGAGGATGACCATCAATTGGGGAATGGCTGAACAAGCTGTGGTTTATGAATGTAATGGAATCCTATTGTGCTATAAGAAATGATGAGTAGGCAGATATCAGAAAAACCTGGAAATTCTTATATGAACTGATACTGAGTAAAGTCAGGAGAACCAGGAGAACCTTGTACAAAGCAACAGCCACATTGGGCAGATCTAAGACAACTCCAAAATACTCATAATGGAAAATGCTATCCACATCCAGAAAAAAACCTTTGGATTCTCAATGTAGATTAAAGCATAATATTTACTTTCCCCCCACCACACACCCTCCCTGTTCCTCTCTCTCTCCTTTTTGTTCTGATTATTCATTCACAACATAACTCATATGGAAATATGTTTAATATTATTATACATGTACAATCTATATGAGATTATATGACACCTTGGGAAGGGCTGAGGGAAGAGAGGGGAAAAATTTAGAACTCAATTCTAAATTCAAAAGTGAATTTTGAAAACTAAAAATAAAGACAAAATAAAGTAAATATTAAAAAATAAATGGAAATTGTAAAATGAAAAACTACTCATCAGAGTCCCTTTTTAAATGTCATATGATTTAAATTAATGATATGTAAGTCAGAGAGAAATAAACCTCAGATCTTTGCAATGACATCAGTGTGCCAATCTTTGTATTTAGTTTTTAACAAAAACACATAAATTTTATGACTCATTTTTCACTTCAATAAGTACATTTATTTCCATATGTTGAAAATCTTTTATCCTTGAGCTGTACATAAACAAAATGGTCAGATAGAATAGTGAAACATCTTAGAACTTAGTTCATTTTTCAACATTGAAACACTGATTTCCATAAAGACAACTCTACTTTGAAATCTATATATATGAAATAATATTGAAAGCTAGTCTTGCTATGTTGTTTTGGATTTTAAAAAATATTTTGCATGTGTTTCTCCTTTCAGTCTTACAATAACTCTGTGTGATATATGCTTAATTAATATTCTCCTTTTACATATTATGTAATTGACTTGCCAAGATCATGCCATTCATGAGTATTTAATTCAGGCTTTGAATTCATATATTCTTGATTCCAAATCCAAAACTCTATCTTCAGAAATACCATTATATCAAAAGTAGTCACAATAGTAAACTGAAGTGCAATACTATAGAAATTAGAATAAATTCATTGTTTAAAAATCCTAAAATACAACATAGAGAAGTGTGCTTTAATTCTGTTCCACATATTGCAAAATCATAGGTCAAGATTTGGAGGTAAGCTCAGAGTTCATCTGGTCCAAACTCTAGTTCCTATTCTATAGCTGAGGAAACTGGGTAAAAGGGAAGTTAAATAACTTGTCAAAGTGGGGTTTGAGCCCAGGTCTTCTGAATCCAGAGGCACTGGATTTTCCACAGAACCCATAAAAAGAAAACATAATGAGTAGCCAAGAAAATATAATGAGTAGCCAAGACTACAACAACTAAGAATCTGCTATCTATTCTTGGGTAAGGCTTCCACCAGACTGGGACTCGAAAAGTTCTATGTTCTAAAATCTGAGTTTGTATTCATTCAACAGATACTTAAATATCCAGTTGGTGTGACACATTACACTGGACACTATAATACACTAGCAACTACTCTCTCACCTAGATTCATTCATCTACCCACTTCAACTGAGTTGTAAGCACGTGAATACTTTAACCTATAAGGTAATCAACAGTAAGGTAACAAAGGAAAATTGAATTTAAAACTTTTGATATTCAATAAAGTTGTAACATTAAAAACTGATGACTACATTGAATTATTAAATAATTAATATAACTCATGCTATAAAGATTATTTGGTATGCATGAATTCCTTTTTCTTTAAGAGGAATTGCCTTGTTTGGAGTTATTTCAAGATTTTATGAAATTTTTTGTTGTTCATCCTATTAAGGGGTCTAGGTGAGTGGCTAAAGTAGTTGAAACAATCAATGTTATTTGATTCAAGGACTATATCATTTTCAGATATAAATTTCTTGGTTGATTTCCTATTGAATATAGACTTTTAAATAGCCAGAGAATATAGCGTTATTGATTTTTCTTGTATTTAATAGTCAAAAGTCTTTATTATTCTTTGACTATTTTTCTTTGTATCTTTTCTAAAGAGGACTGATAGGTCCTAGTGTGACTTAAGAAAACTTCCTGCTGCGCTAAACAGGCTAGTTAAGTGGACATTCCTTATGGATGACAGCAGGTTCAGATAAAAAGAAATAAACATTTTTACCTAGCGGATAAAATAATATATGAAAATATAAAGCCATAGATTCACATTCTGAATGTTAGACTTCCTCCATGTAGACATATTTAGGTAAAATAACCATTATTTTATATTCATGATCTCCAAAGTGCAGGTGGGAAGTGGGGTGGAACTGAGTGGCCTCAAAGATCCTGCTAGTTTTAAATCTATAATTATATCACCTTATGATCTAAAGGATCACACTCACTTCTATTTAGCTGTTGAAGCTCCTGTATCTACGGTCATGCATCTAGTAAGTAAAGACAACAAGACACTGTAAGATTTCTTGAAATAGAATGTTGTCTTGCACTCAAATTCAAATTTTATTAAACTAACCCGGTTCTGATTTCTGGACATTCTTGTATATGTATGTGTGTGTGCGCACGTGTGCACGCATGTGTTAAACATTAGATTCTAATTCTTTGAATCTTATTATTTCCTCCAGAAATTCCTTCCTGACTTTGCTTCCACTTGTCATTTCAATATCTTGTGCCTTTCCCATAGACTGTGATTATTTGTAAGCCAATATGTGACAAAGACTTGGTTAGCAGTTGGTTCATGAAGTGTGAAAATCAGTTAATGCATGAATATAACACTATTTTTGAACCATAAAAATAGATACAAAGAATTCAGAAAAGTACAAGAACACTGACATGAATAGATGCAGTGAAGTAAGCAGAACCAGAAAACCAACATAAGAAAATTCCCATAGCAACATAAATGGGAAAAAATATTGCAAGGTTTTATATACCTCACTCTCCTTTTCAGAAAGGAGGGCCTATGAATTGGGAACACTACATGTAATTTAAGACTTGGTTGTTGTTTAATTTTTTGTTTAATTACTCTTTTAAAAAATTTTTTTATTCCTTGTTATATGGCATGACTCATTATGTAGGAAAGGGAAAAGAAGGTACTTGGAAATGACATGAGGAAAACAATTTAAAAATAAATATCCAAGGTCTTTAAAGAGTTAGGGTATGAATTTTCTGCAAGTCATATATAAATAAGTTATAGTTGATTTTCCCATATATTTTCTCCTATTGGTATGATGGTACTTTTGAAAATGTGTTTTAGGCTACAGTATAAAAAATAAGGAAGGGGTAAATCAATAAATTTCATCAAAAAAAAAGGTTAGAATGTTACTGTTAATGTAATTTTCTTTAGAATAAGTTTGTTATTTTTAAAAAATCTTGGTTATTTAAGAATTCTAGAAAGGAAGATAACATTTATTATTAATACGGGGAACAAAAAAACATATCTTGAACACTGGAGGAAAACAATTGAAGTGCAAAGGTTGCCAAGCATAACTAGCATTTTCTGTCCTCAGTATTCTTTTTTTTCTTTCACTGAAATGTTTCTGATTTTGAAATAATTGTTAGAGGTTTAGTGGGAAAAAAGAAGGAAGGGATCTGCTTCTATGCATCTGATCACAAGAGAATGTCATTTTTCTATTGCATCTATTCATATTCCTAGCAGGAAGCTTCAGCTCTGTATGTGACTCCTATGTCCACCTACAGAGTTATTCTTCTTCTTATGAATGTAAACCTCGAGATACTGACCAAGTCCAGAAACAATTTTTAAGAAAAAATTGAAAAACCTTTGGAAGATTTATTTTTTTTTTTAAAACAACAACACCAAAACACTTGAGTGATTATTTAAAAACATAAGATGGAACTCTAACTGTAATATACAGCAACAGGAGTGTTTTCTGTTTTTATTGCATTATTGATTCAACAAATTCACACACTTTTGGGAACATAATCTGAGTGTCAAGTATTATCATATTATATAAGCAGATAAGTGATTATAAGATTGTCATTGAGCCGAAAGTCTAACCAAACAGCTGCTAAACATTCTTTTGAAGTCTAAGAGAAGAAAAACTAGAATGGTTTATACCAGATCAGAATCACAAAGTTATATTTCTCCTATTTCCTCATCCATCTCAAACTTCTTCCTCAGTTCTCTTCTGCCTCCGTATCGAATAATTCTTACTGTTACAAAATGAGGGATATTCATTACCTGTAATTCAAAAAGGGTTGATTTTATAGTTTAATTTCAATAAATTGGAACAGAAAATATCATTGTCTGTCTTTTAGGAAGTCAATATCAACAAAAAAAAAAAACCTCACCAAAAATAGTGATTTCCAATCCAGTTGTTTATATCCCAAAATGTTGTCAATTACTTTAAGATATAATGTGAAATATTTTAAATTGACAAAAGTTTACATGTAGTTTCCATATAGATATGTGTCATATGTAGCATATACACCACATTCCATCCAGCAGCCTAGTGGGCATTTGTTTTAGTTTTTAAAAATTATAAAGCATTTCAGAAGAATCAAAATCATTCTGAAGAGTATATCCAGAGTAAATTCAATGTGCTTAGATATTATTTCATAAGCCACAAACAAGCCTTTAATAACTGGCCATCTAATTTTAAAATAAAATACAATAAACTGGTCAAGACAAAAATAATTTCATTCTCTCTATCGCCTTTCAAATGTGTATCCTATAGAAGCATTTCACTAATTAATGTACCAATCAGATAACATAACTGAGGAGTTGGAATTCACAAAATAACAGCTTTTGAAGAAATTTTAGTATCCATTTAAACAGAAAGATGAAATCATACATGAATAAAAATCTTCTTACGTATAACTGACAAAGTATTCTTTAAACTCTGCAGTGATTTGGCGAGTCCATGACCTCCCAAGACAGAAAATTCTAATTTTACACTACTAACCCTTAAATATGATTTTGTTACATCAACCTTAAGTATACCTCTTTGCATTTTCCATTAACTGCTTCTATTTCCCTTTACTGAGGCAAAGTCAGATAAGTCTAATCTTTTTACAATATGGTCCCTCAAATACTGTAAGGCAGTTATCACATTCTATTGAGGGCCAGGGTGGAGTGCTGTTGACAAGATCAGGAAAGACCTTCGGCAAAACTGTTCTTGGAAACTGTGCTCATTATCATCCAGAATGCGGCTCTCCTTGCCCTCCAGATGTTGCTGTCTCCCTGAGACAAATATGGGAACTACAGAAAATAAGGGATATGTAAAATACATGTCCTCTAGGCTAAGAGTCTTTAAAGAAAATAAGGAGGCCAAATCACTGGGACAGGAGATGAGCAGAACTTCTCGTAGACTTGCAGATTCTGTCTATATGAATCCTAACCTCAGATCAATAAACAGAATTGGTCTATCTTTTCCCACCTCCTGTGACCCTTTTCTTCAACCACATTATCGAGTCATTACAACATTCATTTCTTCAACACTGCAAGTTGTCTTACTCTTCAAGCTATGTGTCCCCTGTTCCTTCGGCCAATCTTCAAATGACATCAGTTTGAGATGCTTCTTAAAATGTGATGCTGAGAAAGAAATAAAATACGCCCTTGATTTATTTATATTACTGCTATTGCTAAATTGTACAGTTGATATGTATTCACTTTGAATTTCACTAAAAGCCACAACTGTTGTTTTGCTTTTTGTTTTTTAAATAAACTGTTGTGGAGTTACGTATCAATTTTCTACTTTGAAGTTGTTGGAGATTTTTCAACCTAAGGACAACTTTTGATTTATTCCTGTTAGTTTTAATAAATTTATTTTATTTTTAATTTATGAAATAAAATAAGCATTTCCATAATATAATAGAATAAAAAAGATGATTGCCCATGAAACTACAAACCTATCATGTACTATTTGCTATTCCTTTTAAATATATAATAGTTATTATTTATTTTTTTCCTTTTAGATGAGTACTATTAGACACAAATATGTGTCTGTGCATGTGTACTCACCCACACATACATATACATACATAATGCCGAACCATTCCATACATACTTCTATCAGATATTTTCTGGATGAAGGTAGTGTCTCCCCACATAGGCTTTTTGTAGTTAATTTGGGTATTTATAATACTTAAAAATATTATTTTGATTCTGTTCATTTGCTCTTCATTATTTCATTCAAATATATCATTTTTTTAATCAACGAGCTCATCATTTCTTATAGTACTAATATTCCATCCTGATCACACACATAACTTGTTCAACTGCTCTCCAGTTGACAGACATCACTGCAATTTCTATTTCTTTGCCACAAATAAAGAGAGCTGCAATAAGTAGTCTAGAACATGCAGGAACTCTCCCTGCTTTTCAATTTATCTCCCCAGTATTTAGCACAATGTTTTACAAACAGTAAGTGCCTGCTGTTGTTACTATTCTGATATTGTAGTGCCTGGGCTACACCCTCTATCCAGTCGTTGGTTATGCAATACTAGAATACAGGATTGAGATTAGGGCTGGTTATATAGATTTTGGAGTATTTGAAGTCATATGCATTGGAGTGATAATTATTTAGGAAATTATTTGCTTCCTAAATTATTTAGGGATTGATGTGGTCACTTGTGAAGATATGTTTATAGCTATATCTATACATGAATAATTTGTATTTAGTTTGCATATATGTATATATATAGCTCTAAAGGTCATGTAAATCATGAATGAAACCCCAAAATTCTCTCTCTGTCTCTGTCCCTTTCTCTCTGTGTCTATCCCTGTCTCTGTCTCTCTCCCTCTCTGTCTCTCTGTCTCTGTCTCTCTCTCTCTCTCTGTCTCTCTCTCTCTCTCTCTCTCTCTCTCTCTCTCTGTCTCTCTCTCTCTCTCTTTCTCTCATCTATCTAGAGCTATGGGTGAAAATTTTATTGTCTGTTATAATTTATAAAATATTGAAGAAAAATAAAATGAAACAAAGAAAAGCAAAAGAGAGAGGAAAATAAAGGAATAAAGAAAAAAGGAAGGAATGAAGAAGAAAAAAGAAAGAAAGAGAGAAAGGAAGGAAGGAAGATCTTTTGAAGAAATTCATGGTTAGTTTAGTGATTGGAAGAAGAAGGATGATTGACACAGGACATTCAAAAGAAGGAAACTTGTAAGAAAACAATCTAGAGACTAAGGAAAGAGTGTACATCTGAGAGGATGGGGTGAGCAACAGTGTTAAAAGTTGTGAGAGGTCAAGAGAAGGAGAACTGGGAAAATTCCAATGTTCAAATACCAACATTAAAAACTTCTCCCCTCATCTCTGAATAAATCTCTCTGGTCTCTGTTTCTTCATCTGTAAAATTTGTTAGTTAAACTAGATTGCCTCCAATTTCCTTTCCAGCTCTAAATATATGATCTTGTGACATTTAATTGTGAACATTTCACAGACAGTGAAAGGGAATCTCAGAGACATTAATTCTTTACCCAAGCAGATGTGCTGAGTCTATTGTAAGAACTTAATAGAACCCAATCAATATAAAACTATCTACTGACCTTTGAATTTCTTGAATTAAGATTCATCAGAATATACCAAAGGAAGAAACTGATTAAAAATACTTCTTTAAGAAGCCAGACATTATGGTGCAACATCTGTAGTCCCAACTACCAGGGAATCTGATACCCATGGCCTAAGTGAGATTGGAAGTTCTGAAATGCACTGAGTTGTGTTGCACTGAGCTCAGTATCAACATAGCAAGCCCTTAAAAGCAAAGTGACACCAGATTCCATAAGGAAAGGACAAAATGGCCCAGGTCAGAAATGGAGAAGGGGTGGGAACTGGCTAGTGAGTAAACCCTGTACTTCTAGCTTGGGTAAGATGTGGAGCCCAAGTCTTTAAAAATATACTATTGAAGTGTTTATCTGAATGACTAAAACAACTTCATCTTTAAGCATGGACAAATTTATTAGTATTTTTATAGACAGAAAACTGACCTTTATTCACCCTAGTATCTATCTCTTTGGTTTTTATCAAAGAAATTCTAAAACCTTTGTGATTCCAACCCTTCTTGCTTGAAAGAACCATCTGTAATGAAGATGATGAAAAATATAGAAGTAACTGTACATCATTCTTCCCAGTGTCTAAAATTAACCAGTACTCTGAATGATATTTAATATTCAGTTTAATAGCTGCACCCTAACTCTACTTTCTACCTTTCAAGAGACATTTGTATACTAACTTATACTGCATTTTATGCTAGAAACTTGTCTTTTCTTAAGCTGATTATATGGAAAGCACTAGAATCAGCATGGAATATTTGGGTAAAGCAGAATTGATAAATGTGGGCAGGATTAATGTTAATTTAGTTTGGCAAAATGAGTTTAACAGGACTGATGATTTCTAAAAACTATTTGCAATTCTCATATAAATGCAAGATGGTGAAACTAAAATCCAGTTTCTGCAATGTTTGCAATTAAAAGAAGAATATGCAAAACTCTACATTATGCAAATATGTAATACTTCATTGATTGCTGTTTCCAAAATAATTCCATTTTTTTTATTGAAAGATACAAACATTCTCTTTGGATACATTTTTATAAAAGATGCAATATCTATCTGAATCCAGTCCTCTCTGATCTCTGTCTCTCACTGTCTCTATTTCTCTCTGTCCATGTCTATCTTTCTCCTTTTTTTGCAAACACACTCTTTGCATTTAGATTTGATCATTTAATTTTCCTTTTTTTATCTTCCCTATTTCTCAATGACTTTCTTTTATCCTGACACAATTATTCAGGTGTCCTAAGCACAGCACCCCGTTTCAATGCCATCACTGTATGGCACATTAGACTGATGGTCCCACTAGACTTAATCCTTTATGTCTGTCACTTTGAGATACTCAAAATGATTAGACTTTTTTTTTCTATTTTTGGTTTTGATGGAGGAAAAAAAAGCAATAAGATAAACCATTTTAGTCTAGAGGATAAGAGGGAAATAATCATATGAGAACACTGGAACACTAATAAGCATAGAGTATGGTAAGGTATTGCTCAGTTTTCCTGTGTAGAAAGATTTCAGCATCTGGTATTCACGTGTCAAAGAAATAATCAAGTTTTTTTTCCAGGATAAAACTTGAGAGCTTTCTTAAATTATCATACCTGGAGTAAATAAATCCATAGTGGTTAATTTATTCCAACAGAGGTATGGTGAGCTTGTGAATGGAAGGTAGGTCTTATAGTTTGTAAGTTCTAGGTTCAACTCTGTTCTCTTACATATACATTAGTTTTTTTGACTGCAGACACATGTCAAAGCTGAAGAAAATTTTTTAAGATATTTCTTAATGAATTGCAAATCTGCATTGGTAAGTGAAGTTTCCACATTGGGAATTCTTTATATCAATGCAAATCACTGGTAAGATAACAACAAATAAAAGATTCTTGTAGCATAAAAATGCCAGAATGATCAGAGGAATAAAGGAAGACAGTATTTGGAATCATAGGATGAATTTCGAACTGAGAAGGAAGGGTGGAAGGAAGAAAACAATAATTTATTAAGTACTTACTATATGCCTGCTAAATGTTCTCAGAAGTCATTTAGTAAAATTCTCTCACTTAGAGATGCAGAAATTGGACCCCAGAAAAATGAAATGATTTGGTCAGGGTCACAATAATGATGAATAGAAAATGAAAGAGCTAAGATACAAATTCGTTAGTTTGAGTGCCTGCAGTATTTTCCTTTGCTCTCCTTCCTTCCCAATTGCTGTGTGGTTGGAGAGGTGACTGATGTGAGAATTGTGGAGGGAAAATTGACAAGACTTGACAACTAATTAGATAGAATGTGAGGAGAGGGAAAGAATGTCCAGGATGTCTTTTAGGTTGTGAAGCTGAGTGAATTGAAGGATAGCAATATGTTTGACAGGACCAGAAAAGTACATTATTTTAATAGTTTTCTTATTAGACTTCCATATTCTAGTCTTCTCTCTCTCCAAATATTCTGTTCAAATCTTCCGAATGATATACTTAAAACACACTTCCTTTATCCAAGTAATCTTTACAGAGTTGCTATATATTGCTCTCTTTTATTCACCCTAAAGATCCAGGGAAACTGTCCTTTCTCTTTTCCACATACATTGTAGCAACTCATATCCCTCAGTCCTAAAATGTATGTTAACTTTTTCTCTTAGAATCGGTAGATTCTTGCATAGTTGAATTCATCTCCCGCCTGAGACCCTTTTGGCCTCCTAAGTGCCTTGGAACTCACCTAAAAAAAAAATGGGTTTCTATTAACTTTTTTATGGTTTCTACATACTTACATATGTACATGCATGTATGTGTTCATGATCTTCCCCAATAGAATGCCAGTCAATGAACATTTATTAAGCACTTATTATATACTAGGCACCCTACTAAGTAATGGAGAAATTAAAAATGGCAAAAAAGTGTTCTGTGACCTCAAGAAACTCATAAAAGTATAGGTATATATATGTGCATATGCATACATATGCATATGTGTATATATTTGTTGTATATACATATGCATATTGTATTCATGTACACATATACATGCACATAATGCATGTATATGTGTGTATATGTGTGTACATAGATGTACCTGTGCATGCACACATATATGTATCCATGCATATGTAGATATGTATTCAATTAAAGTAATCTGAAAGAGAAATTTACTAGGTAGAAGAGGAAAGTCCTCAGTTTGAGCTGAGTCTTCAAGGAAGTTGGGGAAACTCAAACTGACAAGGCAGAAATTCTGAAGAACAAGAAGCCAGTACACAAGCATAGAAAAGTGAAATAGAGTGGTATATTGGAAAAATTCTAAACTATTTGACATCATGGATAATTTAATTTTTCTCTTTGTGTCTTTATCATAGTGCTGGACACATAATAAATACCTGCTTAATAAATTCCTATTGATTGATTGAATCTCAGATCTGACTGCAGAGGCAATTTTCTTTCCACTATACCCCAGTGTCTCCCTTTTGAAGTTTTCAAATGATATAGTAGTATGGCTATTTCCTCTCTAACAACAAACTCTGAGGTCACTGATGATAGAAATGACTTACCCTCAGAATCTCAAGTCTAACATTATTGGTGTCTTGAAATTCATTTCTAAACATGCTCATCTAATATTTCCATGTGTTCTTCCCTATTATTATAGCTCTCATTTCCACTATTTTCATCCAACCACCCAAACAAAATGAGGAAACTATTATCTATATCTCCTTTGTCCATGTAAATAACTTTTTAACATTTATTTTGTGAAAATAAAACCCCCCAGTTATGCTTAAATAAAATCTGAAGGTGTGCAAGATCCACACAATTGTTTGATGCTCTGATTAGCATAAAATGAAGAAAACATTTTCCTAAAGGTTGTGTGTTATGGACAGTGGATTCAAAATGTGCACTACTTCATTCTATGAGTGTATGGCTATGATATGAAAAAACAGAAATAATGTCTAATAGTGTTTTCAACAATGATTAAAATCAATCAAATTTGAGAAGGATGTCTGTTTTATAATATGTCAGTAACAACCTCCCTTTTTGCTATACGGTGACTCTCTGCTTGTTGCATCCTTTAGTTGTATAACTGCAATCTCCCATGTTTCACTAGTAGAACAAATCCTATCACACCTTCATAATCTACAATAAAAACTGCACTCCAAAAGTGTCATTTTGCTTATGCCAATAAGCTATGAAATGCACAGATTGGAGGATTATATAAATTGAATTTTCAAAATTCCCAGAGACATTCCTTTTTTAGATTTATATTTCTTTTAAATATTGTAAATATATTTTCAATAAAACAATTACAAGTATTATATTGCATATTTTCACCAACAAACTGAAAACATATGATAGTGGATTCCATTCCATTCTGTATTCACCAGTGCTCTGTATGAGTGAGTGGAACTAGGTGAAAACCTTACTGCCAGAAGTACACTTATGTGTATTAACTCATTCATTCTCTCAACAAAACAATCCTGTATTCAGATGGAGATAGAACAATGAGATGCAAAACAATTTTCTCTAAATTAAAGTATATTGCAATGACATAGAAAGCAATACAACCTAGTACTCTGGCCTCTTATTTCAGACAACAGCACAGCAAATTTTATTCAAGCATATAAAAATGTTCCACAATTATGCCTCGATTTTGAAGATGAAGAATGTGAAGGACAAAGAAATTGACTACCACTGTTCTTTCTCTGTTTTTTTTTAATCTATATAAAGCTTCCAACCTGTATAGATTCCTTTCAGGATAATTGCAGATAAAAGTCAGATTGAACTGATTTAATGAAAGGATTAAATATAGATCCTAGGATTCTGATTTAAATTCATTTGTTTGGGTTAATTGAGCATGTTTCCTATGAGTTACAGACCTCTGACATTGTGCTGCTGCTTTCCCTCCCACTCTATTTTTGGAAATGAGAACACAAAGTTTTAGACATTTTTTTCAATAAAATACACAACAAAATACCCCACAAGATGACAGAGTATAGATTGAGATATAGCTGATGTCTTGCAACAGCACACCTCAACCAATTTTTAAATAACACTTAAATCAAATTTTGAAATAATACCTAAGTCAAATTTTGAAATAACAGAGTCAATGAAAGGTCAGAGGGAGACCAAACATCAAGCCTAAAACAACTGAGGAAGTTCACAGGAAAAGTCAGTATCATCAGGTATCACAGGAAAGCAGAAGTAGGAACACCAGAAGTGGTAGAGGAAACATTGGGAAAAGAAATGAGAGAAATACCCCTAAAATATGAAAAGTGATTTCACAGCTTACTAAAAGTCTCCGAAAAAAAAAATTAAGGGGAAGAGCCTAGAGGGCCAAGTAGAAAAATACACATATGCTAGCTCCTACCCCACAGCCCACAAAATATCTTTAAAGAAGAACTCTCAACAAATTCTGGAGCAACAGAAGTAACAGAACAATGGAGTACAGGAGATTTCTGTTCCAAAGAGACCTGAAAAACCACCACCAAAGGTCTGTCATCCATCAGATCAGAGTAGAGCCCAGCCCTGCCTGGGCCGCTGCACATAGGGGAGCAGATCCAAGCATGCTTTAGGGACAGAATTTCCAGTGGCCACATAGTTCCCTCCACTCAAAGGTGCCAAAGGTCAGTGAGAGAGTCTTTCTGGCTGGCTGGGAGTGGGGTGTCCCTATGACTCAGGCCCCCTCAAGAGACAGCAGCAGAGGCAGCAGGGGACAGGGGCTCCCAAAGCAGGCAGGAGCTCAGATCCATTGTTGAAGGTCTCTTCATAAACCACCTGAGGGAACTGAGCCCCTTGTGGCAGCCCTGCCCCAACCTGAGCAGCTGAAATTAATCTCACACTGAATAGCTGCTGGGAAGCAGCATTTGAATCTCAGCCCCCAAGCTCTAGCTGAGCAGATCTGGAGGCATGGTGAGTATGGAGAGGAAACTGAGAAGTCTAGGAACTGGCTGGAAAAATACCCAAAAAAAGGGGAAATAAATAAGACCACAGAAAGTTACTTTCTTGTTGAAGAGATATCTCCTCCCATCCTTTCAGATGAGGAAGAACAATGCTTACCATCAGGGAAAGACATAGAAGTCAATGCTTCTGTATCCCAAACATCCGAAATAAATATTCATTGGGCTCAGGCCATGGAAGAGGTCAAAAAGGATTTTGAAAAATCAACTTAGACAGGTGGAGAAAAAACTGGGAAGAGAAATGAGAGAGATGCAAGAAAAGAATAAAAAGCAGGTCAGCACCTTGCTAAAGGAGACTCAAAAAATGCTGAAGAAAATAACACCCTGAAAAATAGACTAACTCAGCTGGCAAAAGAGGTTCAAAAAGCCAATGAGGAGAAGAATGCTTTCAAAAGCAGAATTAGCCAAATGAAAAAGGAGGTCAAAAAGCTCACTGAATAAAACTGTTCTTTCAAAATTAGAATGGAACAGATGGAGGCTAATGACTTTCTGAGAAACCAAGAAATCACAAAACAAAACCAAAAGAATGAAAAAAATGGAAGAGAATGTGAAATATCTCATGGGAAAAACAACTGACCTGGAAAATAGATCCAGGAGAGGGAATTTAAAAATTATGGGACTATCTGAAAGCCTTGATCAAAAAAAGAGCCTAGACATCATCTTTCATGAAATTATCAAGGAAAACTGCCCTGATATT
>CM053772.1:180410564-180449493 GCA_028658325.1 Potorous gilbertii | reverse complement strand
AAGGAATCCACTGATCACTGCCTGAAAGAAATCCAAAAAGAAAAACTCCTAGGAACATTATGGCCAAATTCTAGAGTTCCCAAGTCAAGGAGAAAATATTGCAAGCAGCTAGAAAGAAACAATTCCAGTATTGTGGAAATACAGTCAGGATAACACAAGATCTAGCAGCTTCTACATTAAGGAATTGAAGGGAATGGAATAGGATATTCGCGAAGTCAAAGGAACTAGGTCTAAAACCAAGAATCACCTACCCAGCAAAACTGAGTATTATACTTCAGGGGAAAAACTGGTGTTTCAATGAAATAGAGGACTTTCAAGAATTCTTGATGAAAAGACCAGAGCTGAAAAGAAAATTTGACTTTCAAACACAAGAACGAGAAGAACAATGAAAAAGTAACCAGCAAAGAGAAGTCATAATGGACTTACCAAAGTTGAACTGTTTACATTCCTATATGGAAAGACAATATTTGTAACTCCTGTAGTTTTTCAGTATCTGGGTAGATGGTGGGATTACACAAACACATACACACACACAAGCACACACACATGTATACATGTGCGTGCACACACACACATACACACATGAACGCACACACAGAGACAGAGAGCACAGAGTGAATTGAATAGGATGGGATCATATCTTAAAAGAAATCAAGGTAAACGGTGAGAGAGAAATGTAGTGGGAGGAGAGAGGGAGAAATGGAATGGGGTAAATTATCTCTCATAGAAGAGGCAAGCAGGAAACTTTTTAGTGGAGGGAAAAAGAGGAAAGCTGAGAAAAAAAACATGTAGTTTACTCTCATCACATTTGACTAAAGGAAGGAATAAAATGCACACTTATTTTGGTATGAAAACCTATCTTACATACAGGAAAGAGGGTGAGAAGGGATGATGGAAGGGAGTGCAATAGGAGGAGGGAGCAATTTGAAGTAAACATTCGGGGAGTGCAGGATCAAAAGAGAGAATAGCAACAATAGGGGGCAGGATCGGATGGAGGGAAATATAGTTAGTTTTACACAACACGACTATTAGGGAAGTCATTTGCAAAACTACACAGATATTGCCTAAATTAATTGCCTGCCTTCCCAAAGGGAATGGGTGAGGAGGGAGCGATGTCGAAAAGTTGGAACTCAAAGTTTTAGGAACAACTGTTGAGTATTGTTTTTGCTACTAGGAAATAAGAAATACAGGTAATGGGGAATGGAAAGTTTTCTGACCCTACAGGACAAAAGAGAAGATGGGGATAAGAGAAGTGAGGGATGCTAGAAGAGATGACAGATTGGTGATAGGGGAAATTAGAATGCTCAGTGTACTGGAGTAGGAGTAGGGGACAAATAGGGAGAAAATTTTGGAACCCAAAATTTTGTGAAAATAAATGTAAAAAGTTAAATAAATATATTTATATTAAAAAATAAAATAAAATAAAATTAAGTATTTCTCTAAGTTACTTATTGTTGGGAAATGGATGCTTAGTCAAATTATGCAAAGATATATTCTTGTTGTTGGTAAGTCTAAAGTGGAATTCTATATCTCTCTCTCCTGTTCTTCTTTCTGTCAATTCTCATTGACAATTATAACTACATCTTAGAGAAGATTTCTATTAAAGCAATGCACTATTCAATGAGAAACAATGATCTTATTCCTAGAAAATTTCCTCAAATTAAATAATTTGAAATCATACTTTGGTATTGTTTCCTAAATATGTTGCAATAGAATGGTTTAAAAAAAATATAGGGTAGATGCATTCAACAGGAAAGTACAAACTTAACTCTTCTACAATAGAAAATAAAAAAGAATTCTATTTCTATTTCATTCCACCCTTGACAATCTTCTTGAATGTTCTTTTAATCACTTACCTAATCAAAAAGCATATATAGATGTAGTATGTTACTCTTTTGCCTAAAGATCTTCAGTGATTCCCTATTTCCTTTAAAATAAAATACTCACTTCTCAGTGTGGCGTATAAAGGTATTTCATAGCATACTTATTTTACCTCACATACTTTTCATTTGAGCCAAACGGCACTACTAGATTTTCCCTGAATCTAGGTTTCCATTTTCCAGGTCTAGATTTGGATAGGCTATTGTCTCCTACTTCACCCCTACCACCTTCATACCTGGACTGCACTTCCTTCTTACCTTAACTACCTACAAACAACAATAGTGTGACTAGTATTTTGAAGATTAATAGATGATAGATTCTGCTTTTATTTTGTTTTTGTTTCCCCACCTAGTACAGTGCATAGAACATAATAAATGCTTAATAAATGGAATTAGATATATTTGTTTATTGATCTGCATTTTTATGATTCTAAATTAAGTTGTATTAGTTTGCATTTCTCCCTTGCTTTATCATAGTTCCTCCATTCCCCATTATCTCTTAAGCATCCATTCATTTGTTTTCTTTGGTATAATACAGTGACAGTATTTAGCAACATGTTACTTGGATCATTAATTTTAATGTTCTTAGTTTATAAAGAATATTGATAGCCTGTCAGTTTATCAATGTTATATTCTCCCATGATTGTTTTGTTTGCTTAAGAAGAACAGATAAGAAAGACTTAAAATTGGCAATGAAAGTACCAGACAGAAATTTAGAACTAGATGACTATTCTGCAGTAAAGGAAAGGGGGCTTTTCAATTTTTCAGGCTGATCTGTTTTGTCAAGTACAGGCCATAAAGCTATAAGCCTAATCCTACAGTGAGAAACTTGAAATGCTGCCTATCAACAGCAAATGCCAATGGTAGAGTGTTAGTAATAAATGTCATGGAGAGCTCTAATTACCTCCTGTCACTCTCCTGCTTTCCAATAGATGTTCTTTCCATTCAGATCATGCTGTGGTACATATTAATTAAATCTCTTCAAGTGTTATCTGCCTTTCTTTGGACAGTAAAAGTTTATACAACAATATAAAAAATGGTGTCTTATCTAAGAATAGGAATAAAATGATAATACATCCTAGTTTGGGGAAATATTGTCATCTATTATAATAACAGTTCTGAGTTGTAACAATCCCTCTGGCTAAAACACTTTCTTTTCTTTGTTTAAATAATACTTTGTTTTTAGAAAGGCAGATGCGAATAATATTTGTAGACAGTGCTAAAATGGTAGTCAGAAAAACTAAGTTCAATGCTACCTCTTATGCTTACCAATTTTGAGGCATAAGAAAAATCAGTTGGTTTTCCTGGGTAAATGTCACTTGGTAAATCACTGAGAAATAGGGATGATATTTGTAGCCTCATCTGAGAAATAGGGATGATATTTGTAGCACCTACCTCCTTCCAAGGTTTGTTGTAGAGATCAAGTGAGATAAAGCATTTTTTCAAAGTTTAAAAAGATATATAAAGGTGAGTTATTAATAAATGTGATCAACAAATATATTTCAAATAATCGATTTTTTCTCTTTCCTTTTCAGATGGGATCCTGACAGGTTTCAATCTTGGAGAATAAAAAGAATCTTCTCTAAAGTGAAGACATGTCTATAGGAGCAGACATTTTTGAGTCCTTTTCCTTGAAAGGTGGCATCAAGTTTCTTGATTGTAAAAAGATTCTTTCCTCAGGTGAATTATTCTGTGTACGTAGTTATACATACAAGCAGTCTATTGTTTCTGACTGGAGTATCTCAATTTTGTTTATCTTGGCACATAAAAATCAACAAGTTTTATGCTTGTTCAGCAAGAAAAAAAAGGATATTATTTATTCTTGAAGAGTTTCTCTATCTCCATATGTGTATATACATACATACACACAAACATACACACTTGTGTGTGTATACATCCCAAATATATTACTTACACCTTATATGAGATTTGGTAATCTGGGCTTTAGTTTCCTCACCTTAAAAAAAATTTGAACAAGAGAGTCTCATGGACCCTGCCACCTCTAAATATATAATCTCAAGTTATATATCTATATATGTATGTGTATGTGTGTTTCTATAAATATGTGTATTATGTATACATGGATGCATGTGTATGTGTGTATATACACGCATGCATATATGTGTGCATATATTTATATATGTATGTATTCATATATATGTACACATAGATACGCACATATTTATTTATTCATTTCTACATAGAGTATGGTATAGGCCAGTTCTAAATAAGCTGTTGCAGAACGAGAATGAGAATCACAGTCCACCTAAGAGGTAATAATTGATTTACTTAGCCATAGCAAGGAATATGCAGTTAATTCAGTTGGGTACTGCTTTCCTGTGATTGCTCATGCTGCTGGTCTTGGGGGTGACGCCTTCAAGAAAACTTGGTCTTTTGCCTTGGTTATTTTTTTTTTGTCCTCAATGAACCAGGAAGTCATATCAATGTCTAACATTCAGTCTCCTGAGGCAATGACACAACAAATAGAGGTTCAGTAAAATATACTGTAAAAACTAGTCAACTTTTTTGAAGCAGGGCACTGGTCTGGGACATTATTTCCATCACATTTTGCCATCTTCTGTGATTTTTTTGTTGTACCTTGTGAATAGAATGCTCACACAACTTGATCTCTAACTGTTAAAATCCTATATCTCTTTTAATTATCCCAATATCATTTTCCTATGATATCTTCCCTCATCCTCTCAGTCAGAAAGGATCTTTCATCTCTTGTTCCCATAGAGCTCTAAATCTATCTTATCATGGTCAATTTAATGACCATCAGATCTATGTCAGAAATCATCTTTGTATCACCCTTCCCAGGCTTTATACATCAATGTAGAATGAATGAACCAATCTGTGTTTGGGGATTTTTCAGGGAAGGGGGTATATGAAGCTTCAGGCTTGGAAGCAGAATCCCTGAGACAAGAACCATCTTGGCCACTTTAAGGCTATATTGCAGAACAGTTCCA
Source organism: Potorous gilbertii (assembly GCA_028658325.1). NCBI lineage: Eukaryota > Metazoa > Chordata > Mammalia > Diprotodontia > Potoroidae > Potorous > Potorous gilbertii. The sequence goes on along the minus strand of CM053772.1, from coordinate 180,444,644 downwards.
GATTTTTATTCACTGATGTTACATGTGAAAGATATTACAAATCTAAACATCCTCTTCCCCCCAAATCATCTATTTCATGAAACTGATGTGAGAATTTTAGTGCCTTCTTAATAATTTTCTATTCATACTGTGCATTGATTTTTTATACATGTGTATTTCCTTGTCTCCCTGACTAGATCTTGAGCTCCTTGATGGCTGGGAAAATCATTTGCCATTCTTTGTATCCTTATTGCTGAGTACAATGCCTGGTGACAAATTATGGTGCTTAATAAATGACTGATAAGTTGAATAAACTTGATAATATTTTCCTACTATGTTTGTCGTTTAGAAGTATCTCTCAAAGGACACTTCATTCACATTTTATAGTGGTTGTATATATCATTATTTTTCATTCCTTTGCTCTGAATTATTTCATATATCTTCCCAACATATCCCTGTATTGCTCTTAATGTGCTAATATTATTGCCATGCATTCACATACCTTACTTTGTCCGGGGAAATTCACAATTGTTTGACATATATTTTGCTTCTAGCTTTGTTTTATATCATAAATAGTGCTGTTCTCAACATTTTTGTATGTGTAGGTCTTGTTTTGCTGTCAATAATCTCCTTGGAATATGGTTCCAGTATTGGAATCACTATGTCAAAATGTGTAAGCAATTTAATTTAGTAGTTTGTATTGATTCCCAGAACAGTTAAAGCAATTCAGCTTTGCCAGCAGTGAGTCAGTTTGCCGCAGCCAAGCAAATTATTTTCCCCATTTTATGCATATTTGCTGACATGAAGGGTGTTTTGTAGTATCTTTGAGTTTCTTTAATTTTCATTGCTGTGCTTATTAATGATGATGGGTATTTCTCCAGGTAGCTATTAATAGTGTATATTTTGTCCATTTTAAACCTCTTTGTTATTTCCTTTATCTCTGTATCTGGTAGGAAATGATCATGGAAATTTCCTGTAGATTTCAGATGATAAACACTTGCCAAAAATATTTAAAATTTTTAAAAATGTTTTCCCTAATTTATCTACTTAGCTAGCTATCTAACTATACAACAATTTTATGTGAATTTTTTTGTGTGAGAAAGTTACTTTTCAAAAGGTTTTAAAAGAAAAGGGTGTGGGGGAAAGCAAGTCAGTAAAACTTAACAACCCAGTGACAACGTCTGATAGAACACATTAATTTCATATCTATACTCCCTCTCTTCAATGAAGATAGAGTGAAAAGTTTTCTCAAGTCTTTTCTGAAGCCAAATTCAGGCATTATAATTATATCACTTTTAGTTTCATCTGTTGGTATGATTATTTCTGTTTACATTGGTAAAGTTATTAAGTATTTTTTTAATTTTGCTTCCATCACTGAATCAGTTGTAACGTTCTGTTTCTCAGTCAATATGTAATATATTTCCATTTTATTGAACAGTTTAATGCAGTCACATTAGAAACAATGATTACTATTAGGCTTGTATTTTCTACCTTTGTTGTAACAAATTGGGTACGTGCGCAGAGTTCATCTGAGAGTATCTCCTCATATGCAGGATGCTGAAGAGAGTGTTTCTGAAAGAGGCGTGATGCTGTTTAAAAAACAAAAAACAAAATGCCTTGGAGACACTATGGAATATGAGTTGATATTCTATTACTGGTACATGTCTACTAAATGCTGAGACTGAACTGTGGCCACATTAAAATAGACCAGTTTTGTTTTGTTTTATTTTGTTTTTGTCTCACCTTTTATTCTCTTAATTTTAGGTGAGGGAGATTAATCTAAAGGTTTGGATCTTGTAAGTTTTGAAACACTGGCAAAGTGAGCTTTGGAGAGTATCTAGATCATGCTGTATTTTGTAGCCAATTCAGCTTGAAAGCTCTATGGAGCAAAGGAGTGACCTTTAGGTCCCAGACCAGTTGTAACTAAAAAGAGGATTATGTGGCAGTCACGCTACATGTGTATATGAACTTGAGAAGATGAACTCTATGAAGAAGTTATACTGTGACTGAACCTGCTCTCTCCAGAGACTGAAGTGGCATAGGGAAAAATGTGGTCCTGAAGCGCTGAAAGCATAAATGTCTGTACCGCTATTCTTTTTATATCTTTCCAATTTTTAAATACGATTTATAAAAGCTAAATTATATTAACTGATTAAATGGAACTGGAGAGCTAATCACTGACACCAAAGAGGAGGGGACATAATTGGTTAGGACTCAAGCCAACATCATTAGAAAAGACACCTCCAATTCCCAGTTCTTAGGTTGGTTCTTCTTACTAAGTTCTTGATTGATTTATAGGGAATCACCAAATTTAGTGAATAAAGTATGCGTTCAGCTTTTCCATCTTTCATTTTTTCTTGTATCTTTATCTTCTTAAATGTTTATTGCCCCCAAGATGACCCTTCCTTAGTTTTTCTTTTACTCTTTAATTCATTGTATTATTTTAGTAAGACAATAAAAAGGAGAGCATTTAATTGCTTAATCTTTTTTGCCAATTGCCCTCACTTATGTTTCTTGTGTTTATTTATCATTATGACAACCCAAAAATTCTACTCACCTGTTTTTGTTTGAGTGTTTTATTTTTCGCTCTTCTTCTGTAATACCTCAACTGTCTATCCCATGTTGAATGTACATTATTTTTAAATTGATGATCAGGCTCAGGTTTGCAGGATGTTATTTTCAATTGCAACTTGTCTTCTTTTGTTTTCTGGCATATGTCTGTTTTTGCCCTGATTTCTCATGATAGCAAAACATCCTGATTCATCCAAATTGAAAGATTTGAATGACTATGGCTCTGGCAATTTCCCTGAATTTCCAATTTTTGTTGGATTTTACCCTATTTACAAAATGTGTTGCTTGCTAATGAAATTGGTCATGTGACCAATAAAATGAGGACTGGAAAACTTACCAAGCTTCATGACTCCACAGACTTCTCCAAAATAGGAAGTATGTACAAGGCATAAAGCAATAAAACAATTTAAGTTGTCTTCATGGTCTAGGTCACCAAGGACCCTAGGTTAAAAAAAAAAAACAATGAACTAACAACAGTGAATTTTCATCCCTAACACCTAATGTATCCCTTCTTAACCCCCTCCTCCACTGCCCAACATACTTGGCAGGACTGCAGAAAGAACTCATGGAATTGCAGGAAAACTTAACTCTACCTTTCTTCCCTCCACATGGAACTGTGGAAAATCTAAAGGTAGAAACATGCTCCTACTAGGACAATGGAGGGCCAGCACAGGGATCTGAGGAAGACGCTGAGCAGAAGAACTCCAGAATGAACATCAGAGTGGTACTACTCCACTTAGTCTTAGAGAAAGTGACTGACATTTAGAAGTGCCTTAAAGCAAGGAATGAAACCCGAGAGACTTGATTTTTGTAGTGTGGGAGGAAACTAAAGTGATTTTGAGGTCCAATCCAGAAGGAAATCCACAACTAAAGAGAAAGTACTCAGAAAGTGAGATAGAAAGGAATATAAAGGTGAGGGGAAAAAGATTGAAATCACCAAAGATTTCAGGAGAAAAAAATGCAGCTAAAGATTTTAAATATTAGCAGATAAACTAATAGGGAACATATTAATAACAGATGTGTATATGACCATTAAATCATCTAAATAATGCCAGACACATATAAATCAATATTGCAAGATTAATTTAAATATATCACTATATGATGAAGCTAAAATTCTACATTTGTTTCATGAAATTTATGATAAATTCTATCACATTTCAAGTTTTATTTCATATAGCAATATATGGATTTTATTTATCAATATGTCCCTACATTCTGTACAATTTTGCTTCATTATTTCCTATATTGTACTCAGATTTTTTAGAAACAAATTTTCATAATCTTCTGGGATGTCCATGATTCTTAAATTATTAGGAAAAAGAAATACATTAAAGAAGAAATGGGTTCAGATCGATCTTCAGACACTTATTAGATGTTTGATGCTGGAGAAGTCATTTAAATTTGTTTCCCTCAGTTTTTTCAACTTTAAAATGGGATTAATAATGGTAACTCCCTCACAGAGTTTTTGTGAGGGTCAGATGAAATGGGATTTGTAGAAAGTGCTTAGCATACGGCTTGGCGTATAATTGATGCTGTTCAGCCATTTCAGTCATGTCTGACTCTTCATTCCCAGTTGGAATGTTCTTGGCAAAGATACTGGGAGTGGCTTCCATTTCCTGCTCCAGATTATTTTACAGATGAGGAAATGGTGCAAACAAAGTTAAGTGGCTTGCCCAGGATCACACAGTGGTAAGATCTGAACTCAGGAAGAAGAGTCTTGCTGACTCCTGGTCCAACAATCTATCTACTGAGTCATCTAATGATCCATTCCTCACATACACACAGATTCCTGCAAGCTTTTATATATAAATCTAAAAATAAATCCTCACTAAATTTAGATAACATTTTAAGTCTTCATTATCATTTATTTATTAGCAATGAATTGAACTATGTTAAAAAAAACTCCTTACTACCAGGAACTTTTTTCCAATATGTCAACAACAAAGAACAACCTCTTCAAAGGCTTTATTTCAAAAGTACCTTATAATGACTTCATTATTTTGTTTATTGGGGTGCAAGTTAGAGGTGATATTTGAAATCTACATTTTAAAGAAATCTCTTTCAAAGTAGGATAACTATATTTATATAGTATATATATATTATATATGTATAGTATATATTTCTGTAGTATTTACTGTATATTATATAAATGTAAATTTATATATCTTTAAATTAGTAGTTTTCTTCAGGCTAACACATATGGAAGTATTTCCATACTACATAACTAAATTCTTGACCTTGAATCCAAAAGCTTTGTTCATAAAATTGTTTTTAAAGAAAAATGAAGTTTTCCCATCATTACAAATACTACAGAAATGAATGACACTTCAATCTGTTTTTACAAGTGTAATGATGTCAAATACATCAAAGCTATTAAATATTTCTAAGATTCAGCAATTGCACTGGCATTTAAAGTACTGCTCAATTTTCTTCCAACCTATCTTTGTTTCATCTCATTGTATGTCTCAGTCAAACTAGTTTACTTACTATTCCTCACACATTACTCTAGCTCAAATCTGTGACTTTTTTACAGGTTTGCCTAGAAGGTTTCACTTTTTATATTCACTTCTTGGGATCCTAAGTTCCCTCTGAAATGCAGCTCAAGAGATGTGTCCTACAAAACAAAACAAAAACAAAACACAAAGAAACAAAAACACTTCCTCATTCTTTCAGTTGAGTGTCTTCTTCTGAATTTATATTTATTTAATATTATATCTGTACATCTCTATTTTAAAGTGAAATTATACATATATACATACATACATACACATATATATATACATATATATATACACATATATATATATATATATATATATATATATATATATATACCTTTGTAACCAAAATTTATCTTTTGAGCTTCAATGGAGATTACAAAGTTTTCACATTCTATGTACTGGCCATACTAGTCTTTCCTTTCCTCATATAGGACACTCTATCTCCTATCTCTGTGCTTTTGCACTAGCCATCCCACATGTCTGAATAGAACTTCCTTCCCTTAACATCAGTGAGTTCATATTAGTATAAAGAAGTACAGATGCTATTCTTTTAGAGGTCTACCTGGATTCTTCCAACTGCTATTGCTATTTCTTTAAACTAACTTGTATTTGACTCGTATTCATTTGCATATGTTCATCATATTTTTCTCTATGAATTGGTTGTCTTACCTATCTTAATGGCCTTCACCCAAGTAGATAAAGTTTTACTCTTTAGGCCTATATTCACAGCTCTAGCAACAAGACCAGTGTCATATATTAGTTGCTTAATAAATGCTTGTTGATTAATTGACAATATGCATTTAATTGATACAAGAGGAATTTAGTTGGGGAAAGTGTATCCATCTGAATTTTTATACGTGATGTATTATACAATATTCAATAATGCCTTAGGTATAGTAGGTCTTAACTAAATACTTCTAACTTATGTGTTAAGGTTGCATTAAGACTTTTGGGGCATTCTGCATCTTTTTATTTGTTACATTTCTTCCATTGAACAAAAGACGTGCAATGTAGAAGATAGATTTACTAATGTAAATCATGGCAAACATGACACTGACATATTTGCTAATGATAAAGACCATTCACTAAAGTTATAAAACCACAATAAATCTTAAAGTACAAATACTTCTGAACAAAAGACACACACCAAGTCTTCAAACTAATACTTTAAATACTTTAAATTCTGTGTCACTATGTGGTGTTTCCATTGTGTCTATTTTCTTTCTCCTCAACAAAAGCGAAATAAGACTTAATTACCTTTGTAAATAGTTTTTCCTTTGTTATCCAGAGAAAAATGATACTATTTGTGAATTATTCAACATCCTACCAAAAATGCAAAAAAGCAATTTTATGTCTTCTTTTAAATGTGCAATATGGCAGTTTTGCATTGTCATAGTCCAAGATACATTTAAATAACTTATATTGTTAGTGTGAAATCTGTTACAAACAAATTCCAAAAAGCTGACATTTCCACGCTGAATGTTTCCTTGTTCTGACTGGTAAAGAAAATAGTTACTGGTAGAGTATTATGCGTTCCTGAAGAAAAAGTAAACATGTCATGTAAGTTCAGCACCAAATGAGTGAAGAGTTATGTGTTAAGGGAAGATGGAATATATTTTTTTTGTTACATTTTCCTTTAAATAAAAATATGTGATTCCTGTTAATTGCACTGATAGCTTAGGAATTAGGATGAAGATCTGACTTCCTTGGTAGAGGGAAGTTTCAGATGAAAAGATTCCTTCTATCAACGCAGGTCAACACCTTTTCTAACGTGTAATCATAGTTTCCTAGAACACTGAGAAGCCAAGTGATTTGCCCATGGTCACACAGTCAGCTTGTGTTAGAGGTGGGACATCAACCTGGGCCCTCCTATCTGGTAAAACATTCCATCTCTCTATCCATTATACTACATTTACAAAATGTTTAATAGCTCCATAACACTTATATACATACTACTGAATTTGGCAAAAGATAGAAAGGAATAAAAAGCTAGTTTGATGTCAGGAAAACTTGGTTTGAAGTTCTTCCTCTGATGTATCACACCATGTGTCAGACACGATAGGTATGTAACACATGACACACGATAGATACATGAGCATGAGAAAATATCTGAATCTATCTGTGCTTCCAGAAGCTCATAAAGATTTGTTACCTATGCATTGTTAGTTTTCATCAGTGAAGCAGATTTTATCACTCAGAGAGTTCCCCATGATAGTAAAATATTTTTCCTTTTCCCACCCACCTAAAAATCTGTTTTGATTTTCAAAACCTAAAAAGTTAAGGATCATTATCCACATCTTACATATAAGGAAAGGTTAGACAGCTAAGGATTTTCCTCAATCCTGGTCATATTACTTTAACATAGATATACAACTAAAAAGGAACTCAGAGAATATGTAAGTGAACTTTTTCATTTTATTTATGACAAAAGTGGAAAACATAAAGTTATGGGACTTTCTAAAGGTCACACATCTGGCAAACAATTTAGATTCTAGTTTCTAGGCAAATCTCAAACAAACTACACTCATGCCAAGTCCCCTTTTCTACATCTATCCACTTCTGCCTCCCCATATCCTACTGTCCCATTTAAATGTGACTTTTAGCATGAGACAAGACTTACATGGTAGAGCTGGATCATTCATTTTGTTTGTTTTTGTCTTTTTTCTCAGTGAATTGACCAAATATTTAAATCAATTATTATTTGTTGTTTCTTTTTTTTGCCAGATACATACTCTCTCGCTGTGGTTTTTTTTTTATTTGTAGAAATTAAGTTGAAACAGTATAAAAGCACAAGATTTAGAGTATAACTATTTCTGGAATCAAATCCCAACTCCATGTTTTACAACTTAAGCAAATTGAGGGCAAATCATCTCATCCTCTTTTACCTTCAGTTTCAGCATATGTAAAATGAGGGGGCATTAATTAGATGACCACTAGGTTCCATCTGGCTCTATATTTTTGATTTTATGAAATAAAATAAAATTGGAATGAAAAAGCTGCATGAATTATTGAAGAGACTTTTATTATTCTTGGTGTTTTAAGTTAGTCAATTGGTAAACCTGGTCAAATGTTTTAGACTCCCTAAAGAAGATACAATTCTGGAAGAAAAATGGATATTTCCACCCTATCTTGCCAATTAGAATTCATGGTGTGTCTTCATGTTTGAAAACCTTTGTAGACATGAACTAATTAATCCATATAGTATTTTTAATTATATTTTAAAATAATGAATTAATTAAAAATAAAATAATGGAAACTGATAAACTTTTAGAGATAATTTATTTTAAAAATCCAGTCATGAAAATAAGCAGAAAGTCAACATTTAATTAGCATAAGCTGTATTATCAGTTCATGAAAGTAAAATCTTCTGTTTTTGTCTTTACATGTAAGCCTTTTGTTGTTATTCAAAAAGTCACATTTAAATGACACAGTAGGATATGGCAAGGCCAAAGTGGGTAGATGAAAAAAAGGGGACTTGCCATGATGAGAAGTTTGAAATTTGCCTAGAAATTGGAATCTAATTTTTTCTTTTCACTATGTAGTATTTTTTTAAATTTTATTTCTGTACAATTGTTTTCACCATAGAATGCCTAGCTATGTAGTATTTACTGTTACCATCACACTAACAACATTACTAAGGCTGTTTCCTTCTACTGGTAATAAATATGTGGTGTAGGAATATGAACTATTTTTAATATTAATGAAAAAGTAATTATGAAAGTTAATCTGTAAGTGAAACAGACTAGAGGGCAACAAATAGGAGGTAAAATGTTATTGCTATCAATTTGTTAATTATCTATTCTCAATTGAAGTGGGAACACTTCAATTTCAATTTTAATCCCTCAGAATACAGTGAAGGAATGAAATTAATAAAAGTAGCTATAATAGTGCAGTATACAGGAGATCTGTGCTTGAAATGACAGTTCTGAAATGAGATAGGGATCATTTCATAAGCTTTCTTAGGAATAGGAAAATAATCAAACAGTATGACAAAAGTATAAATAGTATTTTTTGTCAAAAAAAAGGATTTCAAGCAAATATGATTTCTAAATACTTTAATTCTAATGGTTCTTTAATTCTAAATGGTTATTGGAAAATTCATGTTGGGAGTATATAGGGTATAAGTGATCAGCAATCAGTTCATCCTTCTGTGATGGTAAGCAAAGTGGGATCTTTTGCTGTTTTTGTTTTAGTATACTTAAGTGCCTCTGATTGAATTTTGCCTTTTTCAATCAAGAGTCTTTACTAGGAGTAAAGTGCAGAAACAAAAATCTAATTGACTAGAAATGTATATGTATTTATATTGCTAATTATTTTAATGTGATTAAAGATCTTCCCCATCCATAATGGGCCTGCCCATTAAGGGGAGTTTGATTAAGGAAGATTTGGAGGAATGCAAAAGACTTTTGTTAATGAGGCCCTGGGTCTCAAGAGCTGTGATGTCCTCTGGCTCTAAAAAAGATATAAATAGTCTGCATTGATGTTTTACTTTGGGGCTTACTGGAAGTGTGTTTTTGGCTAGATGAGGACCCTGGGAGGCTGCTACAGTAGCCCTGTGACTTGGAAAACTCAGATGTCAGGTACTTCCCTCTCAGGTAACTATGATCAGACAGCTGGAACTGTCTGTTGAATTCAGGCAGAGGAAGCCATGTGTGTTGACCTTTGATTTCTCTGTATTTTCTTTGAAGTTTAGGGTGCTGACTCCCCTGAACTGTGTGAATAATATATGTGCTTGATTAAAGTAATTGTTAACTGGTCAAAAGTTGTCTTTCCTTTAATGAATGTAGCTCTAAGAACCTCTAGCAGCAGCCTCCTCCCCCCGTGTATGTTGGAGTGTTTACTTATACTCCTTTACCTGGAGGATGGTCATATGCCAGAGAAGAATGTGTCTTCAGAAAGAGCCAAGGAATGGTCGACATTGTGATTGCTGTCTGACAACTCCAAGAGAAATTCAAGGAACAGAACATACGTTTGATCACAATGTTCCTCAATCTGACCACGGCATTTGATATTATTAGTTATGGGGGATGATGGAAAATCATGACAAAATTTGCCTGTTAACAAGAGTTCATTAGTATTATATGCCAGTTCAGCAATGGCAGAAAGGACCCCACAATGCTCTCACTCTTTTCCAGTTACCAATGGAGTGACACAGGACTGTATGCTTACTTCCATGCTTTTTAACATGTTTTCCATGAACAGGCTTTCCATGCCTTCAAAGAAAACTAAAATGGCATCAAGATCAGCTACCACACTGATAGTAAACAATTTAACTTGAAAAGTCAAAACCAGGGTAGGCAGAGTCAAGATGGCGGAGTAGAAGGATGCACCTGTAATAGCTCTCCTCCCACAGCCCATAAAATACCTGTAAAAAAATGGCTGAGCAAATTCTAGAGCAGCAGAAGCCACAAAATGACAGCGTATAAGAGATTTCCAGTCCAAGGCAGCCTGGAAGGCCAACAGGAAAAGTTTATTGCACTGGACTTGGAGCAGAGTGCAGCCCTCAGAACCCAGCCCAGCCTCGGCCCCACAGCATCAGCAGGGACAGGACCAGAGCATTCCTCAGGGAGGGAGTCCCCAGAAGCAGCTGTAGTTCCCAGATTCCTCAACCAACAAACCCCAGAAACAGCTTCAAAGATCAGTGTCCCTGGGTGAGAAGAGAACACAGTCTATCCCTGGTCCCAGGTAGTGGAAGCATCCATTTTGTAGCCCTTGGCCTAAAGACCCTGGGAGAATCAAGTGTCTGGTCTGGGTTTCAGGCCCGAGTGGTGGCCCTGGGGTAAGGAGGAGCACTGGCTGGTGTGGTGGTGCTGCTAGAGGCCCTGGAGAGGGAATTCTACTCATAGATTCTGGGCATAAAATCTTATGGTTGCTCCCAGACCAAAGCACAGGCCAGGACAGAAGGAAACTCCTCTCCCTTGATTGTGCTACCTTGGAGGAACTGAGAACTTACAGGTTCCCTTCTCTTGAGAAAAGATGCAAAAGTCAAGTAACTGACTGGGTAAATGCACGAAAAGGGGGGAAAATGACTGTAGAAAGTTAATTTCTTGGTGAACAGGCATTTTCTTCCTTCTTTTGAGATGAGGAAGAGCAATCCATTCCATCACAGGGAGGCATATTCGTGAAGGCTTCTTCATCCCAAACATCCAAAATTACCATGTAATGATCTTGGGCCATGGAAGAGCTCAAAAAAAAAAAGGAATTTTGAAAATCAAGTAAGGAAGGTGGAGGGAAAACTGGAAAAAGAAATGAGAGCAAAGCAAGAAAACCATGAAAAGCAAGTCAACCGCTTGCTAAAGGAGACCCCAAAAATGCTGAAGAAAATAACACTGAAAAATAGACTAACTCAAATGGCAAAAGAGGTCTAAAAAGCCAATGAGGAGAAAAATACACTAAAAAGCAGAATTATCCAAATGGAAAAGGATGTTCAAAAGTTCATTGAAGGAAATAATTTTTTAAAAAATAGAATGGAGCAGATGGAAGCTAATGACTTTATGAGAAACCAAGAAATTAAAAACAAAACCAAAAGAATGAAAAAAAATAGAAGACAACATGAAATACAAAGGACCTGGAAAATAGATCCAGTAGAGACAATTTAAAAATTATGGGACTACCCGAAAGCCATGACCATAAAAAAGAGCCCAGACATCATTTTTCATGAAATTATCAGGGAATGCTGCCCTGATATTCTAGAACCAGTGAGTAAAATAAGTATTGAAAGAATCCACCTGTAACCTCCTGAAAGGGATGCAAAAAAGAAAAACTACTGGGAATATTGTAGTCAAATTCCAGAGTTCCCAGGTCAAGGAGAAAATATTGCAAACAGGCAGAAAGAAATAATTCCAGTATTTTAGAAATACAATCAGGATAGCACACAAAATCTAGTAGCTTCTACAGTAAAGGATCAAAGGGCTTGGAATAGGATATTTTAGAAGTCAAAGGATCTAGGATTAAAACCAAGAGTCACCTACCCAGCAAAACTGAGTATAATACTTCAGGGGAAAAATGGTTATTCAATGAAATAGAGGACTTTCAAGCATTCTTGATGAAAAGATCAGAACTGAATAGAAAATTTGATTTTCAAACACAAGAATCAAGAGAAGCATGAAAAGGTAAATAAGAAATAAAAATGATAAGGTACTTACTAAAATTGAACTGCTTTCATTCCTACATGGAAAGAGAATATTTGTAACTCTTGAAACTTTTCTTAGTATTTGGGTATTTGGAGGATTATACACACACACACACACACACACACACACACACACACACATACATACATATATACATATTATATATATACATACATATATACGTATATATATGTATAGTCAGAGGGCACAGGGTCATTTGAATAGGAAGGGATATATGGGACATATCTAAAAAAATAAAATTATGGGGTGATAGAAGATTAGATTGGGAGGAAGAAGAAAGATATAGAATGAGGCAAATTATTTCTCATAAAAGAGGCAAGGCAAAGCTTTTTCAATGGAGGGAAAAAGTAGGGAGGTAAAAGGGAAAGATTGAAGCTTACTGTCATCACATTTGGCTTGAAGAGGGAATAACATGCACACTCAATTTGGTATGACAATTTATCTTAGAAAATAAGAAAAATAAGGGAGAAAGGAGTAAGGGGGCATGGGGGTGATGATAGAAGAGAGGGCTCATGGGAGGAGGGAGTAATTAGAAGCAAACACTTTAGTGGAGTGACAAAGTCAAAAGAGAGAGTAGAATAAATTGGGGACAGTATAGGATGGAAGGAAATATAGTTAGTCTTTTACAACATGGCTATTATGGAAGTCTTCAATATATAGCCTATATTGAAGTGCATGCCTTTTCAGTGGGTATGAGTGGGGAGCGAGAAAGGGAGAGAAGTTGGAACTCAAAGGTTTAGGAACGACGGTTGAGAACTGTTTTTGCATGCAATTGGGAAATAAGAAATGCAGGTAATGGAGTATAGAAATTTAACTTGCCCTACAAGAAAAGAGAGAAGATGAGGATGAAGGAAGGGAGGGGTGTGATAGAAGGTAGGGCTGATTGGGGGAATGGGTAATAAGAATGCACAGTGTTTTAGGGTGGAGGAAGGGAGAGAGGAGGAGAAAATTTGGAAGTCAAAATCTTGTGGTAATAAATGTTGAAAACTAAAAATAAATAAATAAAAATTTAAAAACAGAAAACTCAAAACCAAAGCGAAGAGAAAGGTGGTGTGTGACTTTTTGTTCACAAATGGTTGTGCACCTAATTTAGCCTTTGAGGATGAGATGCAATAGAATATGTATCAGTTCTTTGCCACTTCTGCTAATTTTGGCCTGATAATCAACACCAGGAAAATAGAAGTTTTCTTTAGTTAGCATCACACTGTCTATCTTGAAAACACTTGGAAATGGAGAAATTCTGTATGCTCTAGATAAGTTCACTTACCTTGATCATATGTTTTCCCGGGATGTCCACTAAGATGATGAGGTTAATACAGACTTTGCCAGCACTAATTCAATATTTGAAAGGCTCCCAAAATATATGAGAGAAAATGCTGAATATATAACAAACTAAAGGTTTACAGAGTCATTGTGTTGTCTTCAATAGTTGTATGCCTATAAAACCTGGACAATCTATTATTGCCACAGTAGAAAACTGAACTGCTTCCATTCAAATTGTCCTAGGAAGATTTTTGAAGATTACCCAGGAAGATAAAGTACCTGACACTAATCTCCTCTCTCAAGATGAACTGCCAAGAATTCAACCTCTGTTTCAGAGAGCACAGCTCCAGTGGATTGGTCATATAGCCTGAATGTCAGCTGTATGATTCCTTAAAAGACTATTTTACAGAGAATTTACCCAAGGCATGTGCTCACATGGAGGACAGAAAAAGCAGTATAGGGACATTGTCAAGGTCTCTTTGAAGAACTTTAATATCAGTTGTGAAACACGGGAGATGCTGGCAGAGGACTACACAGCATGTTGTGCCTGCATTAAAGAAGGCATTGTACTCCATGAGCAAATCAGAATGTCAGTAGCACAAAAGAGACATGAGCTATGCAAATCCACAGACATCCTCATTCTAAATATTCTAACAGACTACTTATCAACAACCTGTGTTACAGCCTCTTGAAACTGATACTGGACTTACCAGATGTGGATGAACATACTAAAATCTGACACCAACATCATGATGTCACTGTCCCTCTTTCAAAATTGATGAACTAGATGCGGTACACAACAGTATTACTCATAATGACATTATATATAGATATATATATATATATATATATATATATATATATAAACATATGAGAAAGGATGCTTCATATGAAATATATGTTCTTTTTAAGGATTAGGACAATCATATGTAGACACCCAAGAACATTGGATATAAAACACAAGCATTTCACAAGAAACCGTGAATCATGAAATAGCCGAAGGAATGCTTCTTGCATATTATAGTAGGAACATTTTCTGTGAATCATTTAGTGAGAGATGCTGGAGCTAAACAGAATGAAAAGGTATGCAAGGATTATAATTTGAAGAATGAATCTATTAATGAGATCTCACACAAGTGGGGAAAGGACCCCAATGTACAACAATGTTTCTAGCAACTTTTTGTGGTGACCAAGAATTGGAAACTGAGGGGATGCCCATTAATTGGGGAATGACTGAGCAAGATTTGGCATATGAATGTAATATTAAACTACAAAATGAAGAAAATAATACCTGCTACTGCCTAGTATTGTTGTAAAGATAAAATGAAATAACACCTCACTTATTTAATATAAATAGGCATAAGGTATGCCTGGGACAAAGTTGAGTGCTTCATTAGTTCTTTCTTCCTTTCTCCTTCCTTCCTTTCTTTCCTTCTTTCATTCCTTCCTTCCTTCCTTCCTTCCATCCTTCCTTCCTTCATTCCTTCCTTCCTCCCTTCTTCCTTAGTTCCTTCCTCCTCATTAGGTATTTTGTTAGACCAGAGGGTGCTGCTGAACAGTTAAGTGACTCAATTACTATTATTATATTTTTTCTCCAGTCCAATCCTTGCCAAGCAATTATGGCTACATCCAATCCCTGGTACTACTCTTTTTGTGTGTGGCAGAATAGAAATATTTAATTATACATTTAGAACTCATGCTCCCAAGCTCAAAGAGAAAACGTTCTTTCAGGATTGTTTTAGTTGAAATTCAATCACATTAAGACTTAATGGAGTTGATGTAGAAGTTTGGTTTACTATATAATTCTTTACTCAAAACAATATAAAAATTAATTCAACACATTAAAATTACCCTGAGGAGTGGGAATCCTCAGTTTGCCATCATCTTAAAACTATGTAAGTAGAATTATTTTATGCAGCTTACTATTATACAAGGTATATAAAAGTAAATAAGAAATACCTAATGTTCATTTCACTATATCTGATAACAATCTAATTAATCACAAAATAATAACATCCTTCTATGATTAATCTTTTAGCTTTCTATCATTCCTTTCCTATTCCAGTAGAAAAGAGAACAGAATTCTTTAAAAGCTAAATTTTATTATATTTAATAAAAATTTTGTTAGGATATGTGGTGTGAGTTAAAGGGTACCTGTTTAAACCATTTATTCCATATTATGGCTGAAAGCCTTTGACATATTATATGAAATACCCCATTAGAAATTAATTTAGGTTAACAAGCACCCATTTAAAAAGTTAATATCCATTGGAGGGTTAAATGAATTATATTATTTTCACTTCAGTGTGAATTAGATTTCTTTCCTTCTAAAAAGAGATCAGCTGTACTAAACTGATAGGAAGGAGAAAGACTGAGAAGTAATTTTAGAGCATGGGACACTTTACATAAAGTTAGAACTTAGTGGGTTATTATAGTGAGGAGTATTAAACAATATTCTGGGAGAGGTTCCTCACCCATGCTTGTGTATACTAGACAACTAGGAAATGACAGAAAGAAAAATTTAATGTGAGACAAGAATTCAGTGCCCTAAATCAGTCTACGCTGTGATTTCTCCAGTGCGTATTTATGCATATATGTGTGTATACATGTGCACGTAAATGTATCTGTATACATAAGAATATATTGTCCACATGCATATATATATATATAGTCTGTGTGTGTCTACATGTATATACATACATATACATGATATAAAAAAGAACTAGCTTCAAAATCAGGATTTTCTTAAAGACAGGAATGTAATTATCAGATGGCATTGCCAGCTCCTAATATGATTCCATTTACAAAAAGAATTAGGCTCTGAAAAGTCCATTTCTATGTCTAGTTGCACCAATTTAAAGGAGGGGCAGAATTCTCTTTGGTTTTCAGGAAACTGTTGACCTTTATCAAAAATTTCTCAGCTGTTTTGCTCTTTCAGTTTCAAAGGTGTTCTCCTTTACTCTATGGGCCATAGTTAGTTTGAATTTACTCAAGCAGAATTAGTGTTTGAGATCCTAACAGAAATTCTTCTCCCTCCATGTATCTACAACACTGGAACTTAATCCCATGATTTAGCATAATTTACCTAGTGAATAAAAGGAATAATAGAAATGCATTAATATATAATCAAACAACTATTGCCAAAAAAAAAGAAGGAAAGAAAGAAAGAAAGAAGAAAGAAGAAACATGAGTATGACAAAATTATAAAGGAAAAGATATGTCAAAATAACACATAGCAGAAGAATCCACTCCACTGCTTTGCAGAGGTGGAGGTGTTGTACGTTGCACATATTATGAGACTTTTTTGATGTATTGTTTACTAATGGTTATTTTTCCTCTTCTTTTTCTCTTTCCTTAAGAATTTGTATGTTATATGGGATGGTTCTACAGAAGAGGGATGATAGTGAGATACTTGCGGAAACAGGTGATTTTTAAAAAGATAAAATATTATTTTAATTTTTATTGTGTTTAAATATCAAATTAAAAATGTAGAACACCAAAACAATTTTCCTCCATTCATTTCAGATAGTGTGGCAAGTGTATTCCTTGTTATTTAGAATTTCCATAAGCCAAGTAAATAGAGAATGTCCTGTAGAAAAGTATTTCTACTGCTTTCTATTCATAGACATATATTTTAAATAAATCAATTCATTCTATATACATTTTAGAATGAATAAATTGATTTCTATTTTACATGAATGTATACTATATGATAAAATTGTATGGAAATCCATAAATTTATTCATTGAACATGTATTCATTATTTCATTCAAAACATTAATTACAGAAAAGTGCAGCTATTAAAAGTTCAAAGTTGAGAGAGTTTGGAATCTACTTGGGGAGGGTTCATAAACTCTAGAAAGTTAAAGAAACATTGATTGAACACTGAAAAAATTGATTTCACGTCAGGGTATCTTGAGAGGCAGCAGTGAGTAAGTAAAAGGTTACTAGTTTGAGAATAAGTGTGTCTGAAGTCAAGTCTCAACTCAATTTTTTATTATTCAAGTTACCAAGTCTCTCCCAGGTTCAGTTTTCTCATCTGTATAGTGAAAGCATTGGACTAGGTGACCCTGAGGGTCTCTTCAAGTTGTAGATCAACAATTCTAAGACTTTTGTTGACATAAATAGATGGATACAGTTAAATATAAATATAAATATAGTTAAAAAGAGATATGTACATATGTTTGTGGATGTATATATGTATGCATGCATGTATGTATGTGGTGGTGTGTGCATCTACATCGAAGTACATGCACACAAAAACAATAACATCATATTATTTCATAATGTATTTACTCCTTTAATCATAATATCTTTAGAAAAGTGAACGGTAATGCAACAATTGAATAACAAGTTAAAATAGAGGTCGTCATAATAAAATTACTTTTTATAGATACTATATTACAAAGGATTTTAGGCAATATTTTTCCCTTCTTACACCAGCAACACCTGCAATTTCAGGTTTTAAAATAATATGCATCTCATATAACTGATACACATTAAAATATTTTCAAATGTAGTTAATTTGTAAATAATAATAGTTCATTGTTTAGTCATTTTCAGTTGTGTCTTACTCTTCATGTCCCCTTTTGGGGGTTTTCTTGGAAAGACACTAGAGTTGTTTGCCATTTCCTTCTTCAGCTCATTTTACAGATGAGGAAACTGGGTAAATAGGGTGAAATCACTATACCATGGTCTCACAGTGAATGTTTCTGAGTTCACATTTGAACTCAGATCTTCCTGACTCAAAATCTGACATTCTATCCAATATACTCTATTATAATGATGCCATCATCAACATTATAATCTTCCTTCTCCCCCTTCTCCTCCTCCTCTTATTCATCATGACTAACATAAAGTGCATCCTATGTGACAGACATTGTTCTAAGTGCTTTATAATTGTTACCTCATTTGATCTACTTTCTGTTAAACGATTTTCCAGTTTTTAAAGCAATTTTTATCAAATAGTGATTTCTTTTTGTAAAAACTTGGCTCTTTGAGTTAATCAAACACTATAGAGCAGTTTACTGTCATGTATTGTGTAGTCTATTCCATTGATCTACTATTCCTAGCCATTGTCAGATTGGTGCAATGCATATTGCTTTGTAAAACAGTTTGAGATCTGTTACTGCCAAGGGAATTTCCTTTACATTTGGTAAAAATTATTCCCTTGATGTTCTTGACCTTTTGTTCTGCCAGATAAATTTTGTTATTATTTTCTAGCCCCATTAAATAATTTTGGTAATTATTTACTAAGTAAATTAATTTAGTTAGAATAGTCATTTTTAGTATATTGACTTGGCCAACTCATAAATAATTAATATTTCTTTAATTGTTAGATATGGTTTTATTTGAGTGAAAATTATTTTATATTATGTTTACATAGTTTCAAAGTTTGTCTTGGTAGGTAGATTCCTGAATATTTTCTATTTTATGTAGTTAATTTAAATGGAATTTCAATTTGTATCTCTTGGTGCTGGACTTTGTTGGCAATATACAGAAATGCTGATGTTTTATGTGAGTTTATTTATATCCAGAAACTCTGCTGAACTTGTTAATTATTTAATTAATTATTATTTTTTAATTATTTTTTTCAGTTTATTCTCTTGAATTCTCTAAATATACCATCATATTACCTTTAAAAAGGGATAAATTTGTTTCCTCATTGCCTATTCTAATTTGTTCAGCTACTTTTTTTTCTTGTCTTATTTCTAGAGCTAGCATTTCTAGAACAATACTGAACAGTAGTGGTGATAATGAATATTCCTAGTTCATCCCTGATCTTATGGGGAAGATTTCTAGTTTAGCCTTACTACAAATAATGTTTGCTGATAATTTTAGATAGTATTTATCTATTTAAGGTAAACTCCATTTGTTTCCTTATTCCTAGTCTTTTTGATTGGAATGGGTGTTGTATTTTTCAAAATATTTTTCTGAATCTTTTGAAATAATCTTATGATTTCTGCTGTTTTTTTTAATTGATATAGTCAATTACACAATTTTCCTCATATAAACCAGTCCTGCATTCCTCATATAAATCCTACCTTGTCATAGTATATGATCTTTGCAATATCTTGCTGCAATCTCCTTGATAATGTTTCATTCAAGATTTTTGCTTCAACACTCATTTAGGGAAATTAGTCTATAGTTTTCTTCCTATATTGTTGTTCTCCCTGTTTTAGGTATCAGTGTTACATTTGTGTCTCAAAAGGAATTTAGGAGGACTGATGCTTTGCCTATTTTTCCATATAGTTTATATGATATTGGAATTAATCATTTTAAAAATATTTGGTAGAATTAATTTATGAATCCATGTGGTCTTCCATTTTTCCCCCTTAGGGAGCTCATGGATGGCTTCTTCAATTTCTTTTTCTAACATAAAATTATTTATGTATTCATTTTCCTTCTTTGTTACCTTGGGTAATTTCAATTTTTGTAATTATTCATCCATTTTCCTTAGACCATTACATTTATTGACATATAATTGGGTTACATGCCTTTAATTTCATCTTCCTTGACAATGCATTCATCATTTCCATTTTTGATGCTGGGAATGTGGTTTTATTTGTTTAATTTGATACTCTAATTGGTTCTCTTTCTAGTTTACT
This sequence comes from Potorous gilbertii, assembly GCA_028658325.1. Taxonomy (NCBI): domain Eukaryota; kingdom Metazoa; phylum Chordata; class Mammalia; order Diprotodontia; family Potoroidae; genus Potorous; species Potorous gilbertii. The sequence goes on along the minus strand of CM053772.1, from coordinate 180,424,565 downwards.
TTTAGTTGCACGCCCAATTCATTGATATTCTTTTTGTCTATTTCATTGATGGAAGCATTTAGAGATATGAATTTTCCCAAAAATTCCATCATGTTTTTTCCTTGCCATTCACTTCAATAAAATTACTTAATGTTTCTCTAGTTTGTTCTTTGATTGATTCATTCTTTATAATTCAATTATTTAGTTTCCAATTAATTTTAATCTGTTTCTATCGACTTGTATCGTATAATTTTGTTATGTTATGGTCCAAAAATATTTATTTAATATTTATGGTTTTCTACATTTGGTTGTAAAGTTTTTATGCCCTAATACATGGTCAGCTTCTGTGAAAATGTCATGCGCAGATGGAGGGGAGTATACTCCTTCTTATTCCCATTCAATTTTCTTCACAGGTTTCACATATCTAACTTTTTAAATAAAATTCTCTGTATCTCCTTAACTTTTTTCTTGGTTACTTTATGGTTAGATTTATATAATTTTGATGGGGGAACATTGAATTTCCCTTCTAGTATATTTTACATTCAATTTTCTCCTGTCACTCATATAAATTTTATTTTAAAAATTTAGTGCTATGACTTACGGTGCATGTACATTTAGCATTGATAATACTTCATTGTCTGTGGTAACTTTTAGAAAAAATAAATAGTTTTAATTCTTATCTTTTAAAAGTGGGTTTACTTTTGCTTCTGTTTTGTCTAAAATCATAACTGCTACTCTTTTATTTTTTCTTTTCACTTCAACTGAAGCATGATAGATTTTGTTCCAGGCCCTTAATTTTACTCTGTATGTTACTCTTCGTATAAAGTGTGTTTCTTGTAAACAACGTATTTTTGGATTCTGTTTTTTTAATCCATTCTGCTATCTACCTTCATTTCATGGATGAGTTCATGATACCTGATCTTCCTTTCCACTATAAAAACTTTTCCTTTCATTTATCTTTTATCTGAGGTAATTTTCCCCATTCTTCCTCTTCCTTCTTCTTTCTTCCAGTGTTCTCTTTTTCATCCCTTAATTTTATTTTTTTAAAGCATCCTAGTATAGTCAACTCAGACTTTGTATCCGCTGTCTATATATACCCTTTCTAACTGCCCTAACAATGATAAAGCGCTTAGGAGTTACAATTATCTTCTTATATAGGAATGTAAGTTGTTTCCATTATGATTTCTCGTTCATGTTTACTTTTTTGTCCTTCTTTTGAGTCTTTTATTTAAAAGTCAAATTTTTTATTCACTTCTTTTCTTTTCATCAGGAATGATTGAAAGTCTTCTATTTCTATAAATATTCAAATTTTCCACCTGAAATATTATACTTAGCTTTACTGGGTAAGTTATTCTTGGTTGTAATCCTAACTCCTTTGCCTTCTGGAATATCATATTCTAAAACCCTCTGATCCTTTGTTGTGGAAGATTCAAAATTGTGTGTGATTTTGATTATGGATCCATTATATTTGATTTTATTTTCTTTCTGGACACTTGTATTTTCTCCTTGACCTAGGAGGTTCTTGAATTTGACTATAATATTCCAGGAAGTTATCATCTTGGGATCTCTTTCAGGAGGTGGTTAGCATATTCTTTCATTTTCTATATTACCCTCTGGTTCTAGAAAATCAGGGCAGTTATTCATGATAATTTCTTGAAACATGATGTCTAGATTCTTTAGTTAATGCCTTTCAGATGGTCCAATATTTTGTAAATTATCTCTCTTTTTTCAGTTTTCCTTTTCAACTGTTTTTCCAATGAAACATTTCACATTTTCTTCTACATTTTCATGCTTTTGATTTTGTTTTGTTTTTTTGTTTCTTGGTGTCTCATGAAGTCGTGACTCTCCATTTACCCAATTCTAATTGTTAAGAATTGTTTTCTTCAGTGAGTTTTTGTGTTTTTTTCCATTTGCCCATTTCTGCTTTTTAAGACACTCTTTCAACAGATTTTTGTGCCTCTTTTAAGCTTTTGACCCTCTTTTTATAATTTTCTTGAAACATTAATTTATTTTCCCCACTTTTCCTCTAACTTTCTTATTTGATCTTTAAAATCCTTTATGAGCTTTTAGGAATTCTTGTTGGATTGATATTGAAGTCACATTTTTCTTTGAGACTTTCCTTGTAGTGGCTTTGAGGTTGTCTACTTATGAGTTTTATGTCTTGATCTTACCTGTGCCAATAGTAATATTTTACTGTTAGGCTCTTTTCTCATTTTTGTATCCTATTTCTTTAATTTTAATTCTGTGTTGAAATTATGCTCTGATCCTTGGGCAGAGGGGTCTTTCTTGCTGCAGTTTTCAGAGCTAACTCTGGGGGTGGCTGGGCTGGGGGGTTTCCTGTAGGTTTTCAGCATTCAAGCTGGCACTATCTAAGGAGAGGAATGGTGGCTATACTCTTTGTCTATGGTATGGTCTTTACCCTGAAAGGGACCTTGTTCCCCTGTAGACACCAATGCTAGCATTCTACTTGACCCTGTAATTGTGACCAGGTTTCCCACTCTGCAGCTGCAATGGTTAGTGATATCTTCTGTCTTGGAATTGAGAACACATTCCATACTCCCTTGTAAGTGACAACAAGTACCTTCCAGCCTGAAACTGCAAAATGTTCCTTTGCTTTCCTGTGGACTGGGAACCAGAACTGGGTATGAGCAATGCAACAAGATCTCAAGATCCAGTGCCAGCAAAGTGTCCCCTGCAATATATATTTTTTCTACCAATTATCCAACTTCTCTCACATTGTACATGGATTGAGAGTTCTTGAAGCTGTTGCTGCAGCCAATGAAATCACCCCTAAGGCAGGGCCTAAGCTGCCTGTGCTGTATTCCCAGAATCCACCACAAACCTGTTGACGCAGACCTTTGCTATCAACCTTTTAAGTTGTCTTGGACTGTAAAATTGTTTCACCCCAACCTTTCTTGGTTATGTCCCTTCAGAGTTTAATGTGATGCATTATTTTACTATTTTTCAGAAGAACTTGGGAGGCCTTGGCAAAGACTTTTCTACTCTGCTTGTATGTTATTTTGAATAAGACAATGTTGATGGCTATTTTTCAAGGTAACTAATCCTAAAATGTAGCACTAGACAGGTTGCCAGTTTCATTTTTCAAGGTAAGATGAGAATTCAGTAACTAATTGATACAAAGGCTCATGAATGCTGAATCTCAAAATGGCCACAGTTTCCATAATTTATCTTTTCTTTCTATTCTGAGGTTTCAAATTCCCTTTGAATGATGTTGAAATGTGGCTCTGACCATTTCATAATTGTGGCTAATAAACGAACTGCTGAACTTCTCAAGGTGATTTCTTGCAACTTCTCTGGAGATACAGTGCTTATAAAAGCTGTAAAAGTCCTTGCAAAGGTGGAGCTATAAAAAACTCGGCATTATCATCAGAGAAAAGTCTACAAAATATTCACCTTGAGTGTTAAGCATTTCTTTAACGTAGCAGGCACCAAAGAATGATTTATGTGCTTAAAAATCTGCCTACAGATGAAGATAGGACGTATAGAAATTCTGCTATCTCATATAAGTAGTCAAGAATCATGTACTCAGCTCCTAATAATTCCTGTTCTACAATGAATTGAATAAAATTTTCTGACTGAAACATTTTAAGCCAGTCATTTTAGCAAGATAAGCTTGCAGTTTGGGAAAGAGAGAAACCACGGAATATTTATAAAAGAATGAAAGACTGAAAATTGGTCTGTATGGATGGAATTAATGGTATTATTGCACGCATGAAAATCTCTTCCTGAATTACTGTTTATTTAAAAAAAAATCACTTGAGTGCTAGCACCATTGTCTTTGGCAATTGTATCTACATATTTGCATTTGATTATTCCTCTAATATGCTAATTAAGACCAATTATTTGAACAAATGAAGTTTCATTTATACATATCAGTGATAGAATGCTGCTATTGATTCAAATACATTAAATTTATTAGCAGTCTATTTTTAAAATTTGTTCTTACTAGATTACCTTTTAGAATATTTTCTTTGCTAACCATGGATTGGTTTTGAAATTGTTCAAATGTATACCTCAATATACATACCCACATGTATACATACATATACACACATATATACATACATATAAACACATACATGATATACATATATATATGCCTATATACACAGATACATACACATGCACATATATTTGCTAATATAATCTTTTAGTTATTCTAAAATAATTTTTTCCCAAATGGGAAAATTCCAGTTTATAAAATCTTCTGTACTAGAAAGGTTTAAACTCTGATCATAGCAACAGCATATGAAACTGTCCAAGGCCCAATTTAGATAATAATGAGTCATTTAGGAAATAAATTTAGAATTATGCCCCAAGAGTTACTAAATTTTATATAGTGTATTACTTTATGACACACTCCAAAAGATAAAGGAAAGCAAAGAAAGAGCCTTATATACTAAAAGCAAAAACAAAATTTTTGTAGATATAAAGAAATAGAAACTAAGGGAACAATAATTAGTTGGGGAAAATAACTTGCTCATACACTTTTAAAATTTATCTGTTGAGGAATGGATGTTATTTTCATAAATTTGAATCAATTCCTTATATAACATAGAAATGAGAAACATTTTTTTCTGAGAAATCTTGCTGAAAGAAACATTTTCAAAACCTCAGAAATGATTAATTACCAATATGAGAATCATTTCAAAATCAATTGTGTATACTTAGATGGTTGACTTGTGAGACTAAAAACCAGAATTAATTTCATTCTAGAAGCAAGAATTAAAAATGAGATGAAGATACTATGTGCAATGAAAGGAAATCCATCCTAAACTTTTTAATATTGTAGATGCCAAAACATCAGAGATAGGCAAAAGAATATGTAGGCATATAATCTATTTTCATTAACTAATGGAAATCACCCACCTCAGTATGCAGGTTAAAAGAGCCTTAAAAAATCCAGTTAACAAGAAACAAAAACCAACCAACAAACAGATAAATCTTCATCTCCTTGCCAGATGGAAAGATTGAAAAATCTAAAGATTGTTTGATCTTTTTAATTCATTTGTACTGCTTTCTCAATTCACATAGATTCCTCCATTTTTTCTATATCTCTCATAATCATAGTTTAATGGAAAATAACTTTCCTTTGTATTCATATAACATGATTTTTTTCTGCTATTCTCCAAATAATGGGCACCTATTTTGTTTCTAATACCTTCCTTCTAGCTCAAAAAGTACTGCAGTGTAAATACAAACAAACACACACCATACAACACATATACACATGCATACATACATATATACATATACATATGTATATGGCTCTGTGTGCATGTAGTATACATAGTTATATGATTATTTTTTACTTAATTTTTTTATTTTTTTATTTAAAAATATATTAATTATTTTTATTTTTAATTAATTAATTATTTTTATTTTTTATTTAAAAAATAAATTAATTATTTTTCATTTGATTTTAATCTCTCTTTAATATATGCTTACTAAATAATATTGCTGGATCAAAGGGTAGGTAAAGTTTGGTGACTTTGTGGTTACAGATCCAAATTTTTCATCAGAACTCTTGAACCATTCAAGAGTTGCAACAGCCACTTGACTGATATTATAGTGCTAAATGACACCAGATCTCCCCTCCAATTAATTGTCTCCCATATATCTGTGAAAGGTATCTTAGAAGATATATCAATGGAGGCACATTTATTCAATGACCCTCTGATTTTAAAATAGAAGGTATAGCATAGGGGAGACTAACATGAACCAAAGATATTTCCCACCATCTTGGAATCCAAAGGTCAACATCACAAATCCAAGTGCAACAATTATTTTCTATAGATATCTTTGTAATATTTTTATTTTGCAAATGAAATTTTGCCAAAAGCGTCAAGCATAAAACATTTTAGTCATAATATCTCAAAAGAGTTTGGTCTAAGTGTCCACAGAGTAATTATCAATTGTTTTAGAAAGTTTATTTTCAAAACTACAATAAACAGTTGAATATGAAATTATAACTTTGATTTATTATTTTATACAATACATCCCAAAAGTCTTAGTGCATTTTTAACCAATTAAAGCTTAAAACTGTACTAATAGTTTAGGATATTTTCTATATTTTGAATAGGTACTGCATGTGAATAACGAGCTAGAATCAAAATTTAGCAGGAAGAGCAGAATGTACTGGATTTCCTTTGGGAAATGGCACAGGAGAAATGAGCTTAAATCCTGGATCTGTTATTTACTTACTACCTGTGTGACACTGGAAAAGTTTCTTTTTTTATTCTCCGTATTTTAGTTTCTTCACATATCAAATGAAGGTGTTGAATAAAATGGCCTCTAAGTTACCTTCCAATTCTAAAGCTGTGATCAAGTATGTCTAACCTAAGTGTAGATGTTATTCCTATTGGTACATACCACTTATTTGTACACTTTATCCCTTGCAGTTGTGTTGTCTCAAATTTTTCAAAGAAGAGCTACCCATTGTGACAGACATCTCTCTAACCTTTTAAAAATATTTAATGGATGCAAGTTCAAAACTGTTATTCGTTTCTGAATCTTCATTCGTCTCTTCTCCCTAGCTGTCTCCCCAATATGCTTCCAGAAATGTTGCCAAAATCATCATTTCTTTCCCAACAGTTCCAGTAGATGAGATTTATCTTTCCAGACTATCATGAAAGTCCCCAACCAACTTCTTAGCATAAGATCATATATATCTATGGACCATCCTACTTCTAGGAATACATTACATGTATTGTCTTCACTTATTGACATGTGAGTTCTTTGAGAGAAGGGGCTGTCTTGTTTACATATATTTGTTATCTCTGTCAATTAGAACAGGATAGACAACAGTATGCCCTTAATCAATGGTTTATCTATATATCAGGAAAATTACTAGAACTTTTCCCATTCATGCTAATTATCTTTGATGTCTTTTAAAGTAAATTCATTAACATTGATAAAGGATTATATACATGTCACTGTGCTTGACTTCAGGGATAAAAAAAATGAAAATATTCCCAGCCCTCAAAAACTTAAGTGACATCTCTTCCATGAAAGATTTAAAGCACCATATAAATGTGAGCATTCGTTACCATCATCATCATCAACAATAACAATATGATCATCAGTGACATGCTGTTGACACACCGACCATTGTCCTTTTATTTACTTGAAGTTTTGAATTTTCCAATTTTCTGGTGCATGATTCACAGATTTCCAGTGTAACCAGATACTTTAGTGATGGCTTTTTATTACAAGTATAGTGTGGAATAATTTCATAAATTTCAAAATTTCATAAATAAAATATATCCAGCTCTATTCTCTCTATTCAATTCTGGATCCAGGAGTTTGTTACTTCAGTCATAATCAGGTTTATATGAATTCTATATCTGTTCAAGTGCTTTTTTCCTTTTCCTGGGTGAATCATTAAGCAAATCTTTACCCACCCCCCATCCATAAACAAAAAACAAAACAAAACAAATCAGATGAACACTTATTAAGCACCCACTCTGTTCTATCAATTGTTCTTGGTTCTGAGAATTGCAAGTTAAAAAATAAAATATTTCCTACTCTAAAGGTACTTATATCCAATTGGGTAAAATAGCATGCACACATAGAAGTATATAAAAAAGGATATACAAATGCAATGCAAGATAATCTCCAGTTTGGAATAAAAAAGCAAATGAGGGAACTAGCAACATATTCATGTACAATATGATGCTTATACTAAATTTTGAAGGATGCTAGACATTGTAAAAGGCAAAAAGTGTTGCAAACATGAAGACAGCCTAACCTACCTTTAGACATGGGATAGGAGATAGAATGCCACAGAGTGAGGATGAACTACTAAGCCAATTTGGCCACATCAGAAAATGTGATAGGTCTGGAAAGGTTAGAAGAACCCTAGATGAGATGTGACAAACAGAAATAAATAGGGAAATTTATATTTAGTCCTAGGAGTAGAAAAATAACACAGACATGCTTTAGGAATAGCACCTTAACAATAGCACAAGCAACTGTGGTGGTAAGAAACTTGAGCTAGAGACACCAATTAAATAACTGTTTTAACAGTCCCAATAAGAGACCTTAAATATTGATTAAATAGGGTGTTGACTATTTGGATATAGAAAAAATGGGATGGCTGTAAAATTCTTTGTGGAGATAGAATAGAAAAGACTTAGAAGAAAAGTGAACATGTAGACTAAGAGTGATTTAGACAGGAATGAGCTTAAGGTTTCTAACCTGCTTAAATGAAAGGATAGTGGTATCCTCCCCAGAAATAGGGAAGAATGGAACTTGCAAAAAAGCCAAATCAGATAGATAGACAGACAGATAGATAGATACACACACACACACACACAAACACACACACACACACACATATATATGCCTGCATGTAAATGTATATATACATAAATGTGTACATACACATATACATATACTTACACACAACATATATATATATTTACATATATATGTGCATATATATACACATACATATATATACACATATACATACACACACACACACACACACACACACATATATATATATATATATATATATATATATGAGAGAGACAGAAAGACAGAATTCTGTTTTGGACATATTGGTTTTGAGATTCCTGTTGGAAATTCAGCTCAAATATCCAAGAGGTATCAACACGTATTTAGTGGGAATAGAGCTAAGGAGAAAGAGCAGTTTTGTATCTGTGAATCATCTGTGTAGAGATGATAGTTAAACTCATGATAGCTGCTGAGATCCCCTAGAAAAAATGTGTAAATGAAAAAAAGAAGAGGACATGACAGAGATTTTGTTTATGCCCATGATTAGGGGCTAAGATATGGATGAGCATCCAGGAAAGAAGATAAGGTAGAAACAATCATAGAACTAGGAGAAGAACCAAGAGAAAGAAGCATCACAAAATTCCAGAGAAAAGAGAGTTTACAGAAGGAATGGGTAGGTAATAGTATCAAATGATTCAGGGATATCTCTGGAATAGGTAATTAAAAGGTATTTAGCAACTTTGGAGAGTATATGAAGATATATCTGTATATGTATCTGGGATAATGGAGATTAGAGGACTCTGAATATTTCTCAAAAGGAGAGCTTCCTCCTTTAAATTTCATCATTAGAATAAAAATTCTTTGGGTTAAGAGTTTCTTCCTTCAGCCATGATAGAAATACAAATAATTCAATTTTTGTTCCATTTATATTTTAATGACAGTTGCAGAAATTCTCCAAGAAAAAAGCTAACTGTAAGTAAATTTTTGGGGGGCAGAGAGAAACAGGGCAGGGATTAATGAGAGGTCATCACCTGTATCCTGGGGCAAAACAGTGGAGAAAGTAAGAGGCAGGGCACTAAAGGTTGTCTTTTGTCAGTTCTCACCATAAGGCTTTGGTTTTTTGTCCTTTAACAGAGTACTAGGATTACAGATAGGAATTAGATTCTTTTAGTACATCTTTCCAAGTTTGTTAGTTTTGCATGCCTTGCAGCTGTTTCTACAGCTGTTAACCAGTGGGTCCTCCAGGAGTCTGCTCTTGGACACAATTTTGCCTTTATTTCTCTATGATTCCCTTCGGTGAAATAATTTGGTGTCATGGAGTTGATTTCCACTTCTGTGCCTATGGTATGCTAATTTACCTCAGACAGAATGCCAGAAGCCCTGAGGATTTGTCTTTGTTGCCATTCTCTTTGTAGGACATCAGTGTTTGGTTGTCAGGTAATTGGTTATCTCTTCATGTCAGAGCAGCTGAATTGCTTTTGTGAAGCTTTTGGAATTGTTTCTCCTCTTCTACTTCTTTTTCTGTTTTCTATTACACTTGCTGGCAGTAATGTCTTGCCATCCCACCGTGCTAAGCAAGTGATTGTCTTACAGAATACTAGGCTCTCTTTTAATAACCATGTCACCCAGGTACAGTTGTAAAGATGGCACACAGCTACTTTTATTTTAACATTTTAAGTGTAAAGCAGAGATGAATAATTCATAACTACATTATCACTTTTGGGAGTTATTTTATGACTGTTATGGATACTTCAAATAATTTAGGTCAAAATATTCTAAAAGTAGATTTGGACTTCCAGGAGCCAAGATAGAAGAGTAAGCAGTAAAAAGCTGTAACTCTACCAAATTTACCTCCAAACAACAATAAAATAACATCCCAAAACAAATCCTTGAACAACAGAACCAGCAAAAAGATGGGGTGAAACAATTAGCACATGAATCTTGGATGATCTTCAAGAAAGGTCTGCCTCACTCAGATAAAAAAGAGCCCCATTATAGGATAGGAAGCATCCCAGCAAACCCACAGCAAGCCCTACCTCATGAAAACATTGGAAGATTCTGAGCCCCAGTGTGGTAGAGCAAGTCAAAGCCAATACCAGGAACTACGTGTCTTAGTATACCAGGAGAGCCAGCAAACTCCAGCTCTGAGAAGCATTGCATATTTCAGTGTAGCTCCAGGCAAATAGGAATCCTTCAACATGAAAAAGAAAGCAAACCAGACCTCCATGTGCTTTGCCATAGACCTGGGGAAATGCAGAAACACCCCATCAGGTTTCATCATGCACCAGAAACCATCTCTAGGAACCCAACTTAGCACCATGTTAGCTCTCTGGCTTCCATGGTCTCCAGAGGCACCAGTTACCCCTTCAGCACAGCATCAGACACAAGTTTCTACTGGGGACCTCAATGCAACATCAATGTAACACCAGATAAATAGCCAAGACATGCAGCCACTGGCACAAGAAGTCTGAGACAGTGCCTCTTTAACCCCTGGTATAGAACTCAAATTTAAAAGAAAGGGGAAAAAAGACAAAAGGAAAGGATCAGCAAACAATAACAAATCTAATGATAGAAAGTTATGTGACAAAGAAGATCAAGACACAAACATGGAAGAGGACAACAATGTCAAAAAATCTATAGACAAAATTCCAAAGAAATAGGAAATGGTCTTGAACCCAGAAAGAACTCAGGGAAAGGCACAAAAATGAGCCTAAAAATCATAGAAGTGAAGTAGAAGAAAAATTGGGAAAATAAATGAGAATGATGCAAGACTGCCTGAAAAGTAGAATTGGCCAAATAGAAAAGAAAGTACAAAAGCAATTGAAGAAAACCACACCTTAAAAATTGGAATTGGGCAATTGGAGGCTAATGACTCTGAGACATCAAGAACCAATCAAACAGGATGTCAGAGTAAAAGCAGGGACTTCCCTGAGCTCCCCTCAAAATCCTGCAAATACTTGTAAAAGTGACTCTAAACAAATTCTAGAGGTAGAGAACCCACAAAATGACCAAGTGAAACAAATCCCCAGCCCAAGCCAACCTGGAAAGTCAACAGGAAGAGTATTTCACACACTGCAGAGAGCAGAGTGTAGTCCAATGTGGGTTGCACCAGCACAGACAGCCTGGTGCAGGCTTCAGGGGACTGAATCATCGGCAACTATGGTGGTTTACAGACTTTTTAACCCACAGACATTCAAAAGGTCAGTGGGAAAACTGTGAGAACAGGATGAAAGAGGAGTGCAAGTTCTGGCCAGTCTGACCCCAGCCTCAGAGCAGTGAAGATGGTGGGGTGGAAGCAGCAGCAGCAGTACCAACAGTGGTCGTGGCAGAGGCAGCCATGGCAGAGGCTGCTTCCAGAGCTCTGGGCCCATAGACAGTAGAGGATCGAATGGCTGGTACAAAATCCCTGAAACCTGGGACTGTACATCCACCCCAACCCCTAACCCCACTGGAAGCAGAGTGCTACCTTGACAAAGAGTTAGAAAGTCAAGTGTTTGACCAGGAAGATGAGTAAACATTATAAAAGAATGTTATATAGAATGTTACTTTGGTGACAAGGAAGAACGGGGCATACAACCAGGGCATAACAGCAAATTCAAAACTCCTACATCAAAAATCTCTAAACGGAATAAGAATCAATCAAACAAATTCAAAAGAATGAATGATATGGAAGAAAATCTAAAATATCTCATGGAATAAACAATTAACTTCGTGGCAAAATGTTGAAAAGGAGATGTCAATCAATTGGGAAGTGAACAAGTTGTGGTAATATGAATATAATAGAATACCATTGTATGATAAGAAATGATGAATGGGCACATTTCAGAAAAACCTGGAAAGATTTGTACAAACTGATGCAAAGTGAAATGAGGAGAGGGAGGAAAATATTGCAACATTATGATCTAAGACAAGTACAAAAGATTCATGAAGCAAATGCTCTCAATATCCAGATAAAGAACTGATGTTCTTTATTAAAAGCACATTTTTCCACCTCTATTAATTCTCACGTTTTTTCCCCTTTCCATGTTTCTTCTTTCAAAACTCTAACATGGAAATTATTTTTACATGATCATACATGTATAAATTACATGAAACTGCCTACCATTTTCAGAAGAGGGGAGAGGAAAATGGGAGGGAGAAATTTTGGAACTCAGAATCTTGTAAAAATGAATACCAAAAATTTTCTTGACATGTAGCTGGGAAAAATAAAATACTATTTTAAAAAAGAAACTTTAAAGTTTTCATAATATATGGTACCAGATTTATATGTCAAATACTATTGTTTCCAAACTGAGGATTTCACAAATAATCTTTTCTACTAATCTGATAAACATTAAGAAAATTAAAGAGGATAAATGGTTTTTCTATGCATTGATCCATCTGAGCTAATTTTCTTGATAGTTAAAATGCATGAACATAAAATTTGTTTTATATATTTTGAATTTGATTAGCTCTTTTCTATTAAGGGAAGTGAACTTATCATAGTCCATCTTCTTGGAAAGTTTTGTTACATGTATACTTTAAAAGATAAATGAAGTGATTTTATTTGTGTGGTTATTTACCTCTACCAAGTAGATTATATAGCTGTCAAGAATTATTACATTTCATGAGTTCCTGAAGTGACAGAAACAATGATACAGAAGAAAAAAAGAAGGAAGAAAAGAAGGAAGAAAGGAAGGAAGGAAGGAAGGAAGCAAGGAAGGAAGGAAGGAAACTAAGAGAGATGCCTCTACAAATTTAGATTGATTGTTCTTCTGAGAAGAGATTTACAAATGGTTAACAGTCTCTTTAGCGATGCCTTAATCATTTTGCAAGATTTGCAAGAATGCACTCCAATGAATAGCCTTCAGGAATTCTTATCTACAGACAATAAGGACATCACAAAATAAGACTCCAATCATGGGAAACTTTACCTAGCTCTGGAAAGGGAAGCATGATAACCATTTCTGAACTTCATAGCTTACTATATTGCATGGCCATTCTTACATGGTGAACTGATAGACATTATTACTAATAGAAATATGAGATTATGTTGTTATCATTAATCTAAGGCTCCCTCAAATCTTAACATAATAAATTCAATTTTTTTAAGCTCAAAATATGAATATTTATATTTATTTTCATATTGAGCATCATTAAAATTTAGGTAATAAACTAAGACTTGCCAGTTGCAGTTACACAGAAAGATAAAATTACCTTCTTAGCGTCTAGGTCACTTAAAAAATACACATATATTTATATGTAAACACACACGTATATATGTATTTCATAGTAAAACACTCTTATACATGCATACATAAAATTATACTAGACTCAAATCAGTTATTTCTGTACTTCTTTCCAAAAACTTACTTTTGGAGAGTCATAAGTCCTCAGCCCTGAATCAGACTCCCCTGTCCCTTTCCTTTTTATGATCTTTCTGCGATGTAACAGACCTGACGCATTACAAGTTCCAGCTACTGCATAGTTACCCAATGTAGCAGATAATTTACTGCCTACAGTGACTGTTCAAGGTATATTCCTCTCTCATAAAGCATCTAATCCGCACCTATGTGCTCTACTTATGATTGGGATCTTGTTTATTATCTCATGTAGAAGACCCAGTTTCTTTTTTTTAAATTTTTTTTAAATTTATTTATTTTTAAATGTTCTACAATCACTTCCTTAAAATTAAGATTTTTATCCCCCCCTCCTTCCTCCCACTACCCCCCTCCCTCCTCATGACAGCATACAATTCTGTATAGGTTCTACATATAC
>CM053772.1:180392849-180410064 GCA_028658325.1 Potorous gilbertii | reverse complement strand
TGGGAAGGATGCACTCTTTCTGCCTTTCTGCCCTGAATTGTAAGGTATTTATGCCCTACAACATGGTCAATTTTTGTGTATGTGCCATGTACAGCTGAGAAAATGGTATTTTCATTTCTATCTCCATTCAATTTTCTTCATTGACCTATCATATCTTGCCTATCCAGAGTTTTATTCACCTCATTAACTTCTTTTTGTTTATTTCAACTTTAGATTTATCAGGTTCAGAGTGTGGGATATTGAGGTCCATCACTGGTATAGTTTGGGTGTCTATTAATTCCTGTAACTCCCACACCACTTGGAGCATATATGTTTTGTAATGGTATTGTTCCATTGTCTTTGATAACATTTAGAAATATATCGTTTCCTTCCTTATCTCTTTTGAATAGATATACTTCTCCTTTTGCTTTGTCTGAGATTAGGGTTGCTAACCCTGTTTGTTTTATGTTATTGTTTTTGTGTTGTCTTTTTTTACATCATAGGAAGCATAATATATTCTGATTCAACCTTTTACTTGTAGTATGTGTGTATCCCCTTGTTTCAAATGTGTTTCTGGAAAACAACATATTGTTGGATTATGGCTTTTAATCTGTTCTGCTATCCACCTCCGTTTTATGGGAGAGTTCATCCCATTCCCATTCACACTTATGATTTACATCTGTGTCTTGCCCTCCATCCTCTCTCTCCCTCCACCCCATTTACTCTTTTAGTTCTCCCTTCTCCCTTCTGTTCCACAACAGAGTTTTAATTTTTGACCACTGTGTCCCTCAGTCTTCCCTCTCTTCTTTCAGCCCCCTTCCCTTTTATTCTTTTTTCTGCTTACTACTTCGACCTTCCCTTTTGAACTTCCCTCCCTTTTCTTTCTCCCTTCCCCTCCTTATGACTGCAGAACTAGTTACATTTCTGTACTTGATTGAGTTTGTTGTTCCCTCTTTGAATCAAATCAGATGAGAGTAAATCTCAGACAATGCTCATCTCCCTGTCCTCTTCCCTCTACTATAATATAACTTTTGTCCCTCTTCCTGTGATGCAATTTACCTTTTTCTGCCTCCTCTTTTTCACACCTCCCATTATAATCCCTTCACATCCTTCAATCATATCTGTTATCATCACATCATTTACTTTATAACCACTCCTTCTGTCTATGTATATCCCTTTTGCATATCATAATAAATATAAAATTCTCAAGTTTGCAAGTATCATCTTCCCTTATCTTTATGTACACAGTTTTCCTATATTGAATAATAAGGGATTTTTTTCTCCTTGTTTACTTTTATTATGACTCTCTTGAGACTGGTGGTTGAAGATCAAATTTTTTATTGAGTTCTGAACTTTTTATCAGGAAGATCTGGAAATCCCTTATTTCATTGAATGTCCATCCCATTGCTTCAAATATTATGCTCAACATTGCTGGGTAATTGATTCTTTGTTGTAGTCCCAGTTGCTTTGCCTTACAGAATATCATATTCCATTCTGGTTGACCTTAATGTGAAGCTGCAAGGTAATATTTGACTCTGAATGTAACTCCTTGATATTTGAATTGTTACTTTCTTGCTTCCTGCAGTATTTCCTCCTTCACTTGACAGTTCTGTAATTTGGCAAAGATATTGCTTGGGGTTTTTAATTTGGTATCCCTTTCAGGAGGTGAATTGTGAAATCTTTCAATGAATATTTTGTCCTCTGGATCTAGGACTTCTGAGCAGTTTTCCTTGATGATTTCTTGGAAGATATTGTTCAGGCTTTTTTTTTTCATCATGGCTTTCTGGTAGACCAATGATTCTTAGATTTTCTCTCCTGGATCTATTTTCCAGGTCATTTGTTTTACCAGTTAGATATTTTACATATTCTTCTACCTTTTCTTTCTTTATATTCTGATTGATACTTGATGTCTCATAGAGCTATTAGCTTCTATTTGCCTAATTATAATTTTTATTAAATTGTTTTTTTTCAGTTAATTCTTGCATCTCTTCCATCTGTCCAATTGTTCTTTTCTAGAATTTATTTTCTCCAGGTAGTATTTGTGCTTCCTTTTCCATTTATCCAATTTTCCTTTTTAAGAAACTGTTCTCTTCAGTGAATTCTTTTTCATATTTTTAAAATTTTTAAATTCTAAAAATTTTAAATTTAAAATTAAATTTTTAAATTTTTTAAATTATATTTTTAATTTTAATTTTTATAAATTTAATAATTTTTAATTTTAAAAATTTTAATAAATTTTTATAAACTTTATAAGTTTAATAAATTTTAATTTTTAATTTAAAAAATTTTTAAATCATTCTTTTAAAATCATTAGCCATTTCCTTCTATTTCTCTAATTTGGCTTCTAAAATCCATCTTTATGTCTTCCAAGAATGATCTGTGGGCTTGAAACCAGTTCATATTACCTTCTGAAGTTTTAGATGGGAGTACAGTCTCAATCCTGAACTCTTTGCTATTTTTGTTTTGGTCCTGGCCCAGAAAGATTCTATGGTCTTTTCTTTTCTGGATTGCTTCTTACTCATGATGATCACCCTTTTCCTGGCTTTTAAATTTGTTCTCTGCTTCTGGGGTATAGAGGCCTCTGTCCCACAGTTCTTTTGTCTGGAACATGAGGTTTTGTTTATTGTGGTCTCTGGTTCTTTCAGATAGTAGCTAAAATGTTGCAGCTTACCAGGTGCTGAGCTGACTGGTGTGACAAAGCAGAGACAGGTGAAGTCTTTCTGGGTTTCCACTGAGTTACTGTGGAGATAGCTCAGGTAAGTGTGGCAGAGGGGTGGTCCAGACACAGGAATCCTCCTCTGTTGAGCTAGAGCATAACCTAGTTAAGTAGTTGGTTAACCCGTCTGCACTAATGTCTTCCAGATTCCCCTGGGGTGCTGAGGCACTCATGAGGTCCTGGTATTAGCATTTTTGTGCTCCAACCCCCTCCATGGGGCTTAGGATCTCCTCTAGATTTGTTGAGGTGGGACTTTCTGTGACAGCCACGATCCTTCACTGTTCCCCTTTAGCCACAGCAAGACCCCTCCCTTTTTGTGATTTTCCTAGCCTAATGGACTAAAAGACTGTTTACCCCTTTGCCTGATTCCAGTGTTCCCGGATTTTTCCTGGTGAAATATTTTATGTGTTTTTCAAGGTCAACAAGGGGAGGGGAGAACTTTTATTGATCACTCCATCATCTTAGAAGTTCATGTAGGTGACTTACAGACATTTAATTAATTAACTAAGTGGCTACTGCAGTTCCCTGGAGCTCCAGACTCTCTCTTGCTCAGTTTTGTTGGATTCCCATCCTGGTCTGATGTATCCAAGATCCTACAGTGCATCTGCTTCCTCAGACTACCCTGGGCTACTTGCTCATCCCCTGCCACAGCTGGGACAATGATGGTACAGCCCGTGAGCTGTGCGTTGTCTGCCCCTCCAGCCCCATGCAACAGATCTTTCTCATTGACTTTCCAGTCTGTCCCGGGCTGGAAATGTGGTATAATCTGTCTCATATTGAATTCTGCCCCTCCAAAATATGTTCAGATTCTCTTTTTAGAGATATCTGAATGAGTTTGTCTTAGAGCTTAGGTGAGTAGCTACTCTCACGCCTCCATCTTGGCTCTTTTCCTAGCAGCTGTCACTATTGCTGCCATGCCTGCCACCACCCTGAGGCTGGGGCTAGGGCCAGATCATGCTCCTCTCTTACCCAGGTCTTACAGACCTTTCCTCTTGACTTTCTAAGGTGTCTTTGGCATTTGTGGATTCAGACGTCTGGCAAATATCTTAGCTGCCAATGATTCAGTCCCCTGACACCTATTCCAGCCCCATTTGTGCCAGCATGCTCCATGTGGGACTGTATTCCTCTCCCACCGCTATGCAACAGAACTTTCCTGTCAACCTTCCAGGTTGTCTTGGACTGGAAATTTGTTTCAGTCTGTCATTTTGTGGCTTCTTCTACTCTATAATTTGTTTATAGTCATTTTCACAGGTATTTTGAGGGGTTTGAGGAAAACTCAAGAAAGTCTCTTCTTTTAATCTACCGTCTTGGTTCCATCTGTCATGCTGCCACTTACTTACAGAAGAGGATGGACAATAGAAATGGTTTCCCCATACTACTCTAGTCTGTACTATTAAAGTCATAGGTACAGTCTCTATCCCTATACTTAAGTATTGGAATTTTGTATTCCTCCACAGTAGAATGCAAGCTATTTGACTATAAAATTAATTAATTATTTTACCTTTGTATCTCTATTACTAAGAATACTTCCTTGCACAGAGATTCTTAAAATTTTAATAGATCTCAATAAAATATTACTTATATTTTTCAGATTTATTCCCCAAATATCTATTTTATTCATGACTTCAACACTTAGCAAACTTACATGGATTTCTTCATGATAAACTGTATAGTGCAAATTGCTTTCAAAAAGATAAATACAGTAGCAAATAATTTTTCCTTATGTCATTCAAATATTCATCTCATTTAGACTTCAGAAAACAACAAAAATATAATTCATTACATAGATTTGTTATACATTAAAAAGAATGTGTCCTTTGCACTTAGAAGGCCTGAGTTTTAATTACAGTTCTCCTATTCACTACTTAATTGACAATAGAAAAGTGATCTCAGTTTTGACCTCCTTTTCCTCCTCTCTGGAAAGTGAACCTAAATATTTCACTAAGTATATTACAGATCTTGATTACCAAGAGGATGTTCACTTTTTTCCCAAAGACTATTTTATATTTTGTCCATCCATTCTGAAATTGATTTGATTTTACTATAATTCATTTCATGTAAAAGAGTCATAAAATATGGTACCAAGAGGAGCTTGGAAACAGATTCATCCTATGACATAATTATATTATGCTCATATTTACTCTTATTTTTGTAAGGTTAAAGGAAAAATACAATGCTCATGATATCTGGAATATTCTGTGTTATTAAATAATAAGATATTTAAATAAACTCTTGTTCTTCATTCAGCCAATAAGTATACATTAATTGCCTACTACGTGCCAGGAACTCTGTTATGTGATGAGGATTAAAAAAAAAAAAAGAGACAAAAAGTTCCTCCTCTCAATAGACTCAAAAGATAAGGGGAAGACTGCAAGCAAATATGACAAACAAGGTGTATATATGATTACATAAGAAAAAATTAAAAAGAAATAAATAAAAAAAGGAAGGTGATAGAATTAAAAATGGTTAGGAAAAGTTTCCTGCAGATGTAGAATTCTAGTTTGGACATGGAAGAAGCAAACCAGGTGGAGATGGTGGAGAACTTTCCAGGTATGTTTGACAGTCAGAGAAAATGCCTGGAGTTGAGAGATGGAGTGTCTTGATCCAGAAATGGCAAGGAAGTCAGTGACACTGGATCAAAGACCATGTGGCAGGAACTAAGGAGTTAGAAGTCTGGCAAGGTGTGGTGGGTCTAGGAGACGTTAGGTGTAGGTTTTCAGGAACTTTCAATGGAAAACAGAAGATTTTGTATTGGAATCTGTAAATGATAGGGAGCTACTATAGTTATTGAGTAGTGTGGTAAAGTGGTAATATCTAAGCTTTAGGAAAATCACTTTGGTGGCTGAATGGAGAATGAATTAGAATAGAGAGAGAATTGAGGCAGAGAAGAACATGAATAGGCTATTGCAATAATTCAGGCAAGAGGAGATGACACCATTAGAGTTTTTCAGTGTCCTAGGAAAGAAGGGAGAGGTATTACAAATGTGGAATTGACAGGCCTTGGCAACAGTCTGAATATGAGAAATAGAGAGGATTTGAGCAAGATAAAGTTGCCAAACTGAGGCACTGGAAGGATTCTTCTGATTTTAATTTTCATTAAGTGTTGACTAGCTTCCACGTATTGTGCTAGACTGTAATGAGGGAAAGACAAAGAAACGATACAAAACACATATTTTACTTAAGAATCTTATATTCTCTTAAGGAAGGGAATGTTGAACACTAAAATTAATATATTTTAAGGAAAAAAGAAGCTTACATTTTAAAGTAATGGGGGAGAGATAATGTGCGTTTGGATAAGTGAAAACAAAAAATATTTTAAAATTAAAGCATGAAATCAGCTCAGGGAATTAATTATTAGTGGTGTCAGGAAGACTTCCTTTCTGTAGGAAGCAGCATTTTAATTGATCACTGAAGGAAGCTAAGAGTTCTAATCAGCAGAAACAAAAAGGAAATCTATTGCAAGTATAGGGTATAAAATTCAAGGCATAGATTTTTTTAAGGAATATCGTAGACAGGGAACAGAAAAGTATCCAGGTTCCATGGAACGTTAAATCAGTCATTCACTAAGTATTCAATCAGCTAGGTGTCAGGTACTGTGATGTACAATGGGTATGTATACAAAGACAGGCAAAAAGAGTATACTCAAGGAGCTCACAATTTAATGAGAGAGAAAATATAAAAACTCTAAATACTGACAAGCTATATACAGTATAAATAAGAAATAAGAAAGGGAAGACTCTTAAATTGAGAAGGATTGGTGAAGGCTTTCTATAGAGGGTGAGAGTTCAGTTAGAGCTTGAAGGAAGCCAGGGAATTCAATAAGCAGGAATGAGGAAAACCTTTTCGGGCATGAGGGATTGTCAGTAAAGATGTCGTATAGGTATGGAATGTTTTACTCTAGGGACAGCAAGGCAAATTTTCACTAGATCAAAAAATAATGTCAGAGGGTTAGTGTGAGATGTACAAAGAATTGAAAGGTGAGATGGAGGGAACTAGGTTATGAAGGACTTTGTACAACAGACAGAAGATTTTTTATTTGATACTCAAGTTGACAAAGATACACTGAAGTTTACTGTATGTTTGACAGGGTGACATAGTCAGACCTGAATTTTAAGAAAATCCCTTTGGCAGATAAATAGAGGTGTACCCAAAATGTATAGAGAAGAGAGTATTAAGGAGAAAGCAAAGTGGGGTTGTGGTAATCATGAAATGATCAATAGTGTCAAAGGCTGCAGAGGGATCAAGAAAGATGAGGATTGAGAAAAGGCCAAGGGTTTGGCAATCAAAAGATCATTGGTAATTTCAGAAGTAGGGAAGTGAAGACTATTGGTTTTAAGGAAATCATAATAACCTTCACTTTGTTTGAAATTTTGGGGATTCACTGGACATCCAGATGGAAATGCTCAATAGGGCATCGATAAGAGGGAGCAGGTGCTAATGGCAGATATTAGAGATGCTGTGAAATAATAACACTTTGCATATAATTTTAAGGTAATATTTTATTTGGCAAGTACTATAAATCTGTCCTGAGAAAGACAAAATGACATAACATTTATTGTCTAAACATCTGGGATATAAATGGAAATTTCAGGAAAATGAGATTTGAGAATCTTTACCCCCACACTTCCTTAAATACTTTGGGACTGGCAGAGAAAGGGAAAAAATACCTGATAAAACATCTAAATATTTTTAAAATCCATGATTCTATCCATCTATCCCTTAAAAACTGAATTAAGCTGATTGTTTGATATAATTTAAACTAGACAGCTTTTTTTCACATTTCAAAACACTATTTTGATGTTTTATAAACAGTCAAAGAATGATGAAAGCATCTATTAAGAAGAGAAAAAGTTCTTAAGTATTCTGATTGTCCCCTCTGGCTTTCAGTGGGTGTCTTTTCTGTCAAACCTTAATAGCTGATATGTAAGCCAAGTTGAGTTAGGATGCCCCATTGGTGTTTATATTGCTTTTGAAATCCTTTTAGTATTTTGTCCTTTTCCCATAGTGATATGTTACAGGGAAATCTAGAGGTGGATTAGTGCAGGGTAGCTCTTTAGTGATTAAGGGATGTCATATTGAAGATAGTCCATAACTGATTTTTACTGCTTAGCAAACAGACTTGGTAACCTGGATGGCTAAGCTTGTTAATCTGTCCAGATCTAGGGGACACATATACACACATATGTATGTATGTATGTTTATATGTATGTGTATATGTATATATATATTCACACACTTACATAGACACAAATATATACATACATGTGTACATATGAATACTAAGAAAATATTTAATATAAACATTTACTTGTTCTGTAGTCATGCAATCATTCACCACAAAGTTTTCAATTATAATAACTTTAATTTCCTTCATAACATATTCATTTTTAGTTGCTTAAGTGGGTGATGCCCATCTTCTTTGGGGCTCTGAGGGATTTATAGTACCTCTTATATCTGTGAACTGTAAGCCTCCTTAAGCCACAGAATGACCCCAAAGCTCTGCTTGAGCTCTTTCTAGCCTCTCTTCTGAAAGACAGATGAAAATCACAAGGGATATAATTAGAGCTCCCTGCTGAGTTGTAATAAGTCAGACCAAGAAGATAATCAAGCTGCAGGTTTAACTTTGGATTATAGTGTATTAGAATTCATAGATTCAGAAGGTATCAATTAATTATTTGACTCTCCAGGTAGATTGTGCTAAAATACTTTTCTGAAAGGAATAAAATTTATTGACCTCCAGATTTAAGGACTGCATTAATTTTCCAGGATTAAATAATTATTTAAAAAACATTTTAATTATTAGCTCTTATTTTACATAAAAAACTTGAGAATTGTAGCTGTTGAGCTTTTTGACCATGAAATCTCCATTTGTCCATCTCTTGCATGTTTATATAGCTCAGGATCTATGACATTGGATGTGCAACTGTGATTTTATGAAACTAATGAGAAAAAATTCTTTCTCTCTCTCTATGTCTCTGTCTCTCTCTCCATGTCTTTCTCTCTGTCTCTCTTTCTGTAATTTAATTAATGAGACATGTGATATGCTTAAATCAAAGGGGAGATTAAGTCACATATGGTGGGAGGAGGTTTCTCTGTTACTAAGCACCCCAACACACATGGGGAGCCTGCTATCACAGTTTCTTAAATCTGAACTCACAAAAGGAAAACAACATTCAAGGGGCTAACAATCACTTTAATCAAGCACATGTATCATTTCTGTAATGAAGTACATATATCATTCAGTTAGTTCAGAGAGTCAGCATCCTGAATTTTAAAGAAAATACAGAGAAATAAAAAGATCATCAGACATGGCTTCCTTTAACTGAATTCAACATACTTGGACCCCAAATGTCTGACCATTGTTACCAGAGAGGGAAGCAGGACATCTGAGTTCTCAAAGACAGGGACTCCATAGCAGCTTTCCAGAAGCCTCATGTGGCACTCAAATCATCTTACCAAAAAATAATTCCCAAAGTAAACCCTCAACATAGAGTATTTATACCTTTTGTACAGTCAGAGGGCATCACAACTCTTTGACCCAGTGTCTCAATAGAGAAACAAAACGTTTTGGGACCCTGCTATTAAATGACTCACTTAATCAAACTTCCTACAGTGGGAAAGCCCATCAGTGGGTGGGAAAGATCTTTAATCACATTAAATTAACTAACAATACAAATACTTACATTATTTCTGCTTAAAGACACTCTTGTTTTTGTACTTTACTCTTGGTAAAGACCCTTGATTGACAAAGGCAAGATTTAATCAGAGGCATTTGATTATACTAAAATAAAAATATCAAAAGACCCTACTTTGATTTCTATCATACTTGCTGAATGGGTGGAACAGGAAGGGGTAGAGCAGAACGTGGAAAAAGTTGGTGAGAGCATTTAGAAAAAGAGGAGAGATGACACAGGCAGGCAAAGCTAGTCTTGTGAGTGCTTGTTTGTGGGAATGCCCACGTGTGGAGGAAGACAGAATAAGAGCAACTTGGAATGGTTGTGTGACCTTCAGTGTTAATGTATACTGACTTCTTGGTTACTATGATGAATTTGACTTTCTGATGTCTAAATAAACGTTTTTCTTTTGCCTTCTATATTGAGAGTCTGTTATACTTTAACACTCAGAACTATACTGGCACGTTCATAGTCACCCTCGGCACTGTGAAAATTCTCTTGGTGATACATTCAGCATCACAAATAGGATCATTGCTTGTAAAATCTCTATTTGGAGACATAAAGGCTTTAGAGAAAGAAATGGATATCCCAGGATGGGAGGATTTACCTTATTCCTCCCTACCAAGGAAATGGGCTAAAAGCATGGCATCCTGTGAAAACTGGGAACTGAGCCTGCAAGAGAGGGAATCTAGAGATTTGTAAATGACCTTGGAAGGAATACCAAAAATACAGGGGAAGAACTGGCAGGACTGTGTAGGAGAGGCTGGACGTGATTAAGAGGTTAACACCTTACGTGTAAAAGCAGAGACAAGCTTCTGAAGGAAAAAATTCAGATGGAAAAAGAGTTAGCTAGTTTGCATGGGAATTCTCAACATTCAAGCTCTCCTTTAAAAGAGTAAGCTGGAGGGTCTCAGGTGGTAAAAGCAAAAGCTGCTCATTTAGTTCAGAGGAAGAGACAGCTGGTAAAAGAAGTGTGCATATAAGCTTTGCGCAGGCGCAGCTGAATGGTCATGGAGATGACTGCCAAGAGATTGGGAGGAAAATGAAACAAAGTCAAAGTTGGAAAATGAAACCATGTTAGAAGGAGAAGTTTCTGAGGCAGAAGTACGCCCAATATTCAGGTGACAACAAGAGACCTGGAGCAGGCGAAGTGCAACACAGTGTTTAGGGAGATAATTGAGGAATTTACTCTGCAGGGGGTCGAAGATATTTCAAATTGGTTTACCCAAAGGATGGGTGAATCATTAATATCTTGGATGGTGAGAATCAGTGATGAAGGGGCCTGAGGAGTACCTATAGATAATGAAGTATTGAAATTGATATTGAAATTAATAGGTATTAAAATTCTTTTGTACAGCAAGCTTTTAGAGATTATGATATGCAAGGAGGTAACAATATGATAAATCTCCCAGTTTTGACTGCAGAAGGATGCAGTAAACAGTATCTTACTGAGTCTACATGGGCTAGTAGAGATAGAGTTTGGTATTCACTCAGGGATTGTTTGAGAAAGTTAAAGGAAGAGGGAACTGCCATAGTGATCAGAAATGCAGGTGCTTACCATATCCCTTAGCAGTTTCCCATAGAAATATAATAGTGAATGGCTCCTCTTCTTTAAAAACCACTAGCTCTGACCCTACGAATTAGGGAAATATAGCACCCTCTTTTCAGGTTCTAGACAAGATTTCATAGTTAAGTGACTTAGTGGATTGGGGAAAAGATAAATTTCCTCTGAAAGAGAAGAGTAAATAGAGGATTCAATATCAGATAAGATTGACAAGAGAAGAATTGTTTACTGCTCTGTTGAGAGGAGGGGTAGATTTTGGAAGCATAGATAGTAGTTCAATTAATGAATTATATACAAAATGTACTGAGAAAAGGATCTTGATAATAGATGGAATAAATAAGAACTGGAACTATAAATGTTCCTGAACCTTGTATCCAATTTTGTCATACTTTAAGAAAAAATAGGAAATAAGACTATAAAAATACATAGATGGGATAACAGACCCCATAATCAGTTTGATCATCTATTGGAAAAATGAATCAAATACTGTAAGTAGAGCATTAATAGACACTGGGGCAGAGGCCTTCTTTATATGTGGAAACCCTGATAACTTTATGGTGTGCCTATCACCATCATAGGAGTAGGAGGGGGTTCAAATATTAGCCAGACAAGTCAAACTAAAAATGAATATTGGACAATTATCTAATTGTACCCATTCCTGAATTTATCATTGGAATATATTGACAAGTATGACTTTAATTTTACCTGAAGAGAGACTGCAATCTGTTGTAAGGAAAATAGGAATTAATACAGTTTTACTGGGTAAAATGATAATGAATACAACCACTTTATCTAAACCTCCTGAAGAGGTTACTTTAAAGCAATATTGTGTGCCAGGTGGGCAAGATGAAATTAACAATACTATAAAGGAATTTGTTGAGGCAGGAGTGCTAGTCCCTAAAAACACTCAATGGAATAATCCTTTCTAGTCAGTATGAAAGTCAGATGGGATATGGAGGATGGCAGTGGATTATAGATGACTGAATAAGGTGACTCTTCCCTTGTATGTTGCTGTTCCAGATAACATTATCTTAATAGAAAGGATCCAGAAATATAATGGGACTTGGTATACAGTTATTGATTTAACCAATGTTTTTTTTTTCCTATCTCAACAAATTCAAAACAATGGGACCAATTTGATTTTACTTGGCTGGGCCAATAATATACTTTTACATATTTGCCACAAGGGTATCTTTATAGCCCCATAATTGTCATAGGCTGAACATTGAGATGAATTAGAGCTTACTTTGTTTCCTGGAGGCTTAGTATCCTCCTCCTGCAGATGCCTGAATACTTAAACAGGATTTTACACACTCTTCATGACTATGATGTATCACCCCTTGGACTGGTGTTGACTAAACTCTGGATGCCAGTTATAGAAGTGACCTCTCAAATGGGACCTCTTGGAGCAGGGACAGTTTATGTCCAATTTTAGCAAAAAGTAGCTACAGAAGAAGAGGCCTTCACCTCTTACATCAAGATTTTAGGCTCCATTCATTTGATGGTGGAATAGTGGAGTGCTTGTGCTCAAGCTCCACCCTAAGACATTATTTTATGTACTTATTTTATTATATTCTTGTAAAGTTATATTTTCACCATTTGTCTAGGACATTGTTTTGTAAGCTTATTTTCTGTTATTCCTGTTCCAGTTCTATTGATGCCAGTTGTCCCACGGACCTATGTAATGGATAAGAATGATCTTGGGGATAAATGTAATGTTAATTCAAATGGGAAAATCTTTCCTATTCATTAATATGTGACATACTTAAATCACATGAAAACCTAAGCCACATATGTTGGAAGGAGATTTCTGATTGTGTGGAAAAGGAAGTGTGAAGTATAACTGGGAGGAAGTTGATCAGAGTGGTTAGGAGCAGAGAAGAGAGGACATAAGCAGGCACAGCTACTCTTGTGAGTGTTTGTTAGTGAGAAGCCACAGTGGGGTGGTGATGGTGGTGCGGCAGGGAGGTTATACCTGAAGTGCTAATGTGTAGTGACTTCTTGGTCACTATGACGGATTTAGATTTCTGGTGTAGGGATTTGGCTTTCTGGAGTATGAATAAATGTTTATCTTTTGCTTTCTATAAGGAGAGTCTGTTACACTCTGAGATGTAGAACTATAGTATCATATTCATACGCACTATCAGTGCTGTGAATATTGCCTTGGTGATACACTCTCACGTCTTGTATAGGACACACTAAGAAAGAATAACTTCATCAATTTTTTAAAATATCAATCTGATAAAAATTGCACTTTTGAAAGACTCAAAAAGGCAAAGACATTCTGGGCAAGCAAACAATGCCTAAGGGAAGTGGTTTTCCCAGAGGTACATGAGAAATCAACCAGAACCAGAATTAGATCCCAAATTTACCAAAATCTAAGTCTATCTTAGATCAATAGTAAAGACCTCTTTCTGCAGATGATCCCTAGTGCTCCTCTTAGTGTTAAATGCTATCATTTCATGAACCCAGAGAAGGAGATAGATCCCATCCTTAGACCTACTCACAAACACTGCACCAAAAGATCCTCAAAGCATGTAGTGGTAGCTCCTTCTTCTTGTCTATCTCACTTCAAAAAATAGTGTTTTGTTTTGTCTTTTTTGATGGGGGGCTATTGGTTTATTACTTATTTTTGTGGTCAAGTTACCATTACACTCAGAAGTGCACAATCAAAAATGCAGCCTTACATATTTCTAACAATTGCTCTAAAGGAGCTCTGGAATCTAAAGTGAATCTAGAGCCAGAAGTTCTGGAATAAAGTCATAGATGAAGTTGGAGATTCAAGAGCAGACAAGAAATGCAAAAGATAGAGAGGTATAATGAACAGAATTTTGAATTTGATTTCAATGAACCTAGGTTCGAATTCTAGATCAGCAATTTCCTTTCTCTGTGACTCCTAGAAATCCATTTAGCTACCCTGGCTTTCAAGTCAATATTATGAGAATGATGGACTGGATGGCCTCTCATGTCCCTTTCAACTGTATGTCTATGATCCAGGAATCTTTACAATAGAATTAAAACTCATCTCACAGATTAAATGAAACACTCACAGACACACTCATACACATACTATATATATATACATATATATGTGTATGTATGTGTATATAAATAACATACATATACACATATACATTCATACACCATATATACACACATGTGTCTGTATATGTACATATTCACACATGTATATGACTATGTGTATACATATATGAGGTCATATACATATATATGCATGTTTATGTGTATACACACAGCTGACTTAAAACTGAGATCCTCAGTAAACATGTGAGAGGTTAGTGTTTCTAGACCAAGTTGCTAAGAAAGTAATATCATTAACCTGAGAATTCCTGAGAAATGCAAACAAAAGCCCAAAGAAAGGTAAGGGAACAAACTGATTGGAAAACTTTAAATCAAAGATATGTCTGCTCCATCGTTTTTACATTGTCTTGGTTTTTCCTCAAAACATCATAGACTTAATACTGAAGTAGGCTTTAGGGACCATGCAGTTCAGTGGTCGTCTGGCATCTTATATTAAAATCAAATTTCCTGACTAAAGATTCATTCTCTTTTACCAAGCATCCTGCCATCTCTTGATACAGTTTTCATTGTTCTGTGTGCTGCATTATAGATCATGAAACGGTTTTATTTTTTTAAAAACATAACAACATTGTAGAACAGAGATGTGAGGACATGAAGCAAAATGACTTAATTTCTTCCTGTCTTGTTATATATTTTTCTGATTTTTGCCTCAATTTCCTTGCATATTCTTCAACATCTACCCGCCAGATAAATTCACTGTTCTATTTTAAATTTCTGAAATCTGGAATTAAGTATTTCTTAAATGATTCTGATGTGGTTCATATAACTAGAGGGAATCAAATCATCATCATCATCATCATCTCATCACTCATTTATGTAACACTCTATAAATGTCATCCATATTTACATAATATTAAATAGGTTATATATATATACATATATGCATATATATGTATATATATATATATATATATATATTTCAGGTTTAATTCTCAAGAAATATTCTAATGGAATCAGAATAGAGCAGGAAATTATTGTTTTACAGAGAAGGAAAATGAAGTTCAAAGAAATAAAATGACTTGCTTGGTATCACATAGCAAATACATGCTACTGTTCCATTAAACATTGTTGTTCTCTATCCTCTATTGCCACGTGTTTTTGTAGGAAACTATTTAAAAGAAACTGAGATCTAAAACGGTTAAATGGATCTTCCATTTGAATCATTTTTTGACTTCAAACATCTAGCTTTTGAAAGAAACAGGATTAGGGAATACATCTTTTCACTCTCGGTATACTTTAATCTCAGTTTTCACTTTTTTTCACTTAGTTTTCACTTAGGTTTCATTTTTTTTTACTGTTTTTCCATGTAACTTATCATAAAAAGGAGAGCAAAAACTCGGTACAGACAGGTTGACTATTGTGTGTATGTGTCTGTCTCTGTTTCAGAAAATCAGGACTTTACTGTTAAGAGAAACACCACGTTTCCAATGAAATATGTGTCAGCTAGTTGTTTCATGTGGGCCACCACGGGATAGTTGTATTGCCATAGGGACATAGTTGTGTAAGTCTAGATTTCAGTTTTCAAAGGTTTAATAAACCAACAGCAATTTAAAGTATTGACAATTAGAAGCAACTTAGGTACCAAAAAGTCCAAAACCACAAAGATAAGGAAGTTCGGGAACAGACAGGATAAATGACTCTTCAAGAGTCTCACAGCAAGCAAGTTTATGAGGTACTATTTAAATCTAACCTTCCCTTAACTTCAAATCCAGGTCTGTATACATTATACTACTCTGTTTCTCACACAACCATAGTTTTCCATGATTCCAACAAGAAAAAGAAAGCAAGAGACTGAAAAAATCCAAGTACAAGTTCATTATGTGGCCTGGAGAAGTATTACTCCAAAGATGGAAATAAACAGTTTTTGTGCACTCTATTCCTGGTAGGTTATATACTTGAGGCATCTAATTAAAAGGAAAATGTTACTTAGTGAGAAAACTTAGGAATAAAGACAACCATAGTGTCATTAAACTATCATTGTTTGAATTTTTTTAAAATTGTAGAACTATTATTAATCCAAAATATGTTGCTTCCTCTCTTCAGAAGCATGGGAGAGACAAGTACAAATCATTAGTATACAAAAAAATGTTTTTCCTCTATTTTTCCTGGATCACAAAACATTCAGTCACCATTGACTTGTATCTCCTGGTTCATTAGACTTCACAAAATTGTGTCATATTCTGTATCTATTATCTTTTTCTTGGTGTTTCCATAAATATTCCCAAATTGTCAAATGCTAAAGAACTATCATAAAATATGAGATTGCTTTTATTATTCTATTGACTTTCTCTTAGTTTCTTATTCCTTTAAAACATAGCAAATATGTGCTTTCGTGTCATTCTAGGATGGGGTTTCACAATATTTAGCTCTTCACTAATAAATTTAGCCATGTGAAGAACTGATATTCAATAGCCTGTTCCTAACCCTCATTCAAAGGGTAGGTATTCTCTGGAAGATTTCTAAATTTGCAAAAATGCATATCCTGGGAAGTAGTATGTTGTCAACTTCATTTCCAAAGAGTGAAATCTCTTGACATTTTCTTAAAACGCAGAGTACAAGCTATTCAAGGAACTGTAGTCCCCAACATAATAACTGCACAGGACATTTCTCTTTCTCTAGATAAGACAACAATGAAAATTACCTGAAATTTTCAAATTCCTTATTACTAAGACATTAAACTATCTTATTTCATTTTTATAATATATTTAACTTTTTACATTAATTTTCACAAAATTTAGGGTTCCAAATTTTCTTCTCATTTGTCCCCTCTCCCCACTCCAATACACCCAGCATTCTAATTTCCCCTATCACCAATTTGCCCTCTCTTCTATCATCCCTCCTTTCCCTAGTCCCTATCTTCACTTTTGTCAAGTAGGGCCAGATAACTTTCTAATCTCCATTACCTGTATTTCTTATTTCCTATTAGCAAGAACAATACTCGACAGTTGTTCCTAAAACTGTAAGTTCCAGCTTCTCCCCATCCCTCCCTCCCCACCCATTCCCTTTGGGAAGGCAGGCAATTCAATATAGGCCATATCTGTGTAGTTTTGCAAATGACTTCCATAATAGCTGTGTTGTGTAAGACTAACTATATTTCCCTCCATTCTATCCTGACCCCCAATGTTTTTATTCTCTCTTTTGATCTTGTCTCTCCATGAGTGTTGACTTCAAATTGCTCCC
>CM053772.1:180352674-180392349 GCA_028658325.1 Potorous gilbertii | reverse complement strand
TCTTTTGACCCAGCTGTCAGTACAAGACCTACAAAAGTATTCATAGGAGTCACTTTCATAGTAGCCAAGAATTGGAAACCGAGAGTATGTCTTCCTGTTAAATGATAACTAAGCAAAATATGATGTATGAATGTAATGAAAAATGGCTTTGCTGTAATAAATTATGAAAGGGGTTAATTTTAGAGGCAATTAGGAAGACCTTTATGAACTGATGTAGAGCTAATTGAGGAGTGCTAAGGAAAAACAAAAACAATGATGGCATAATGAAGAGGAAAACTTGAAAGACTATAGAACTTTGACCAGTGTAATGATAAAATATGAGTCTAAATGAATGCCGATAAATTATACCACTTATCCACTGATGTAGAGGTGATGAACATAAATTTCAGAAAGACACTTTTAGATGGTGCTAACGTCTATTTTTTAAATAGACTATGCAGATATATATTGAGGCATTTTTTTTGTTTGCTTGCAGTGTGTAAGTAGTTTTTATTATTTTTATTTTGCTTTCTTTTGTATTTAATTTGCTAAGTAGGGACATGACAATAATGTTAGACAGACTAATTTAAAAATACCTAGTCATTGAAATGTGAAAAATAATTTAAAGTTAATCAGAGATATATTTACCTCTAATATATTGGTTGGATCTTATATAGATCCTTTGTAGAAAAAATGTATGATATGAGCTGATGAAGTTTTTTCTATTGTTCTGGTGGGGAAAAAAGGAACCATAAACCTATGAGAATATCAATGCAATTCATAAATATAAGCAGTATTATGTATTAATTTAAAAACTGAGATATGAAACAATGTTAAATAAAACACACAAGAGTGCTTAATGTATCATTTGTCTACATCATTTCGTAAAAGGAAATGTATTATTATAGAGCTATATTTGAAGAAATATTGATAGTATTACATTTTTGACATGATTTTCTCAGGAACTTACTAATCAAAATGAAGATTGCAATTTATAAAATATTCTTCGACTACTTCAAATATCATCTCTAATTCTTTCACATACTAATTTACCATCCTCTGGACATTATTTAGCTTATTAAACCTTTCTAAAGTGGCAAAGTAAGTATTTTATAAATTGTTGTGATGTGACAAGGGCAGAGTACAAAGGGGATATTATTTCGGCAGTATTGGACACTAAGTAAGGCTCTCTTAATGCACCCTAAGGTTGTAGTGACCATTTTACCTAACAAAGAAGTATATTGAAACTATAGAGTACAGGACCAGCCAGGGAAACCTAAGCTGAAATCTGGCCTCAGATATCTACTAACTATGTGACCTGGGATAAATCACTCTGCCTCTGTCTCAGTTTCTTCACCTGTGACATGGTGGCAACATTAACATAATTCCCAGGGTTACTTATGAGGATCAAATGATATAATATTTATAAGCTTGATCAGAATGTTTGAATGTTAATGATAATTATTAATAATAATATTATCATTAACATTTAGGTAAAAAATATCCATATACTCTCACTGATCTACCAGTTAAGAATACTATCGCATAAAAACAAAAACGAGTCCTTTATTACTTCGGCTTAATAAAAGCTTACTTTCTCTATACAAGAAAGTAACGTTTTCTTATCTAGATTCCCCTAATGGACCTTGTCAATAATCCGAGATTTTTGTCATTGATTAAAGTCAAGATGGTTGATCTATAGTTTGAAGATTCTACTTGATTCAGTTTTTTGAACACTGTCACGAAAGCTGTACTTAACTTTTACCAGTTACGTGCAACCACCCTCCATGCCCTCCGATAGCAACAATAAACTATTCTTAATGGATAATAAATATATGCTAATACCTAAAATCATCTTTTTTTTCTTAGCATAACAGAGTTTTTTGCATTGGCTAGATTATAGCACTCTTGATACCCCTGGCTCTTACTTTCACTCTCATTAGAGAGCAAATAATCCACTTGCTACTCATTGAGAAACCTTCAGAAAAATGCTGAAAAGACTACAGTATTTAGAGACAAGACCTAGTTCCACACCCTAGCCAATACAAGCCATGTGACAATTGGTTAGTAGCTTTAATCATCAGGGCATCATTTTTCTCATTTCAACAATGGAGGATTTAAAATAGATGTGTAAGATCCTATACAGTTCTAAATCCTTTGATCTTAGATAAGGGAAAGATAATAGAAGTGCTCAGCTAGACTTTTAAATCAATGATTTTATGATGCCTCCTAATCTTTACCTCTTATCAAAAATAGTTTGTTTAATAATTTCTTCTTGAATTTCATACAGGATTTATATGAAACAGGTGTAGAGTTTCTGAAATAAAATGACAGCCTAACGAATGTGAAATTGTTTTAGAAATTTAAAATTGCTATGCGAATATGAAGGATTAATTATCTGATATTCCTGAGGCAAATCATCAGATGGCAACAGCTTTTAATCATTTCCTTTGACTTTTTCTGTCAGATATAATTTTGTGTCAGTATTTATGTTACATGAGGTTATAAGTATTGCTTAGATTGAGAACACATGTTCCATTCCAAAAGTTCTTCCAAAAGTCAAAAGATTACACTGTATCTTGCTAACTTTCTTGCTTTATTAGAATATTGAAAGTTCTAAAGCCAAGGGTGAATAATTCTTCACAACTTTGTGCTCAATTTATTTTAATTTATTCAAGAAAAACATGATTGTGTTGGGAAAATATATGTAAAATCTTAGAGAATTTCAAAATTAACTTTCTTATTCTTTTGTCTTCAGAAGTTAGTTATAGAGTATTTTGCTATTGAATGATTCTTTGTTGAATATTTCACATATCTCTTTTAATTAATTTGTTTTTATCCATACCACACTTTAAAATATTATACTTGCTATTTCCTTTCTCTATTTGATAATTTTAATTAATACTAGATCAAAATTTTAAATTCACAACAGAAAGCATATTTGCCATAATGGAGTTGGCCTACAGAAATATATTTTTATTGCTCATGGTTTAACTTTTTACAATGATCCAAGATGCCAGGTAAAGTAGTTCTATTCATACCAGGTTAGAACTCGCACTGTCTTCTATAGTGATTATTTTTCTCTTAGAAATAGTTATGAGATGCTATGAACATTGTTGGTTCTAGAGTTAGGAAGACCTTAGCTCAAATTAGGCTCCAGACATTTATTAGCTGTTTGATTGTGGTAAGTCTATATCTCTATCATCTAGATCTACATCTATCTATCTATCTATCTATCTATCTATCTCGATAACTATCTATATATGTGTAACTCAGTTTCCCTACTTGTAAAATGGTGAGGGATAACATCTAACTCCCAGAGTTGTTGCGAGGATAAAATGAGATATTGGTAAAGTGCTTGGCAAACCATAAAATGAAATAAAACTGTTAGTTATTATTGTGAAAGTATGATGACATCTATTGCATTGTACTATCAATCATTCCACCAAAAGACATTGGAAGATAGTAAATTTTTAATTTAGAAAGAAGCTATAAAATTTTGACTATCACCTCTAAGCGTAAATTTATTGTTCAATCCATAGTTCTCATTATAATTTCTTTTTTTCAGAAATTTTAAACATATACGTATTGAACAAGAAATTTTGCCAAGCACACAGTTATTTCTCATGCTTTGCAGTACTTTGAACTCTCATTTACTCTTGTATATGCTGTATTATTTACTTCCTCTTATGTACAGTCTATATGACACCAAGCAGCCAATTCCACTTCAATTTAATGGGAATTTTTTTTAAGTCATGTAGTCATAGCAACTGACTTACAGAACCACTTTTCAACAAATTTTGATGAGTAGACACTCTCAATGTCTCTAATCATCTTTCTATCACTTATTAATCACCTATTTAACTTTCTCAAATTACTATATATTTCTTCAGTTGTGAGTTTGAAAATAAGTTGTTCATTGATTTCAAATTATTTTCCAGTGACCTTCATTTTCATTGAAATGCCCAGTATTTAAACCTACACAAATGATCATATAATAATCATGACACAATACCATAAAATACACAGTTATTAAGTGCTTATAGTATGTTAGGCGCTAAGAGAAAGAAAGAGACCTTGCTTCCAAGGATCTTATAATCCAATGGAGGAACACAATGCACTTAAGGAAGCTAGAAAAGAAAAGAAATATGAGCCATCAGTGAACACACAGAACAGAGACGTTACGTTCACTAGATTTGAAGTCAATTAGAGTCACAGATGGAAAGCAGAGAGTTAGCTAAAAAGCTCAAGTCCCAATGTTCTATAAATGAAAGCTTTGGTAAGTGTTTAGTACTTCATCTTCCAGTCTTCCTGTCAGAAAGGAGGAAGGGAGGCTTAGGGAATTGAGAAGGTGTCCGTATTCTAAGATTAGCTGTGGTTTTTGTATGTAAATAACTCATTTCTGTCAGGTCTTTACATTTGATACTTATTTCTTAGTGTTACCACATTCATATATTATCTTATGTGTCATTTGTTTCTATAATTGAACAAATCACACCCTAATACAAAATAAAGTTTACAATGAATATTGCTAATGGTATCTTTACAATTTTATGTAATATTGATTAATAAAAACGTCCTCCACTTCAAAATTTAAAATATTTATATGAAATAAAAAAATAATGTTTACATTTCAACTTTAAACTTAATATTCTGTCTTTATCACACTATTTTAAGTTACTTAAATTCTCTACTGCTTCAAATTAGTGATTACCCTATTTACTTGAAGTCTGTTTCAGCAAAACGTAAATGTTGGTAGGTTTTACAAAGCTGGAAAGCTTTCAAATAATCCTTCAAAACCTTCTGAGACTCCATAATATATGACACATCTGTTGTCAGAAGACAAAACTTGATCAAAGGTAGAGCTTGGTAAGAATTATAGCTATATTAGTGTGGAATGCCCTCTAGAGAGGACAAATTACTGCTTATTTGAAATCTTAGTTGACAGAGATGTCATGTCTTAGTTTCTTCCTGAAATATGGCTATGGCTACATGGTTCTTTCAAACTCTTATATTCTGGTCTCCCTAGCTAAGTATGGAGGTTGGCTACCAAGTGAAAAGAGTACATAGACGAAGGAATAATGACTGTCATGACAACAGTCAGTTAGACAATAACATTTGTGAAGTGTTTACTATGAACCAGGTATGATGCTAATAGCTACAGCTATGAAGAAAGGCAAAAAAAAAAAATTGATCCCTTCTCTTAAGAAGTTCACATTGGTGCTATGGTAGATAGAGGACTGGACCTATAATCAGGAAGACCCAAGTTCAAATCCAGCCTAAACAGTTACTAAATATATGACCCTGGTCAAGTCACTTGACTGATAATTGCCTTAGTTTCCTCAACTGCACAATGGGCCAAATAATAGCATGTACTTCAAAGGGTTGTTTTAAAGAAATTTGTAAAAGAGATTAACATAGTGTTTGGAACTTAGTAGGTGCTATGTAAAGACTCATTCCCTTTAAAATCTCTTCTAATGGGAGTTACAACATGCAAACTATACACATGTAACATATATACAATGTAAATAAGATATATAATATCAGGGAGACCACCCTATTAAACCAATGGGTTAAACAGCACTGACAAAGGCCTTTTGTAGAAGGATAGTATTGAATCCAAGGAATTCAGGAGGGAACAGAGGTGAAGAGGAAGGGCATTACTGCCTGAGGGAAAGTCATTGAAAAAGGAATGGAGTCTGGAAATGGAGTATCATCACATTTCCTGCTATGTAACAATACTTATTTAAAACAATCTACTGATCAACTGTGAATAACTTACCCCTTCTCAGCAATACGATGATCCAAGACAATTAGGAAAGATTTAAAGTGAAATAAATTGTCCATCTCTGGAGCAAGAAGTGTTGGAGACTGAATGCAGATTGAAAGTGTTTTTCTTTATTTTTCTTGGTTTTCTAATTTTTTTGTCTGGGTCTTCTCTTGTGGCATGACACACATGGAAATATCTATTGCATGACTATACATGTATAACATAAAAAAGTCTGAGACCTAGGTAGTGTAAATATTATTATACACATTTTACAAATGAGAGAACTTAACCTCAGGGTAATTTCTCAAAGGTGCTAAGCCCTCTCATCACCCCATAGAATCTTCCCTTGTAAGCAAATCAGTTTAGTAAAACCAAATGATTTAGCAAAACTAACCGTGATACACTGCATACTGTGTTGGGGATAGTAGTAGTTGATACATATATAGAAGGTAGAGATAATCCTGGGTCATAATCTGTTTTCTATAACCAATCAACTTAGGTATACCACTTAATATGTTCTTATTTACATTTCCAAAGTCACTGTGTATATCTTTCTCTGGTACTGTTTTCATTATTCTTCCAGGTTAGTCATAATCTATCTCTTCTTTCCAAATCTTGTTCACATTAAATTGATTTTTAAGATAAAGTGGTATAAGACCACACATTGTTTTCCCATTAAATTTAATCTTCTAAATGAAAAGATGGTTCATGCTTCTTCCAGGAGAGGCAAATAAAAGTGTTGGTGGAGTTGGTTTTATCCTGTGTGCAGAGAAAGCAAGAAACATTATTTCATGGTGTTCTTTGTTGGTTATCTAATACTGAAGTATTAATAATTCTGACTGTGAAACTGTATGAAAATAATTAGAGTTTTTACACAAAAATCTTTTATAAAGGAAGAGAGGTAAAAAATATATGAAGAATGTAACAAAATTATTCAAATAATATATATGTCTACATATATAATTCTAGTTAGTGAATTCAAAGCAATGGTGGGCACAGGAAAGGAAAAGAAAGTTGAGAAAAATATGTTGGAATATATAATTTAATACCAAGAAACTAGGGTCATTATAGCCCCACATAAGCAAACTAAATCAGTTTTTGGGAAATATTACCATTTAGGTCAAAAGGCTGCTGCCAGTGTACAGCACACACAATGAGTTAGCTTGGGTAAGCAAAAGCAGTTCAAGGGTCACATATTAAGAAATTCTGCAAGTGTTTTATAAAGGGTGATATAGTTTTAGAGCTTAAAAGGACTTTGGAGGCACCTAATCTAATTCTCTCATTTTATAGTTGAGAAATTTGCATTCCATGGATATGTAGTAAATTTATTATGGTTGCATAAATGGTAAGAGTTAGAAGATAGATCTGAACCCAGGTCCTTTCAGAGCCAAAACTCTTCCAAATGTTCCATATTGCAGTTTCATTGATATAAAGACAAACACATTTACATATTTCTGTAAACACAAGCACATCTTGCTTATTTTTATTTTAATTTAGAATTTGGTGAAAATAAATTTTAAAATTTTGAGTAAATTTAAGACACATTATTTCAGGACATTAGGTCTAAGGATGTTTAGTTCACTATATGTGTGTGTGTGTGTGTGTTAACAGCTTAATTCAGTAGATTTTTAAGCTTTCCACAATTCTAATGTCCTTTCTTGTTCAACTTAGCATTGTTTTTGTCTCATATTCCCTTATCTTTGGAATAATTTGTCTCCTACATTCACATTTTCTAATAACATCTGCCACATTTGAGCCAAATTAGAAAAACATCTTGGTGCACCTAGTATCAGTAGTTCTTGAATTCAGATTTTCCTTCATGCATTGAAGAGTTAGCTGTGTGACTCTAGGCAAATGACTTAATTTCTGCATACATCACCTAGCAAATGCTAAAGCATCTTCTAAGTTCCAATTGTTACAATCAAGCAGAAACATTCAGCAAAGATTACGTTGGTTATCTTGATTTATAATATAAAGTAGATAAATGTTCCTATAAAAAGAATAGAAAGGGTTACTTTATGAAAGAAGTGCTTTAAAGAATTAAATGAATGATCCTTTGTGCCCAGCTCAACAATACCAATATCTGTAAAAGCCTGTAAAAAGACAAAAAAAGTAATTTCCATTGACATAGCTGCTGTGGGAAAATTATATCTGGGGGCATTAATTCCACATATACATTTGTTACACCATATACATTTGTCAGAAGCACTGACTGGTAAGAAAGAATTAAATCTCACATTATTTTTTCCATTTGATACTCAATTATTTTTGTATATATCTTACCACCAAAATTTATAGAGAAATTGGGTCAATATCTTAAACATAATTTATTATCTTTTCCAAGTTTCTCAATAAGAGTAATTAGAGTTTCCGAGAAGAACTCAGATATATTTCTCCATAATAACATAGTCATAAATTTCTTTGACTCCCAAGGCTCATAAGTTTCCAAAGTGTTTACTGAGTTCTGTAGTTATGCCATCTGTTACAGGAGCTCTTTTTAAACTTACACGCATTTAATGATCATATTAATTTCTCTAATGTCAAATGTTTGGGGAATTCATAGACAATAAGAGGAGTTGCAGGTTTTCAAATCTGAGATTGATTAATCTTATTTCTAAAATCATTGCTATATTATTTTATTTTTCTATGATAAGCTAAATGATATCACTTATTTTAGGCTATATATCATGATTTTAGCCATGTATTTGAATTTCAGAAATTTGAGTCATCTATTTAATGATAGTTCATTGGAATAATGAACTTACAAACCCATCAAAGTCCTAGTTCATTACTGAAATATGTGTAAGTGTGACTCTGGGTACTCAATACTATTGCTCATTAAATTGTGTCCTCTAAGAGGCTAGAGTGATGAAGAGATTACAAAGAAGATCCACCATGATGAATTAAGTAATACTGAAAAAGTTCACCAGAGTCTATTACATCAGTTTTATTTTTCCAGTGAATGCTGCTATACATCAGAAAAGTTATATGTCAAAAAATAGATTTAAATGGATCTGCCAACGTAGAATTTGCATTACATATAACTGTCTGGACTGAAAAATGTTTAAATGGTTGCAATTTTTATATCAACATCACCAGCATTTATTTGGAAATAAACAATAGCTATATAATAATTATTTCAATTTATTCATGATGTACTTGTTATTGGTACTCTCTAAAACAGTGAATATCACAACCTCAGCATGTGTTTATAGACTGTGTAGCTTTTGCTCATGTCTTTGCACAAATTACTCCTAAGGAATCTAGTCTACAAAGATGAAAACCTTCCTCTCCTTCCTTGGAAAAACTCAGCATGACAATGGATCACACAGTTTGCCTCTTCTCTCTTTGTGATTCATCCTCATCTATTTTCAGTCATACATGTCCTCAATAAAGTCTTGACTTAAAATGGGGAAAAATCAGAAAATAAGGACCCAGACACCTATCTCTGAATATGTCCAATTACTACATTTTCAATGTTAATTGCTAGTGTGGAGTATAATTTTGTCTACATGAACTAATTAGAATCACTTGAAACTATACCCTATGAAATGTGGCTTCTGATCTTTTCACTCAAATGAATCTATTCCCTACAATAGTATAGTGCCAGCGACCTCTTGATTGCTACAACTAATGATTTTTCTTTCTAAAGTCCTTATCCTTCTTGGTATTTATTCAACATTTGATACTACTGATGGCTATCTTCTCCAAGTCATCATTTCAAGTCTAACCCAGTGTAGTTGTATTTCAAGGTTCTGTTCTGAACCCTTTTTTCCTTTTTTTTCTATATTAACTATAAGAAAATAACAACTTTAATAACAAGGGTAAATCAAGTAGGGTAAGTAGGACAATCATTCTCCTTCTCTGACTTCCTGAAGCAATATATAAGGAAGGGGAACAATTTCCGATAGATTCCCATACAGGTTCAAGAGGACAAACTTTCTGGTAAATTCACACTCAAAAGAACACCCTAACTCATATTATACCTTGGAGGCTTGGGGAGAGGAAATTAGCAACGACAAAGTAGTAATGAGGTTCACCTTTGTTTATCACCACTAGGTTACTGTCCTTCATTTTTGAAGAGTACCAAAATGACATCACCATGATAAAGTGAAGTTTCAATGTGTCACACTGTGACTGATCAAACCAATATGAGATCAGAATGCTCTACCAGAGATTAGAAGAAATAGTCTACATGAATATTTGGAGTGGATACTCCAAATTTATTCATCCCTCATTTATTTTATGCTGTCTCAATTCTGCTTTGCTCACAGAGCACAGCACCCTTTCTGATGTTGGCATGCCAGGCTGAGTACCCCTGTGTCACTGTCTCCCATGTTGCATAGTCAAATACAAAGTTCTTGAGAGAAACTTTTAAGAGCATCCTTGTCCTTTCTTCTGACCACCATTTGATCACCTGTACTATATGAGTTCTCTGTAAAATAGTCTTTTTGGCAAGCCTAAATTTTGCATTCAAACAAGGTGGCCAACTCATCACAGTTGCCTTCTCTGAAGCATAGTTTGAATGCTTGGCAGTTCAGCTCAAGCAAGGATTTCAGTGTCTGATACCTTATCCTGAAGGGTGATCTTCAAAATCTTCCTCAGACAGTTCAGATGGAAGTAATTTAATTTTCTGGCATGGATAGACTATCCATGTTTCACAGACAAACAACAATGACATCAGCACAACAGCTCTGTAGAACTTCAGTTTGGTAGTCAGTCTAATACCTCTTCTCTCACAACTTTTTTGCAGAGCCTCCCAAAAACTCAGCTAGCTCTGGAAATGCCTACATCAACCTCATTGTCAATGTGTACAGCCATGGAAAGTATACTACACAGGTAAGTGAACTTATCCACAACACTTGCAACAGCTGTTGACCAAATTCTACCAACAGGCAATTGAACACAGTAGCCCCTAGAGTGGCAACATTTCCTAGATCCCCGTTCTCCTCCTTCTATTTAATAATATTTGATTTTTTCCAATTCAGTGTAAAGATAGTTTTCAGCACACTTTTATAATATTTTTAGTTCTAATTTTCTCTCCTTCCTCCTCTCCTCCCTCCAAGACTACAAGCAACATGGTATATGCTGCGTATGGACAATCATAAACATATTTTTACATTAGTCTTGTTGTGAAAGAATGAAAACAAATGGGAAACACCATGAGAAAGAAAATAAAAGAGAGAGAAAATTGTATGCTCAATCTGCATTCAGACTATGTAGTTCTTTCTCTGGATATGGGTGGCATTTTCCATCATGAGTCTTTTGGAATTGTCTTACATCATTACATAGCTGACAAGTGATGAGTCTGCCAAAATTGATCACTGCACCATGTTGCTGTTACTGCATGTTATATTCTCCTGGTTCTTCTCACTTCACTTGGCATCAGTTAAGTAAGTTCAGGTTTTTCTGAAATCTGCCTGTTCATCATTTTTAATAATGCAATAGCATTCCATTATATCCCTATGTCCCAAATTTTTTAGCCATTCACCAAATGATAGGCATCCCCTGAATTTCCAATTATTTGCCACCATAAAAAGCTACTAAAATATTTTATACATGTGGGTCCTTTTCCATAAAAAAAAATTAGAAATAAGCTAAAATCATGAGGTTGAAAATATTGTATGCAAAATGATTAATAAAAATTCAGTTTGATTTTTTGCAAGTGTTGAAATATTGATAAATGAATGATGAGTACCCGCTCAAGGAGAATAAATGTAAGCTTAAGAATAGAATACTGTTTTTGTCTTTATGTTCTTAGCATCCAGTACACCGATACATCTGGATAGCAGAAAAAGCATGTATCCTCTCCAAATTCACTACTAAAAGATTTTTTTCCACCTTATATGTGAAAATGATTACTTCCCTGATAACAATTCCTTTTTTTTGAAATTTTGAATTTTCTGAAGTTCTGAACCTGGACTTGAATTTGTAAATGTCTAGATAACATTTTCACTAAAATAGACTTCTGTCACCTCAATAATTTATTTTCCCCATGGCCATAAAACCTCTCTCTCTCTAATATTATAATTTGTTTGGTTGGTAGAATTTCATCTCTCTGTCTCAGTGTCCTCATCTGTGAAATGGGGATGATAACAACACCTACCTCCCAGGGTTATTGTGAGGATCAAATAGGATAAGAATTTTAAAGGTATTAGTACAGCACCTGACCTACAGTAAGTACTGTACAAAAATTGTCACTATAATCATTTTCATATTGAAAATCAAATAATGCCTTTCTTCAATGTCCCCTGTTACTGTTTTTTAAATTTTCTTTCTCACTATAATGTCCTTGATCTTGTCTTTCACTATTTAAAAAGACTTCCAAAATTCAAGGCAAATCCAACTCAATTTTTCTTCAGTTCCTCTAAATAATATTAATATCATTCTTCAACACACAACTGGGGCCAGACAATAGACAACTGTGAAATCGGTTTCATTCTTTTGATTGTCTATCATCTCTATTACTAATTGACAACTTAGTATACAATAATATGCTGACAATTTTGTAGCATTCCTCACTCCATGTTGAAATATAACTTTTGAAGCCCAGAGACTTCGTTTTTTCCCATCATTTCCCAAGGATCTTCCATTTTCCATCATTCTTCACAATTAGTTCATCTCTTTTCCCCTATTTTCAATTGGATTCTATGTTGGAAAACATAGGACAAATAAGTGAATACTAAGTGATTGTATACATAGTTATGTGTGTATGCATGCATACATACATACATAAGATTCCTGCCTTTTTTAGAATTCACAAAGTAGTCAACATGCAAACAGCTATATATAAACAAAATATATTCAGTATAAATTTATTTTTCTATATGTGAATTTTGCTGGATATTTAGGGAGACAAATCTAAGCCCAAGAAACATTGACAGAATAATATGTCATACACTATATGTTACCTACCCTCTTAAAGTACCCTTCAATTTAAGTATTTCATGAGAATGTTAATTTAATGTTTCAACTGAAAAAAGTGGCTGATGGTGGAATTACAGGTACTAGTATTTGTGGAGAAAATTTAGGGAAGTGATTATCTTCCTGGCACTCCCTGAGCAACCATATGAGAGACTGATTCCATCTTCTTATAAGATTAGACCATTCTATTGCATTTATAGTTGGTCATCAAGTTTAGTGTTTGATTACTAACTTTACTACATTATAATCTCAATATTTCTTACATATAACTCTAGTTCCCCCAAACATCCAACAAAATTCATGAAGCAAGAAATCAATTTATAGCATGAGTACATATACACACAAATGTACGTATATGTATTTTTACACAGTCCATATGCATATGAACACTTGTGTGTGTATGT
Organism: Potorous gilbertii; assembly: GCA_028658325.1. Classification (NCBI taxonomy): domain Eukaryota; kingdom Metazoa; phylum Chordata; class Mammalia; order Diprotodontia; family Potoroidae; genus Potorous; species Potorous gilbertii. Next base: position 180,379,272 of record CM053772.1, on the reverse strand, counting down.
ATGTATGAACAAGTGTACATACACATGTGTATATATGTTATATTTTGTCTATGGTTGCTTGCATTGCTTGCATACTCTCTCTATCACTAAATTTTGAGCTTATCAGGGGCAGAGGTTGTCTTTAAACTTTTTTTCTATCTCTAGTCCTTAGCACAGTGCCTGACATATAGTAGGTGCTTAATAAATATTTATTGCTTGATTGAGAGTATTAATGATTTTATTATACTTTTTTTCTGGAATATCTGCTTGTGTTTTTGTGGATAATCTAGGTATTGTCATAATATTTAGACATGTTTTTTAAAGTTTTCTTAAAGTATTTTTTCTACCATAGTCGTGTTTAGAATCAGTCCTTTGGAGTCTACATTGATAGTGCTACCTTTCTTCCCATATTTTTCACCATTCCAGCATCAGTCACATTTACTGTTATGCCAAGGTTATTTTTTTCCACTTAATGGCGTTTTATTTTTTCCAGTTATATGTAAAATTAGTTATCAACTTTCACTTCTCTAAGATTTTGAGTTTCAAATTTTCTTCTACCTCCATTCCTCCCCTCTTCTCTCCTCTCCCCAAGAGAGCAAACAATCAGTTATAGACTATACATATACAATATTAATAAATGTACTTTCACATTACCTATTTTGTGAAAGAAGAATCAAAACAAAAGGGAAAAGAAAAGAGCCTTTCCAGATTTTTCTGAAATCTCCTTCTTTATCATTTCTTATGGCATAATAGTATTTCATGACATTTATATACTGCATCTTCTTCAACCATTCCCTAACTGAGGGGCATCCCCTCAGTTTCAAAATTTTGCCAACACAAAAAGAGCTGCTATAAATATTTTCATATGTATGGGTCCTTTTCCATTTTTGTGATATCTTTAGGATATAAACCTAGTAGTGGTATTGCTAGATCAAAGGGCATGCACAGTTTTATAGCCTTTGGACAAATTTCCAAATTGCTCTCCAGAATAGTTGGATCAGTTCACAACTTCACTAATAGTGCGTTAGTGTTCCAATTTTCCGAAATTTTCTCCAGTGTTTATCACTTTTCTTTTTTATTTTTGTCATATTAGCCAATATGATTGATATAAAGTGTTACCTCAGAGTTGTTTTCATTTGCATTCTCTAATGGTACTGTTAATTTTTTTTTTACTTAATTGGGTTTTTTTTGGCTTTGTTTGTTTTGTTTTGTTTTTTGATGTTGAGATTTGGCTTAATGGTGTCTGAATCATTTTTTTTTTCTGTTTTCTATATGGAGAATCTATTATACTTTGTGATTCCGAACGATGCCAGCATATTCATAGTCATTGTAGCCTCCGTGAGTATAACGTTGGCACTACATTAATCAACAGTGATTTAGAAAATTTTTGTTATATGACTACTGATAGCTTTAATTTTTTCATCTGAAAGCTATTAAATACTCTGACCCTTTATCAATTGGAGAATGAGTTGTATTCTTACAATTTTGTTTTAGTTCTCTATGTACTTTAGAAATAAGTTTACCAAGGTTCTTAAAATTGCTTGTACTTTCTATCAGCTTTTTTTTCCAGGATAATATATTTGTTTCCATTTATAATAGAAATTACAAGCTTTTAAATCCGTTATAAAATAGATATTTTTTGACTTATACTGTCAAACTGAAAGAAATGATCTCATAATCCTAATAATAACTTAAATTTATATTGTAATTAATATGTGTCAGGCATTGTAATAAGTACATTGCAATTTTTTTTCTCACTTGATCCTCATTCCGGGAGGTAGTTACCGTTATTTTTCTCATGTTACAGATAAGGAAACAGAGGTTAAGTGACTCGATCAGTCAAAATACACCCATATCTTTTTTTTAAATTATTTTATTTGTTTTCAGTGTTCTATAATCACTTCCATATATCTTAGATTTCTTTTTTCATTTCCCTCCCTCTCTTCATTCTGTGATCCAATTCCATAGTTCTTTCTCTGTATGTAGAAGATGTTTTGCCTCAAAAGTCCATTGGGAATTTTTTAGGTCCGTGCTTTGTTACGTAGGACTAAATCTACAAGAAAATTTCCTTGCACAATGTGGTTGTTGCTATGTATAAAGTTCTCTTGGTTCTGCTCCTTTCACTCTACATCATTTCACATAAGTCTTTCCAGGCGCCTCAGAAGTCTTCCTCTTCATCATGTCTTTTTGCACAATAGCATTCATTTGCATTCATATACCATGGCTTATTCAGCCATTCCCCAGTTGATAGGTATCCCCTGAATTTCTTGACCCCAACAAAGAGAAATGGTGTAAATATTTTTGTACACGTGGGGCCATTTCCCATTATTGAGATCTCTTTGGCTTACAGTCCCAGTAGCAATATTGCTAATTAAAATGGTATACACACTTTTGTAACCCTTTGGGCATAGTTCCAATTTGCTATCCAGAATGACTGGATCAGCTCACAGCTCCATAAACAATGAGTGTTCCAACTCTCACACATCTTCTCCAACTTTCATCATCTTACTCTTTTGTCATGTTAGTTAATCTGATAGGTGTGATGTGATACCTTAGAGTTGTTTTGATTTACATCTCTAATCACTAGAAGTTTAGAGCATTTTTCATATGACTATAGAGAGCTTTAATTTCTTCCTCTGAAAACTGCCTGTTCATATCTTTTGACCATTTGTCAACTGGGGAAAGACTTGTATTCTTGTACACTTGACTCAGTTCTCTCTGTATTTTTGAAATGCTGCCCATATAACAGACAATAATCATAAACATTCTTTCCCAGTTTTCTGCTTCCCAAATGTTCTCTGTCTCTTGTCTGGTTAAAAATTTCTCCGTTCTGAATAAATCTGATAAATATACTATTGCTTCCTCCCTAATTTGTTTATAGTATCAATCTTTGTACCTAGATCATGTATCAATTAGGACTTTCTTCTTCTATATGGTGTCAGGCTATGGTCTATGCCCAGTTTCTGCCAGACTATTTTCCAGTTTTCCCAGCAATTTTTTGAAATAAATGAGCTCTTATCCAAAAGGCTGGGGTCCTTGAGTTTATCAAACAATAGATCACTATATTCGTTGACTGCTGTGTCTTGACTACCTAACCTATTCCACTGGTCTATTTCAGCCAAGTGGCTATGATGATGGCTGCTTTATAATACAATTTGAGATGTAGTAGGGCTAGAACACTTTCTATAACATTTCTTTTCATTAATTGCCTTGAAATGCTGAAACTTTTGTTCTTTCAGATGAATTTTGACATTTTTTCTAGCTCTAGAAAATAATTATCCGGTAGTTTGATTGCTATGATACTGAATATGTAAATTAATTTGTGTAGAACTGTCATTTTTATTATATTGGCTCAGTCTACCCATGAGCAACCGATGGTTTCCACTGATTTAGATCTCACTTTGTTTGTGTGAAAAATGTTTTGTAATTTTTTTAATATAGTTCCTGGATGTGATTTGGCAGGTAGACTCCTCAATATTTTAGAATGTGTACCATAATTTTAAATGGGATTTCTCATTCTATCTCTTGCTGTTGGGCTTTGGTAGTAATATACAGAAATGCAGATAACTTATGTAGCTTTATTTTGTAACCTGCATCTTTGAAAAAGTTGTTTATTAGTGAGGCAGCTAGGTGATGCAGTGGATAGAGCATCAGGGCAGAAGTCAGGAGGACCTGAGTTCATATCTCACCTCAGACACTTGACACTCACTAGCTGTGTGACCTTAGGCAAGTCACTTCACCCCAGTTGCCTCATCCTGAGTCGTCTCTAGTCATCCAGATAAATACCTTGTCAGTAGATTCAGATGGCTCTGGAGGAGAAGTGAGGTGGTGACCTGCACAGCCCACCCTCACTCAAAACAAAGTCAGGTGCCAGTCATATCATTATTTCTCTGATTGCATGGTCTTCCTCTGCAACCAAGGATGAATACATACCTTATTTCAAGTATTTTTTACTTGATTCTCTGGGATTCTCTAAATGTATCATCATATCATCCGCAAAGAGTGCGTATTCTAATTGCTGCAATTTCTTTTTCTTCGCTTATTGCTACAGCTAACAATTCTAGTGCAATATCGAATAGTGGTGATAATGGACATCCTTATTTCATCCCTGATCTTATTGGAAATGCATCTAGCTTGTCTCCATTACATAAAATGCTTCCTGATTCTTTTAGGTATATGCTACTTACCATTTTAAGGAAAGTTCCATTTATTCCTATGCTCTCCAGTGTTTTAAATCAGAATGAGTGTTGTATTTTGACAAAAGATTTTTCTGTATCTATTCAGATAATCAAATAGTTTCCATTTATTTTGTTGCTGATATGATGAATAATGCTGATTTTTTACTTAATATTGAACCAGCCCTGCATTTCTGGTAGAAATCCTACCTGATTATAATGTGTTATTCTCAGGAAAATTTGCTGTATTCTTTTTTGTACTATCTTTTTCAAAATTCTTTCATCTATATTCATTAGATATCAGAACCATATTTCTATTATAAAAAGAAATTGGTAGGACTCTTCCTTCCCCAGTTTTCCTAAATATTCTATATAGTATTGGAATTAGCTGTTCTTTAAATGTTTGAGATTTGGCTCTGGAGATTTTTTCCTAGGGAGTTCATTGGTGGCTTGTTCAATTTCTTATTCTGAGATGAAGTTATTTAAGTATTCAACTTCCTTTTCTGTTAATCTGAGCAATTTATATATTTAAAATAATCATTCATCTCATTTAGATTATCGAATTTATGGCCGTACAGTTGGGTAAAATATTTTCTGAATGTTGTTCTAATTTTCTCCTCATTGGAGGTAAGTTCATCTTTTTCTATTTTTAATATTCATAATTTGGTTTTCTTCTTTCTTTTTTTTAAATCAAATTGACCAAAGGTGTATCAGTTTTCTTAGTTTTTCCATAAAACCAACTCAACTTTATTATTAGTTCAATAACTTTATTTCATTTTTAATCTATCCTTCAGGTTTTCAATATTTCTAATAGGATATTTACTTGGAGATTTTCAATTTTTTCTTTATCTAGCTTTTTCAGCTGCATGCCCAATTCATTGATCCCCACTTTCTCTATATTATTCATGTAGGCATTCAAAGATATAAAACTTCCCATAAGAACTGTTTTGCAGTATCCCATAGGATTTGGCAGATTGCCTCATTATTGCCATTCTCTTGAATGAAGTTTTTGATTATTTCTATGATTTGTTGTTTAACACACTCATTCTTTAGGATTAGATTTTTTTAGTTTCCAATTAATTTTTGGTTTATCCACAGTCTTTAATTATATATAATTTTCATTGAATTATGATCTGATCAGGATGAATTGACTATCCCTGCCTTTCTGCACTTTATTTGTGCCCTAGTTTTCTAGGGCACCTAGAACCTAGTTCTGCACTGAGGTATTTGTGCCCTAGTATATGGTCAATTTTTGTATATGTAGTATATACTGCTGAGAAAAAGGTATATTCCTTTCTATCCCCATTCCATTTTCTCCAGAGTGTTATCATATCTACCTTATCCATAGTTTTATTTACATCCTTAACGTCTTTGTGGTTTGTTTTGACGTTAGATTTATCAAATTCAGAGAGAGTGAGTTTGGGGTGAACCACTAGTATAGTTTTGCTGTCTATTTCTTCCTGTAACTATCTTAACTTCTCCTTTTACAAATTGGATGCTATACCACTTCAGACATATATGTTTACTAATGATATTGCTTCATTGTTCATATTGCCTTTTAGCAGCATATAGCGTCCTTCCTTATCTCTTTTGATTACATCTTTCTCCTTGTACTTTGCCTGACAATAGGATTGCTCCTCCTTTTCTTACATGGGTTGAAGCACAAGTTATTCTGCTTCAACCTTTTCCCTTTTCCCTGTGTTTATCCTCCCATTTCAAATGTTTTTCTTTTAAACAACATATTGTTGGGTTATAGTATCTAATTCATTCTGCTGTGTCCATTTTATGGGAGAGTTCATCACATTCACAATTGTGATTGCTATCTGTGCATTTCCCTCCATCCTCTTTCCCTCTATTTATGCTTTTGGTTCTCCCTTCATCTCTACAATAGAGTTTTCATTTTTGAGTGCTTCCTCCCTCCATCTTCCATCCCTTCTTTTAGAGCCCTTCCTTTTTACACTCCTTTTCCCTTACTACTTCTTCCCTACCTTTTAGCTTTCCCTCCAATTTATTCCCCTTTTCCCCTCCTATTGCCTATAGAGCTAGTTAGATTTCTATACTTAACTGAGCTTGTTGTTCCCTCCTTGAATCAAATCAGAGGAGAGTAAATCTCAAACAATGCTAATCTCCCTCCCCTCCTTCCCACTACTCTAATGTAATTTCTTTCATTTGATAGTTTTGGAATTTGACAATGATATTCCTTGAATTTTTTTATTTGGGATCCTTTTCAAGAAGAAAACATTGGATTCTTTCAATAATTATTTTGCCCTCTAGATGTTTGAATTCTGAATAGTTTTCCTTGATGATTTCTGGGAAAATATTTTCCAGGATCTTTTTTTCATCATAACTTTCTGACAGGCCAAGAGTTCTTAGATTTTCTCTCTTGGATCTATTTTTCAGTTGTTTTTCCACATATATTTTACATTTTCTTCTATGTTTTTTTTCATTTTTTAGGTTTTGTTTGATTGGCTCTTGATTTCTCATAGAGTTATTAGCTGCCACTTGACCAATCTAATTTTTATCAAATAGTTCTCTTCAGTTAACGTTTGAATCTTCTTTTCCATCTATCCAATTGTTCCTTTTAAGGAGTTATTTTCTCCAGTTAAGTTTTCTACTTCCTTTTCCATTTGCCCAATTTTCCTTTTTAAGGGGCTTTTCTCTTCACTCAATTCTTTTTTTTTCATATTTTTAAAATCATTGGCCAGTTTTTCTTTTATTTCTCTAATTTGACATTTAAAATTCTTCTTATGTTCTTCCAAGAACGCTCTTTGGGTTGGAGACCATTTCGTATTCCTTTCTGAAGTTTCATAAGTGAGTACAGTCTCAATGCTACCTCTTTTGTATTCCTGTTTTAGTCCTTGTCCCCATAGAACGATTCTATGGTCTTTTCTTTTCTGATTTGTTTTATACTCAAAATGATCACACTTTCCCTGGCTTTTAAAATACATCTCTGCTTCTGGGGCACAGGGGACTGTGTTCCACAGTTCTTGTGCCTAGAACTTGAGGTTTTGTGTGTGGCGGCCTCTGACTCTTTCAGTAAGAAGCTAAAGTGCTGCAGCTTATCTGGTGCTGCTCTGGATGGTGTTCGAAAGCAGAAACCAGGTGAAGTCTTTCTGGATTTCCACTGAGTTACCCTGAAGCTAGCTGTGTTAATGTGGGAGAGGTGTGCTCTAGCCACAGGAGGTCTTCTCTGCTGAACTAGAGCATGGGTAAGCTCAGTGACTGGTGAACCCATCTGTGCTAATGTATTGCCAATTCTCCTGGATTGCTGAGGCATGCCTGAGGTCCTAGTGTTGATGGTTGCAGGCTCCACCTCACCTGGGGCTCAAGATATAATCCTGGTTTGCTGAGGTAGGGCTGTCTTGGACAGCTCCAGTCATGCACTGGTCCCTTTCAGGCACAGCAAGACACAACCCTCTTTGTGATTTTCCTAGCCTCATGGGCTTAGAGACAGTTTGCCTCTTCAGGTAATCCCACTGTTACAGAACGTTTCTTGGGGAACACTTTTTGGGTTTTCCAAGGCCTGCAATGGGAGGGATAGATCATTTACTGAACACTCTGCCATCTTGGCTCCTGGAAGTTCAAGTAGGTCACTTGCAGCCACTTAATCTGTGGGCTGATATTCTCAGGAGTGGCTGCTGTAGTTAAGTGGGACCCCAGGTTCTCTCTTGCTGTGTTCTACCAGACTCCTGTCCTGCACTGATATGCTGAGATTCCTCAGTAAGACTGATGCCTGAGATCACCTTGTGCTTCCTGCTCTGCCCAGCCAGGGAGGGGACCAAAATTGTACAGCCTGTGTGCTTTGTTCTTCTCTAGCCCCTAGCAACAGATCCTTCCGGTTGGTCTTCTAGTCTGTCCTGGGCTGGAAATCTGTCACAGTCTGTCTCCTATTGGATTCTGCCACTGCAAAATCCATTCAGATTCTCTTTTTAGAGGTATCTGAAGGAGTGTGTCTTAGAGTTCAGGGGAGTAGTTGCTCTCATTCCACCATCTTGGCTCTGCCCCCCCAAAATACACGCATATCTTGCTCAAAATAAGTGGAGACAATAATATTGCTTTTGATGAATATTTTATTATAAGCCAGACTACTTGAAGTTTGAAGAAACTAAAGATTTCCATGACCTCAGGCTCTTTCTTCCAGTAAGCTACAAAACTCAAACCAAACCAAAACAGAAAAAAAACCTGCCTGATAATTGAGTCACATTTACAAGAAGTAAAATTTCAAAGACCACAGATTTTTCCATTTTCTTTTTTTATTTCAGAATTAACAACTCACAAATTTCAGCTCAAATTCCATCATTGCTCAACATACAGTTAAATGTATTTCTTACAAATGCTCATTTGCCAGAAATTCATTGCTGTGTCATTTAGAGATGGAATTATTGACATAAAATAGTAAGAAATCATCATTTTGACTGATTAGATCTATTTTCTGTGTAGCTTTTGTGTTACTGGTACACAAAGAAAATATTTGTAATCTACATTTCATGTATGCATGTTCTGATGCCAGTTATATAGTCAATGTTTTCTGCTTAGAATCCCTTCTATCAGGTATCTTACTGTATACATGCTTTGTTTCTCCTTGTGGTACAATCAGTATCAGTATTGGGCTCAAACAGATTGCAGTCTTAAATCATCCTATCTGTTTCTTTGACTGTTAGTAATAGTTGAATTACACTGATGGGAATGATATTAATCAGATTAAGCATATCACCTTAGGCCAACTATTCAGTGTTTCAAGGAAGCTGTGCACCTTCAAAGATACTGTAGAGATTTTAAGGCACACAACATCTGTGATGTACTTCATTCTAGTTGGAATTCCCTTAATTAGGTATGGTCCTCTGGGACCCATGAAATAGACAAAGGGATGAGGTCCTAGAGGCTAATATTACATTTATAAGGTTGCACAGTGGACAGATCTCTGCATCTGGAGTCAGGAAAAACAGTTCATATCTGGTCTTAGACATTTATAAGCTCCTACCTTCCAGGGATGTTGTTAGAACCAAATGAGTGCTGTATAAATGTTAGCTGTTATCATCACGGCTCCATCTAATGCTGCTTTTAAAGAAATGAAAGATTAAAGTGGTTCTTAAGCCTTCAAAAGCACTTAGTTCTACCACGAGTTTTCCTCTTCTTCCCAAATCAAAATAACACTAGACTGTGTATAAGTATCAGTTAAGTGGCTCAGTGATATTTGTTACCTATAAGTATACCTACTTTGATTTTCCAAATATTGAAACCTTTTCCAGTGTGTCCTTTTTCTCTCTCCTATTTCACTTTCTTTCTGCTATTTCTTTGCAAGATTCTATATCTGGAAGTGCATCACACAATATCTACAACTGCAGGTTTTGTCTCATTGTTATTGCATTCTTGCTATCAGGTAAACCTCAAGTAACCATACAGCACAACCACACTTACTCAGACTTGACAAATGATTTACTCCCAAAGCTAAGATAATACTGTGTTAAAAATATAGATAAAGACTTTTATCAGAGAGAAAGAGAGGGGAAGCCAGGTACCTAAGGATAAGGGCCTGATGCTTTAGAAAGGAGAATTGATTTATATTTCTTATTCTGGGTGTTACCAAGGACACAGGTTTCAAAAGAATAAAACTGACCAGACCAGAGCAAAGGGCAAGATGTCAGATTATTCTGACAGCTTCTCTTATTGAGAAGATGGACAACTGCACATGGAAAACCTTGAGATGAAAAGAAGACAATAAAAAATGTCCTTCTATTGATTAATTTTTGTCAAATAGTATCATAAGGCAAAAGCAAACACATCTGTGTGATTAATCAGGTAAACTCATTCTCTTATCTTTGAAGTGCACATGTTTATAAAGAATTTATAATTGATAAGGCAATTGAGATAAGTTTACATTTGCAGAAGTGAGACCATAATATCTGCTTTAGGTTCTAGAATCATAATAAAAATATTTTCTTGGCTTTCAGATAGGGGAAAAAAGGGAATGAGGAGGAGAATTCATTTGCTTCCATTTTAGTCTTCTCAAATGACAAATCTAATATGTAAATACTGTGTAAAATTATAGTATAGTATCGCACTAGTGTTTAATTACTTTGTTCTGTGGAGCAAGTGTTAGATATCAGTTTTTAATGCCTGTAGGCAATTTTTCTATATTTGACATATGCCTCACTTTAATGAAACATTTTCCTTCCCTCTCTTCTTTCCCACTATGCCTGCTATGAAATTAAAATATTATTTTGTATATATCAATATTTTTCTATTATTTTGAAACATTGCATAATGAAGAGATTAAAATAAATTGCCATTTGAAAACAAATACTTTATTCGAGGCAAATTACTTCTCCTGGAAATTGTGGGACACAAGATTATTCATTGACATAATTCCTACATCTTGTATCTAGCCCCTCTAAATTAAAGTCTACACTTTGTATCTTAGTAACGATTGCTTAAAAGATTTGCGATTCAGAACTAGACCTTCTGTTCCAAGTCAAGACTCTTTCCAAATCTACAAAATACTTTTATTAAGCCCACACCATGGACCAGGCATTGTGCAAAGTGCTTTACAAATTTTAATTCATTTGATTTTCACAAACCTGGGAGGTAGGTGCTATTATTATGTCCATCTTACAATTAGGAAAACTGAGGCAGAAAGAGATTGAGTGACTTATTTGGGGTCCTTGAGTTAAGAAGTTTGTGAGGCCATATCTGAGCATTTGCATTCAGCAAGAAAAGTGGGTCAAAGCCATGACGAGTATCAGAAGACCTAAAGTCAAAAGATAAAAGTGCTTCTTCAGTGGTGAACAGTGTGTTACTGACTTGGAGGAAAAGTTGAACCAACATAGTGTTGGCAACAGGAAAGTAGAAAAGTTTCTTATAATAATTCTCAAGATTGATGGTTTTTGCTTCCTGCATTTTAGAACCACAGAGATATCACTGACTTGCTGCCCTGAAACTATACTTTTGCCTTCTTTTGCTTAAAAAAGCTCGGTTAAGTTGTTCCATATTCACCATCCTATAGCTTGACTTTCATAAATAAAAACTCGAAAAAATATGCATTAAAATTAAATTGTGAGGTTGAAAAGTCCCAATGATCTCTTTAAAATAAAAACAACAGCAATAACAACTAAACTAATCTTGATACTTTATCATAGGAGTATTTTGTATATCTTATTATAAAATAATTTCTTAATGTTTATACATCTTACTCTATTGGACTATCATTATGTATTTCTTTTTTTTTGTCTCTATATCCCTTATGATTTTCCTAAAAAACCTGGGTAACTCTTATGGTATTCTGAAATAAACTGGTTAATTTTCAAAAATAAATTCTTCCCTGTTATATATCTCATTTTACCATGATTCTAAAAGATAAAACTAAATAAAGCTATTTGGAATACATTTAAAAGATGAAGTTAAAATATTGCACATGTATTACAACAGAATACAAGGGTAGTTGTATCAGAATTCAAAAATTCACTATATTTGGTATAGTTATTCTTATTTTTATCTTTGCAACATGTTTAATTTTAGGATGTAACTGAAGATTTTGTTTCTATGACTTAATATTACTAATGATTAATTAGAAATTTGATTAGTTGGGGTAGTGTCCTCCTGAACAGAGAGGGTGGAGGGATAGTGTAAATTCAAAACTCGGAATTGTTTATTGGCGAGTACAGCATTGTTTTTGTCCTTCATTGCTGAAGAAGACCACGCCAACAGAAAAATGCATATGTATGTAGAGAATGGTAGAACCTTGTCTGCGGTTGTAAGGACTGGGCATTTAGGAAGTAGTTTATATGATTCTAAAACAAAGAGAGGCAGTGGCATAGGAGGAAAACAGAGTACCTGGAACCAAGATGTGTGTGAAAGTTCTGTCCATTTAGGACTGGTATGAACCAGTGTGAGCTGGCCCTGTTCTTACTGGCAAAACAGAGGTGTTCTGGGTTAACTCATGGGGCTCCACAAAGGATGATTGATATGCCAAAGTTGGACAACACTCATTCTGCCTCCTGATTTGCTGATTTTGATTTCCAGGTTATTTCAGCCTCTACCACATAAAAACAGAGCTCAAACAAGTCAAGGTGATTAGTAAACTCATTCATTCCATTTTGCCATTCTCTCCTTTTGGTTAAGGTGGTCCAAAGGAGACACCCCCCCCAAAGGCCAAGGGGACAAAATTTGCCTGAGCATAATTTTATTAACAGTGTAAAGAAAGCACAAGGAGGTGCTTGTTATAAGCATAGACTGATATAGCAATGAGGACAGTGAGGAGGCTGAAAAGAATAGAGCAGAGGAAAGAATCTTTTCCTCTAGGGAAACCGGTAAAGATGTCACCGTGCCATTGCCCCAAGGAATCAAAGAGTTTTAATTTCTGAAGTAGGCAGATTTCATAATGAATGGTACTAGATCAGTTGACATAGAAGCATACAGTGCCATATAGGCACAAGCAACCCCTCTGCATGACAACGAAAGCATGAAGTATCTGCCAGTACGGAAGGACCATGGCAGATAGGGAATCTATTTCATTCTGAATTAGGTGTAGGATTTGGAAAGTGAGGTTGAAGGTTTCTGGGATTTAACATTACAAATTGTGGGCTACTGCTTAAAGAGAATAAATCCCCAAACCTGACAGCATCATGGAGATGGCAATCTGCATTTTCTTCAGGATTGAGATCTTGTATCTGACAAAGGGTACTCAACCAACAGTATTCAAATAAAATAAATCCAGGAGTCAGGTAAGTTGACTCTATCAATCAGGGAAACCTTGGAGATGCTGCTTTACTGGGTGTGGGGAATGCCCAAATTGAAAAGAAACTTCAAGTGCCAGCAAAAGGGGTAGGTCAAGTTAGGCCCATGGGCCAGGGCTTGCAGAGTCTAGCAAGACAGTGGAAAGTAATCAAGAGCAACCTGATTAAGGTCTTTTCAACCCTGAAGTACTACACAAAGTTCCTATTCTGGAAATATTTATAGGATCAATGTCTTTGGCACTACTGAATGTGTAACTCTCTAGGACACAAACATCATCCAATAGAAAATACCTTTTTTAATGAATACTCACTTCTTTTAATACTCTATTGTAATTGTTTTATACTGAAAAGTGTTCAGAAGTTTCTTTAAAATTTAACAGTCAACAGAAATTCACTTTAATTATAGTTCTATTGAAGATTGCAAAACCTGGATTGTTGCCATTAAAGTCAATAAGGCAATTTAGAAATTAATAAGCATTTGTCTATCTGAATAGGGTTTCATGAATTTTAAACAGGATGAAAAATTACAGTGTTACATCTTCTGTCAAGTGATGCTCCCCTGCTATTAGCAGTGACAGTTTAGAACTAGATAGGTCTTTTTTTATGCACAATACACATGTGTCTTTCTAGAAAGTTAATATCTACATGTTTATTGAGATGTCTTAATACTTTTTCTCATGTGTATGTTAATTTAAAAAGGGAGACCTTTATTTATTCTCAACTCTATTTAAAACTGAAAGACATACAGGTTGTGTCTATCTAGCAGTAGAAAATCATACCATGATATATTTGTCACAATGTCTTAATTTTAGCTTTTCTAAAATTTAAAGAGTGAAAATATATCATGGCATGTGAATACAGAGAATGGATTACTGAAAAATATATAGCTGATAGATTTTAGGAGTATTCAGTATGTCTGTTCTAAAAGATGCGTGCGTGCGTGTGTGTGTGTGTGTGTGTGTGTGTGTGTGTGTGTATGGCACAATTTTCCACCTTCTCTTACTGTATCTCTGTATCCCATCAGTAAAATTACTAAGGATGTCCTTCATCAGGTATCTACTTCGGAGCAGTCAGTTAATATGTGAATTAGTGTGTGTCTATGAGGTACCTGAAATAGGAAACCTGTCTTTTCCCTCTGAAAAACTACCTGATAGTTGCTGCTGGTCCATTTTGTGAGACATCATATTTTATAGTTATCCAGTCAATTTGTTGTTGAAGTGATAGTGGTATTGCTTGGAGAGAAATATACTTACCTCATTTCCCATAACATTTGGTGTAAACAGTTTGAGAGTATACTTCTACGTTTTGCCATAATCAGTTTTCTCTCTCTGTATCCAGGAAGAATAGCCTGTTTTCTTTACATTAAATTCAAAAGGTAGCTTCAGATCGTGAAATAATAATAGAAATAAAAACAAAACCACAATGAAAAAGTCAACTAAGTACTGTTTTAGATAGCTATACTAAATTCACTTTTTAATTTTGACTGTACCCAAATTCATTAAAATTGCTACTTTGACATGTAAATCGATATACTTGTACCATGTCAGGAAAATGTGACTATTTTCCTCTTGTCTATATAACTTTGTATTGGATTTTATGGGCTAGAGCAGACTGATTGGATGGATGAGATATTTTTGCCACTTTTGATTACCTTTTCAATATTTTAAATGGATATTGACTCACTATGCTCATTCAACCATTTGTACAATTTGGTTCATCGATGAACTCCAAAGCATCAGTTTCTAAGTCTTAGAATTAACAATGAATATGTCAACACAAGCTTATTAAAAGTTTACTATGTAATAGTCACTATAGTAGAAGCTGACAATATAAAGATAACAGTGAAATCATTTTTATTCTAATTTATAATTCAGCTGCAGAAGGACAAAAATATACATTTGGTGATAAGAAATAGATAGGAAACAGATACAAGATAAATTTTGAAAGAAGGCAGTTACATTTGGGGAAAATAGAAAGTAATTTTTAAATACTCTGAGAGGAGATGTAAGAGAAATAAATGACTATTTAGAAAATACGAAGCATGTTGTAATCAACTTTAGGAAACTAAGAGGTGCTATATGAAAATTACTGAACTTTGAGTCAGAAGACATTAGTTTAAATCCTCTGAGTTGCTTGTTAGCAGTGTGACCCTGGACAAGTCACTTAATTTCTGTCTGCCTCAGTTTCCTCAACTGTAAAATGTAGATCATCATTGGACCTACCTCCTTGTGTTATCATGAACCTTGTGGAGGCCCTGTAGGAGGAATGAAAAATAGTCACCCATCTCTTTTATTGTCATAACAGATGAGATCAAAATGAACCTAGAGAGAGTCAATTAGTTTAATTGTGGTTAATTTTCCTGCAAGTGATTTTTCACTGGGTAAATGTCATGTGGGGCAAATTTTGGCCTCTTAGCACTGATGTTTAATTAATTTATTAAATATCTACTATGTGCCAGCATTGTGTTAAGCACTGAGAATACAAAGAAAGAAAAAGACAATCCCTGCCCTTGAGGGGCTCAAAATCAAATGGGGGAGGCAACATTTAACTATATGCAGATAAGTTATACACAAAATAAATAGAAAATAATCAACAGACGGAAAACTGAAAATTAACAAGGTTTGGGAAGACTTTCTATAGATGGTGAAATTTTAGCTTGGACTTGAAAGAAGACAAGGAAGCTAAAAATCAGAGAGATAAGGAGTAAGAGCATCTCAGGAATGAGGGACAGTCTATGAAAATATTTGTAGTCAGTAAATGTATTGCTTATAGAAGGAACAGCAAGGTGGCCAGTGTCATTGGAATGAGTGAATGGGGTCTAAAATTTAAGAAGACTGGTAAGGTGAGGATGGTAGATGTGTGTTCATTTCCACAGTGACATTCTTGATTTGGACATCTCAAGAATGATAGCACTCCCCAAAAGCCATATTTGTCAAGGATTATAGGAACAGAGAGGGAAATCTGCAGAAATGTGGCTCTGATAATCAGTAGAATATATATAATAGCTTTCCTGTTCATATAGAGGTAGAGTAATGTCAGAACCAAGATGTGAGGTCTATCCATCTGTTCTTTGCCTCCCAATATGACTTCTATGCTCTATTTTTCTCTTAAACAGAAAGTGTCACTCTTTTCAAGTACACTAAATGAAACACTTCCCATATAGTTAACATTATGTAGTTGTAGTATACTTAACATCAGGTCATTCTGCTCTTATGTTAAGGAAATTTTATATTTACATATGTACTTTCCTAAACTCTAAACCTTGCCAATTTCTTCAGCTCTTTAAATCCCCTGAACTGCTCCTTTACTATCCCTCAGCCAAATACAGGTAGGACATAAATAGATAATTCTGGAATCTAGCCCTTCCCCCTGCAAGGGAATCTTTGATTCCTTTATGAAAAATATTTCCTAATGTTTCTGGGATAACACATAACCTTTCCAGTTTAATTTTTTAAAAGTCTGCATAACCTGTCCCCAATCTATTTTTTTAAGCTTCATTGGATATTTCTCCCCCTCCAGGATTTCATTATGCATAAAAATTGCCATGTATAGATAAATATATATCGACACTATATATGTGTATGTAATGAATTCAAATATGCATATAAAGGAAGCTATGTGTACTCTTAAAATGTGGGAGAATTGAATTCAGAGGTAATCACTTTCTTACTCATAAATGCTATGGGGATTCCTAAGGTACAGATTCAACATTCTGAGAACACCTGCTACTGCTGTAAGGTCAAATGCACACAAGGAAATCTGTACAGATTCTGATTGTCAGCCAGTCAAACTGTTATTCATATGTGGCACTTTACCTCTCATCTCTGTGCTCTTGTACTGGCCATGCAACCTTCCTAGAATGTTCTCCCTTATTTATATTAATAGAACTTTTAAAGATGGAAACCAGGAAACATTTTCCAAATGAAGTCTTTCCCATTCTCTTCAGCTGATAATGCTTTGCCCTTTCTGTAAAACTGTTATTTAATTAATAATATGATGTGATATGATAAGATGCAAGGTGATATGATGTAAAACACTGTATAAGATGATGCAAAACAATAGGATGTAACACAATGTCACATAACATAATAGCCTAACATAAAGAAATTATGATAAATGAATATATAATGCATGTAATAAATATCATGTCATCACATCACAATAAAATAAAGTAAAATAACAAAAGTAATTGGCTTTTATAGTGATTACTATACTGATTATAATATTGAAAAATATATATGTGTATATGTATGTATATATATAATATGTATATATAAAATTTTAGTGTGTATATGTGTGTTTGTGTAAGTATATATTTACACACAGTAAAATTTAATACACAAAATGGAACAATTCTTATTGAAAAGGAGCTTGTGTCCTAATGGGAGAGAAACCAAGTGTATGTTAAATATGTCTGCATAAATATGAAGCAAATAAATAAAACTTTATATAATCAGCTATATAATTCAAATATTGATGTGGTTGTTGTGTTCCTCCTTCATTTTCAAAGAAGACCATGACATCAGAGAAATGATGACATGACTTGTGTTTAACTTTGTTCTGAGTGAGGGAGGGCTGAATAACTATGTATATACCATAACATTCCTATGCATATATATGCTCTTTTTTTTTCCAGTCAGTAAAAATTTACTAAACATGTTCCAAGTGCCAAGCACCTTGCTAAATGTGGGAATTAAAGAGAAAAAAACAATTATTAGGAGCTATTTTTCCTATTCAAATTCTTGATAAAGATGTTTCAACATTCGTCTTTTCTAGGGTCCTGGATCCTGTTGGGACCGCATAACACTGAGGGGAGGGCCTTTCATCACTTCCAATTTCATGGGGTCTGGGAACGTTAATTTAAGACATCACCTGGGTGTGGCCTGCGATCACATTGTGTCACACACCAGATGAACCACTTGGCTGGGACCCTGAACAGCAACATGTCCATGGTTACGTGGAGGTGCACATGGCATTTGCAGAGGGATAAGGGAAGGGTGGCCTGGGCGATGACATTCTCCTTCTACTGGGAGGATGATCTTAGCCTGGCAGGGACTAGGGAGCAGCGAAGCCGAAGCTGGGGTCATTCAGCCGTGCCAGACTGAGAATGGAGAAGGTAGGGGCCGCCCATGTACATTTATATGAATATGTATGTTGTGTAAAATAGGTATGTATTTAGTTTAGCCTCCTATTTATACGCCACCTAGCACCAAGTATATTTCTATAGGAGGTGCTTAAAATTTCATGTTGATTGTATAATTGTCCAGCGATTTCCTATTTTCTGTACAAGGTCCAGTATTTCAGTAATTAGAGGAGGAAAGTGTCTTGAATCATGTGCAGGTTATTGGCATTTGGCATGGTTTGGCTCACAGATGATAATTATGACATTTCAACTGGACTTTGTAGTTAGCAAAAATAAATTGACGCAGTGTTGGTGAAGTACTCTGCAAGAATAGAAGCTCTGAAGAATCACAAGAAGCCAGTAGACACATGCACAGTTCCCCGGCTCACTAGAACTTTCAGGGTAAAGGGATAGAATTGATGTGCATATCAGGTAGGATGCATAGCCCAGTCCAGAGCACAGATCTTTGGGTCTGGCTGTAGTTACTGAACAGATTCACAAGAACCATGCGGGACAGAGACTTTTGGGACAATCAGTGAGTCCCCTAGACTGTGATTCCCATTGTTAAAAATGTTACAAGGGAATTATTATTAGGAAAGATAGTTAACCTTGTGTAAAGGTATCAGATGAAGTTTGAGAAATTGATTATAATCCTTAGCTAAATGAAGCTGAACAAACCAGTTATTGGATATATAAGAACACAGACAAGTTAATCAGTGGTTATATTGGTAGTCACTTCTGTCAGCTTGGGCCAAGCCATAGTCCAGTCCTCACAGCCTTACGCTCAATATCAAAAAACCTGGTTATTCAACTCAATTCAACTTCTCATAAGTTATATGGTCTCAAGAAAGTTATTTAATCTCTCTGAACTTTACTTTCTTTTTGTACAGATAATGGAACTAGTAATTATTCTTCCTATTTCAATCACATGAAACAAGGAATTTTAAAAGACTTAGGAAACTGTAAGAACAGCAACAGTATTAGAATTCCTAAAAAATGTAATTTACTTTTAAAAAATAAATTAATATTACATGAATATGATGTCATATTCAATCAAGAATACCTTGATTTTAGCATGGTATTTGCCAAATTATTTCATAATAAAATCATGGATAAGAGAAAATGAGGTGCATATGATGGGAAAAAATGGTGATTTAGAATTGGTTCAATTAACAGACCAAGGTTTAAATCCTGTGATTTTGCTCTTGCAATCCTGAACTCAGACTCAAGAAATTTTTTTTCAAATCGGTCATTTACTGATCATAAGAAGATGATCTCTCAAATCCTCAATTTCCTCATCTGTGAAATGATTGTAGTAATTACCCTACGTTCCTCATATGATAACAGTGTGAAGAAAGTAGTTTGTAAATTTTGAAATACGTAAAATTTTGAATTTTATCTATATTTTAGAGTTTTCTAGTAAAGTATCCAAGATTCTATCATGTGCTCAGGTGTATTTTTAATTATGATTTGGACAATCGTACAGATGGCATACTCATAAAGTTTATGGGTAACATAAACCTGTGTGGAATAGTAAACATTTTAAATAATCTGAATTTAAAAAACGATCTTCACATGTATAAACTAATGAGCTTAGGCTAATAAAATGAAATTTAATATGGACAATATAAGAGCCTATAATAGATTCTTTTAAAAAATATCATCTTTTAAAATTCAAGACATAAGAAACATAGCTCAAAAATAATGCATACGAAAAAAGACTTGTGGGGTTAGTCAGCAATAATTTATGGCAGCTGTTCCCCCAAAAAAGTGTTCATCTCAAGCTGTATCAACCACAAATGGCTGAGAATGAAGAATCACTTGAATATAATTCTGCTTCTGAGCAACTGCACTCCCCTCTTTGAAAGTTTTCCTTTGAACGTTATTACTTTTTAAACTATCTCTGAGTTATTTTGAGGACTAAATGAAATAACATAGGAAGGATCTTAAAATATCTAAGTTCTTATAAAATTCCAGTTATTGTTATTGCAGATCTTAACCTATTCATGCCTTTGTACCCTGTGTGACTTCTATTCATAACCTGTGGTAAATAATTCATGATAGAATAAATGAGCTAGGGTAGAAGTAGGATTTTTCTAGTTTTCTTGCAATTATATATACATCAATAGAGACATCCATTGTCTGTCAGTTTTCCATTTCTCTGGATCTGAATGGGCAGTCTTCTTTTCATGTTACATATTGTCTCTGATAACATCCTTTACACTGATTCTGCAGCTTCATTCTTTACTAGTGAAAGGCCATAGCCCACTCATTATTCCCAAATCAAAATGACCAATATTATCCCCTTTTAATGACCTGTAGTTTTAATTTGATAGAGGTCACCATCTTATATATCACTGGAAAATTATCAGTGTTAAAAAGATTGACTATTGTTTTATGGAAAAGTTTGGGATCACTAAAATATTACACAGGTTCCCAAAGGAAATTTATTCTGTTTTTCTCCCATTCAGTGCTGAGCCTATTCATACATATGACCTGTGTGAAATATTTGTGCAAATTGATTTGCTTATCAATATGTTACTAAATTGGACATTGTAATTCATTCATTTTATTTATTAGTTTTATGCTTTTTGGAATAAAATAAGAATTTCCATAGCATAGCTTAATAAAAAAAAGATGACTGCACATAAAACTGAAATCTATTATGTACAACTTGTCATTCTAATATACATAATAAAAATCACAATGAAAAATTAAATTAAGTATTATTACAATTGGGCTCAATAATTATAAATATTTTCTATTTCTGAAACTGAAAATTTCTTTTTTATTTTGGTATCAGTATAATGTCCTCTGAAAACAAGAACATCTGGAAGAGTTCATCATCTGCAAGAAATCCTGCTTCATTTAATTTCTTCCTATGCACTCCCAATAACAATGTGTTTTTTTTAATTACATTTTTCCCCATTTTAGCCTGTAGCTGATACAATAATAATTGGGTGATTAAAAGGGTTATGGTGATGTTGAAAAAAAATCATTGAAGAAATAACATGATCTCTTTCTTTAAATTTAATTTATTATTTATTTATTTTTGGCATTCAATTCTTTTACTTTAAATTTTCAAATTATCCCCCTCCTTCCTGTCCTTTCCAAACTATTGAGAAGGCAAGCAATTACACATGGGAAATCAGACAAGGAATACATCTGTATTAGCCGTGTTGCTAACAGAAAAGCAAGAAAAAGAAATGAAGTGAAAAGCAATATGATTCAACCTGCATTCAGACTTATTACTTCTCCTTTTGCATATGGATGACATTTTCCTTCATGAGTTCCATGGAATTATGTTGGATCATTTTATTAACCAGAATAGCTAAGTTGATCATCCTTAAAATAATGGTGTTTCTTCATATACTCTTCTCATTCTGTTCAATTCACTTTCCATAAGTTCATATGAAAATATTCAGGTTTTTCTGAATGCCCTCTCATTATTTCTTTTAGCACAACAGTATTGCATCATAATTATATACCACAAGTTGTCCAGCCATTCCCCAATTAATGGGCATTCCCTCAATTTCTAAATCTTTACCACCAAAAAGAAAAAAAAAAGCTACTATAAATATTTTTGCATGTAAAGTTCATTTTTCTCTTTTCCTTCATCTCTTTGAGATACAGATTTAGAAATGATATTATTGAGTCAAAAGTTTTGCACAGTTTTATAACCTTTTGGGCATAGTTTCAAATTGTTCTCCACAATAATTTCACAAGTCTACCCACAGTACATTAATTTTACATCTTTTCTTCACCTCCTCCAGTGTCTGTCCTTTTCCTTTTATATCATATTAGCCAACCTAATAGGTGATGTCTCAACTAATAGTGATTTGTAGCTTTTCTTTCTCATATCACTACAGATATAATTGATTTCTTCTCTTAAACATTCACCATTTATATCCTTTGGCAATTTATCAACTGAGGAATGATTCTTATTTTTATATATTTGGCTTAGTTTCCTATATATTTGAAAAATGAAACCTTTATGAGATACATTTACTGTATTTTTTCTTAATTTTATACTTTTCTTTTAATTTTGCTGTATTAGTTTTGTTTACATGAAGTATATTAAATTTACTGTAATGCAAATGAAACATTTCCTGTGATCTGATTGCTTTGTGTTCATAACTTCCCTTACCAATAGATCTAACAGGGAGCATTTTCCATGTTCTCCTAATTTGCTGAAGATGTCATCCTTTATGTCTTAATCATGTTAGTGTTTTGATTTTATCTTGGTATATACAGTGTGAGATGATTGTCTATAACCAGTTTCTGTCAGATTGTTTTCCACTTTGTCCAGTAATTTTGTCCCAAAGTTTGGATCTTTATGTTTATCAAATATTAGATTACTATGGTCATTTATGACTATGTATTGGGTATTTAATCAGTTTCAGTGATTCATCAGAATTTTTTAGCCAGTACCAGATATTTTTCTTGATTATTGCTTTTTTATATAGTTTTATATGTGGTAGGCAGTCTTCACATAATTTTTTCATTGGTTCCCTTGATATCTTTGCCCTTCATTTTGCAAGATTAATTTTGTTATTACTTTTTTAAGTTAAACTTTTTTATTTAATGTTACAAAAAAAATCAATCAACCAGACCAAAACCTATGTGATCATCGGACTCCTCAGATTCTTCTTTTTTTTGGTCCTTCTTTCTTCTTCTCCTCAATTAGGGCAGCTGTTCTAGCAGCAGCTCTTCCAATAAGGGCAACACCACCGGACACTACAGCAGGTCCACCAACTGCCAATTGCAGATGAGACTTGAAAAGTTTACATTGGACAGGGACTTTGCAAAAGTAATCTAGGCCATAATGGTTCAACATTTATACCTGCTGCTTTAATGAAGGCATTGATTTTATCCACCATGACAGTAACCTCAGCATCATGATTGGTGAAGGCAGAGACAATGCAAAAAAGTTTGGAGATGGCCATTTTAGTAGATGGATGAGGAGAGCCTTGTTTGTGGTAGTGCTATTCCCTGACTGAAGTGAGGATTCCCTCCAATATGGCCTTAACTTCTGAAGACGAACCAAATTCTATATAGACAACTAAGGAGTCTGATGTATCTAAAGCTCTATAAACTAATTCTTTGGTAGTTTCATTGCTATGGAACTAATTAAGTAAGTTAATTGAGATAAAATTATCACTTTTATTACAATATCTTAGTCTACCATGATCAAAAAATATTTCCCCAGTTGATTTTATCCATCCTTATTTGCATGAAAAGTATTTTATAATTGTCTTCATTTGGTTCTTGTGTGTGTTTTGGGAGGTGGATTAAAAGATATTTTAGGTCATCCATTTATTTTAAATTATTTAATTTTTGTCTCTAACTTATTTACTTTTATTATTTTATTTTAGTCATTTTATTACTTAAATTATTCGAAATGAATTTGTCTTTCTATCTGTTCCTACAACACTTTCTTTGTTAATGTAGAGAAATATTGGGGATTTAGGTGTGTATATATTATATCCTTCAACTTTTCTAATGTTGGAAATTGTTTCAAATAGTTTTTTAGTTGATTCTAGGGGATTCTCTAAGTATGCCCTCATAACATCCGCAAAAAGGGATAATTTTTTTTTACTTTCTTAATGACTATTTTTATTTTTTCTATTTTATTATTATAACAAGATTTTCTAGTGCAATATTGAACAATAGTGGTGATAGTGGACATCCTTACTTCACCACTGATCTTTTTGTGTTAGATTTCTGGATGATCCCTATTACAGATAATTCTTGCTGCTTATTTTATAGAGATACTACTTATTTTAATGAATGCTCCATTTAATCCTATGCTTACTGGTGTTTTATATTCTAGTGTTTTTTTAGGAAGGGATGTTATGTTTTTCTCTTTTTTAAAAAATCTTTTCATATGAAATATATTGTTTTTAAAAACCTCTTTTCTTTTGTGGGATTCAAATCATTTTGGTAGTTTTTATTATTGATATGACCATTTATGCCTGTAGTTATCCTAATAATAATTTAGTCCTGAATTCCTTTTATTAGTCATACCTGGTCATAGCTTATAATTTTTTGTTATATAGTGTTGTAGTCTTTGCCTATTTTATGTAATATTGCAATTTTTGTTAAATATTTGGTATAATTCACTGATTAATTCGTTTGATCCTTGATCAAATTCTTTTTTTGAATTCTTTTTTTTTCCAGAGGAACTCAATGAGAAGTTGTTTAATATCTTTTTTCTAAGATAGGGTTCTTTTCCCCCATTTTCTCTGCTGTTAATCTGAGAAAAAATATATTTTCTGAAAACATTAAAAATTTCACTTCTGTTATTAGATTTATTGCAGATAATTGAGGAAAATAGGCGCTAATAATTGCTTTAATTTCATCTTAATTTGTGGTATGCTGAGTCTTATTTTTTGAAAGGCATAATTTGGTTTTCTTTCTTTAAAATCAAACTAACCAATTATTCATGTATTTTTTTTAATACAACTAGTTACTTGTTTTATTATCCCAATGGATTTTATTTTTACTGTTTTTTAAAGTTTCCTTTGGTTTTCTGACTTTCTGTTTTGCTTTTTAACTGGAGATTTTTAGTATGTTCTTTTTATACCTCTTTTAAGGTTCCTATCAATTAATTTATTTGTTCTTTCTTTTGTATTGATGTAAGCATTAAGAGATACAAATTTCCTTCAAAGTATGGCTTTGTGTTTCACTGTTGTTATCTTTACTGAATTTATTTTAAACAATATTTCATTTCTGAAATTATGTAAAGAAAATTTTTAACATTCATTTAAAAAAGAGTTGCAAAATTTTCTCCTTGTCCCCTTTACATCTCCCTCCCTGAGGCAATAACCAATTTGATATAGATTATGTGTATGCGTGGGTATCTATCTATCCATCTATCTATCTGTCTGTCTTTCTATTTATTTATCTACATGTATGTCCATATAGCTGTGATTAGATTTGCAGTAATGTAAAACATATTTCCTTATTAGTCATTTTGTGAAGGAGACATAGAGAAAATGCAAGAAAAAAAAACCTAACACTTGCTTGAAAAAAAAATATATATATATAGTATGCCTTGATCTTCATTTAGGCTTCATCAGTTTGTCTTTGGAAGTGGATAACATTTTCCATGATGAGTTTTTTGGAATTGTCTTGAATAATTGTATTGTTAAACATAGCAAAGTCATTTGGTTTGTCATCATACAATATTGCTATTACTGTGTGCAATGTTCCTCTGGTTTTGTTTTCACTTCACTTTACATCAGTTAATGTAAGTCTTGTAAAGACTTTTTTTTGCTGAAATCATCTTGCTCATCATTTCCTATAGTACAGTAGTATTCTATTACAATAATATACCACAACTTGCTCAGTCATTCCCCAATTGATGAACATGCCTTCAATTTCCAATTCTTTGCCATTAAAAAAAAGAGTTGCTGTAAATATTTGTTGCACATGTGAGCCCTTTCCCTTTTTTAAAAAAAATCTCTTTGGGATAGAGAACGTTTAGTGGTATTGCAGGATTGTAACATACACAGGGGGCCCTGATATCACAGGTTCTCAGATCTGCATTCATAAAAGGAAAGGCAACTTTTAAGGGGTTAGAAATCATTTTAATCAAGCACATGTATCATTCCTTTAAACAAGCATATATCTCACTCACCTAATTTAGGGGAATCAGCACTTCAAAGAAAATACAGTGAAATCAAAGATCAACAGACATGGTTTCATCTGCCTGAATTCAACAGACAGGGCCATAGTTACAAGAGAGGGTAGCACCAATATCTAGATTTTCAAAGCTGGAAGGCTCATTTACACCTTCTCAGAGTCCTCATCTGGCCAACCAAACACTTCCAGTCAGTAAGTTCAAAGGTAAAACCTCAAGCTCAGAGCATTTATGCCTTTTTTCAGAGACAGAGGGCATCATAAGCCTTGAGAACCAGAGCCTCATTAACAAAAGTTATGAGCCTTTCCACAGATCTTCCCTAGGCAAACTCCCCTTAATGGGCAGGCCCATTAATGGTTGGGGAAGATCTTAAATCACATTAAAATAAATAACAATACAAATCCATGTACAGTTTGTAGTTAAAAAAACTCTTATTTCTATACTTTATTCCTAGTAAAGCCTATTGATTGATAAAGGCAAGATTCAATCAGAGGCAATTGATTATATTAAGGCAAAAACAGCAAAAGATCCTATTTTGTTTGCCATCGCAAGGATCAAAGAATTTGCATAGGTTTATAGCCCTTTGAGAATAGTTCATTACTCTCCAGAGTGGTTGGATCAGTTTACAATTCCATCAATGGTGCATAAGTGTTTCGATTTCCCCAACTCTCTCCACCATTTATTACTTTCCTTTTCTTTCATATTAGCAAATATAATAGGCATGAGGTGGTGTCTCATAGTTGCTTTAATTTGCATTTCTCTAACCAGCAGTGAATTAGAAAATTTATATGGCCATAGATAGGTTTGATTTCTTCATCTGAAAACTGCCTGTTCATATCCTTTGACCATTTTTTTTAATTTAATTATTTATTTTCAAATAAATTTATTTAACTTTTTACATTCATTTTCACAAGATTTTGGGTTCCAAAATTTTCTCCCCCTTTG
>CM053772.1:180326411-180352174 GCA_028658325.1 Potorous gilbertii | reverse complement strand
TCCGGGGTACCTTTGCGGTCGGTTTTTCAGGGCTCTCTGCAATGGTAATCTCCTTCACTGTGTTGCTGCGCGGCTTCCACTGTTCCAGGATTTGTCAGGAGTTCTTTTTACAGGAAATCTGTGGGCTGTGGGTTTGGACCTAGCATAGGTGAGTCTTTCTACTCCGTCATCTTGGCTCTGACCCCTCTTGACCATTTTTTAATTGGGGAATGATTTGTATTCTTGTAAATTTGACTCAGTTCTTTATATATTTGAGAAATTAAGCTTTTTTCAGAGATATTTGCTGTAAAAATTGTTTTCCAACTTTCCCCTTTCCTTCTAATCTTCATTGCATTGGTTTTGTTTGTGCAAAACCTTTTAAATTTAATAGCAATACTATTCATCGCATAATGCTATCTCTTGTTTGATTCCCAAATTCTTCCCTTTCCCATACATGTGACAGATAAACTATTCCTTGCTCTCCTAATTTGCTTGTTTTGTCACCCTTTATGTCTCAATCATTTAGTTATTTTGACCTTTTCTTAGTATATAGTGCAAAATATTCATCCTAAGCCAGTTGTTGGCACACTTTTTTCAGGTTTTCCCAGCAGATTTTGTCAAATAATGGGTCCCTTTACCAAAAACTTGTGTCTTTCAGTTATTCAAACATTAGACTACTCCAGTCATTTACTACTACATCTATTCCCCTGTTCTCCCACTCTATTACCTCAGTGAAATTAATGGTTGTTTCTGTGACTTAGTCTTTGAACCCCTTATTCCTTAGGATTTTACTATTCCATTTCCAAGGACTTTTAAATCTTGACTTTCATAATCCTTTATTGAATGTAATTCAATAATATTATCTTCTGAAAAGAGTGAATTTGTTTTTTCTGCATTTTTGCTTTATTCATGATGTTTGAAGGTCTAAGAAATTGTCAGTTTCATGAACATATCATGTAAACCTGTGAAAAAATATTTCTTTTTTGTTCCCATTCACTTTTCTCTAGAATTCTATCACATCTAAATTTTTGAAGGTTTCATTTATTTATTTAATTTCTTTTTTTATTTTATGGTTAGGTTTAATTAGTTCTGAGAGGTCAAATTTGAGGTTACTAGTATATTTTTTCTTTCTGCTTCCTCCTATTACTCATATAACTTCTAATTTAAGCGTCTGAATGTGCTGCCATTTGGTGCATATATGTTTAGTAGTGATATTATTTCATTGTCCATGACACTTTTAGCAAAAATGTAATTTCCCAGGTTTTTTTTAATTCACTTTATTTTTAATGTTGCTTTGTCGTAGATTGATAAGGGACTTCTTCCCTTGCCTTTTTTTCCTTGGCTGAACAATAATAGATTCTATTCCATGTCCTTATTTTAGCTTTTTGTGTGGTTATTTTTTTCTAGTTAAAGTGTTGTTTTGTTTTATTGTTGTTTTCATAAACAACATATCATTGGATTGTGGTTTCTACTTATCTACTTCCATTTTATTGATGAACTCATTCCACTCCCATTCACAGTTAGAATTACTGTGTATTTCTCCTCCACTCTCTTCAATTTATCTTTCTTTCTCTTTTTACCATGTATCTCCTCAATAGTATGTTTTGTATCCAACTAATTCATCCCTTAATCTATCTTTAATATTAGCATTCTCCCACTACATTACTTAACCACTTTCCCCCTATTTCACTATTGGGTAAGTTAGATATCTAATCTGAACCCTTTGTGTATATACATTCTTCCCTATTTAAACCAATTCTGAACATATTGAAGTTCAAGGGTTTCCTTCTATCATGCACACATTTACTTCTTACTGTAAAAGTTTTTCCTTCAGTGCTTCTTTTATGTGAGATAAATTTCCTCCTTATTCTCCTTTTTCTTTCTCTCTGTGCATGTCTCTTTCTCACTCTTTAATTTGCTTTTGTCCCAGTAAACGGGACTCACACTGATTCTTTCTCTTTGTATATACATCTTCTAATAGCCCCCAAAATAATCAGATCATAAAAGTTACATTATCATATTCCCATATAGGAATGCAAATAGTTTAACTTTCTTGAGTCCAATAACATTTCTCTTTCATGTATACTTTTTATGTTTCTCTTGCATCTTGAGTATGAATGTCAGATTTTCTGTTCAGCTCTGGTCTTTCCATCAGGAATGTTTGAAAGTCTTCTGTTTCATTAGATATCCATTTCCTCTCAAGTATTATATTCACTTTTACTAGGTAGGTATTGATGGCTGTAATCCTTTCCTTTTTGCCTTCGGCATTATTATGTTCCAAGCCCTCTGATCTTTTAATTTTGAAACTGCTAAATCTTGTGCTGTGTTTATATTTACTCAACAATATTTGGAAGATTTCTTTCTGTCTGCTTGTAATATTTTCTCCTTGACTTGGGAGCTCTGGAATTTGGCTATAATATCCCTTAGAACTTTCAATTTGGAAGCTCTTTATGTGGCAATTAGTGGATTCTCTTTTTTTACCTTTCTCTTTCCAAGGTATCAGGGCAGTTTTCCTTTCAATTTCTTGAAATATAAGTGTTCTATTTTGATCATAGGTTTTAGATCTTTCAATAGCTCATTATCTGTCCCTGATGCATTTTCTAGGTCAGTTATTTGTCTAATGATATAGTTCACATTTTCTTTTTTAAATCCTTTTGATGTTTTATTGTTTATTTATGTGATGTAGAGTCATGAGCTTCCACTTGCCCAATTCTAAATTTTAAGGAATTATTTTTTTCACTGAGGCTGTATATCTTTCTCCATTTGATAAATCTACTTTTTTAATGTGTTCTTTTCATCAATGGATATTTTTTACTCTTTTGCCATGTTGCAAATCATGTTTTCAAATGTATTATGTTCTTTAGTATTTTATGCTTTTTGTGAAGTTGCTAATTGACATCTCATACTTTTCTCAATTTTTTCTACCACTCTAATCTCATTTTTTAGTTCTTGAGGGAATTCTTATTTGCTTGTGTCTAATTTGCATTTTTCTCAGTGGCTTTGATTATAGATTTTTTCACCTTGTCTTCTGAGTTTGCATCTTGATCTCTCCCTTTTTTGTTCTTTGTTCATTTTTCCAGTCTGTTTCTTGACATTTAATTTTATGTGAAAGTTTTGCTCTGTTCCTGGAATAGGGTGGTGCACTTTCCAGGCCTTAGACTTTTTGACTATTGTTTTCAGAGTTTGTACTAGGAGTTTTGACATTCTCATTTATTCCAAGGTGGTATGATCCGAGGAAAGGTGTAGTTACTACTTTCTTGACTGCATTTTGTTCTTTGCCAAGGAAGGGCCTTTACTTCTCTGTTCTACTGCAACCACAAGTACTATTGCTCCTCTCTGCCTTGAAACTTTGATCAAAATCCCTGTTCCTCTGAAGTTGAAAGTGTTAATTCTCCTTTCCACCATATAACTTCAACATGGAACTCAGTATAGTTGATATATGTGAAAGGCTTTGGCACTCAATGTCAACTTAGAAGTCCCTACCAGATTTTTCAAGTCCTCTTAATATCTCTGGAATGAGAGCTCCTGTCATTCACCTTCAAAGACCACTGCTGGTGTTCCCTCCACATATGTTCCAGGCTGGCTCCCACACCAGTTTCACAAGTTTCACCTGACTTTCTAAATTGTCTTTAACTGGAAGGTGTCTCACCCTGACCTTCTATTGGCTTCTAATACTCCATATTTGATTTAATATACTATTTAAAATATATTTGGGTGATTATGATGGTAGAGTGTAGCTGTGTTTCTTCTTTTATCTCAACCTCTTGGCTCTGCTTCATATGATTTTAATATATGCAAGAGGAAACATTGGTTGGAAAAAATATGTGAATTTAGGTTGATGCTTTGATCTAGAGAATATTTTTACAAATAATGAACAAACAATAAATTCAGTAAAATATTTTTCTCTGCATCATTTAGTAAATCATTTGATTAAAGATGTTGGCCACTATACAATATTATTTATCAGATCTTCCACACTTCCTTTTCATGTAGTCAAAGATGCCCTGGGCAGGTCATTTTGATACAAGTACTGTATAAATGAAAAAGTATTGATTAGGGAGACAAAAGTCATATGGATTAGTCATTATTGACATTTTCCCTTTCATTTTTGCATCAATAATGTTTATTGTTTTATAATCATTTGTTATCTCTCAACTATCTTGGGAAATAATCCCTCAGTCCCCTCAAAATTTTCTGGCAATCAAGAGGGACATCTTCTGTGTGTATGTGATCTACTCAGTATTTCTTTACAATCTTTTTTTCCTCCAATGGAATTTCTTCTTTCTCAATCGTCATTATGCCAATAAGAATTTCAGTGTGGTGCCTTCACTTTCATTCATTAAAAAATATATTTTCGAGAAAGCAAGGGCAGGGGCAACCAAGATGGTGAAGTGAAAGCAGAGTCTTGCTTGAGATCTCCTACAAAATCATCCAAGTACCTATAAAAATGACTCTGAACAAATTCTAGGGCTACAGACCCCTCAAAACAACAGAGTGAAACAAATCTCCTCCCCAAAACAACCTGAAAGGTGGAGAGTAAGCCAATATAACATTGGGCTGGGAGGAAAGCAATATCCAACATAGGGTACAACAGCACAGACATGACCAAAACAAGCCTCACAGGACTTAATCACTGGTAGCTGTAGCCATTTCCAGACCTCTTAATCTACAAATGCCAAAGGCATAGAAGATAAGTGGGAAAACTCTGTGGGACCTGCTGAAAGAGGAGTGCAGTCTGGTTGTGATTCAGCCCAAGCTCCTGGGATGGAAGAGATGATGGCAGCAGCAGCAGCAGCAGAGTAGTGGTGGCTGCTTCTGGATGTATGGGCCCAGAGTTGGTGGGGGATTGATTGGCTGATACAAAACTCTTGAAACCTGGGACACTGCACCTATCCTCATCCCCACTGTAAGCAGAGTCCTACCTTGATGAATAATTAAAAAGTAAAGTGTTTGACTGGAAAGATGGGCAAACAACATTAAAAAAATCCCTCAGACTATAGAATCTTACTTTGATGACAAAGAATATCAAAACATACAACCAGAAGAGGACAACAAAGTCAGAGTTCCTACATTCAAAACCTCCAAGAAAAGAAAATATGAATTATTCTCAGGGTATGGAAGAACTAAAAAAGAATTTTGGAAATCAAGTAAGAGAAGAAGAGGAAAAATAAGAAGAGAAATGAAAGTGAAGAAAATCATGAAAAATGACTTAGCAGCTTTCTAAAAGAGACTCTCCCCCAAATACTGAAGAAAATAAAACCTTAAAGTAAACTAACCCAAATGGCAAAAGAGGTCAAAAAGCCAGTGAGGAGAGGGATGCTTTAAAAAACGGAATTGGCTAAATGGAAAAAGAGGTCCAAAAGCTCACTGAAGAAAGTTACTTCTTACAAATTAAAATGGAGCAAATGGAAGCTGATAACTTTATGATAAATCAAGAAATTATAAAGCAGAACCAAAGAATGAAAACAAATAGAGGATAATGTGAACTATCTCACCGGAGAAAACACTGACTTGGAAAATAAACACAGGAGAGAAAATCTAAAAATTATTGGACTACTTGAAAACAATAATAAAAAAAGAGCCTAGACATCATCTTACAAGAAATTATCAAGAAAGTTTGCCCTGTTATTCTAGAACCAGAGGGTAAAATAAAAATTGAAAGAATACACCAATCACCTCTTGAAACGTAACCCAAAAGGAAAACTCCAAGGAATATTTTAGCTACATGCCAGTGTTCCCAGATCAGAGTAAATATTGCAAGCAGCCAAAAAGAAACCATTCAAGTATTGTGGAAATACAATCAGGACAGCACAAGATCTAGCAGTTTCTACATTAAAGGATTGACTGTAATGGGATACAATATTCTAGAGGTCAAAGATACTAAGATCAAAACCAAGAATCACCTACCCAGGAAAAATGAGTATTATGCTTTAGGGGAAAAAATGGACATTCAATGACATTGAGGACTTAAAAGCATTCTTGATGAAAAGACTAGAGCTGAAGAGAAAATTTGACTTTCAAATAGAAGAATTAAGGGAAGCATGAAAAGGTAAACAGGAAAGAGCAATCATAAGGGACTTACTAAATCTGACCTGCTTACACTCCTACATGGAAAGATGACATTTATAACTGATGAGACTTTTCTCAGTATTAGGGTAGTAAATATATTTATATCAATATCTACCTGTCTAGGTGTGTATATGTGTGTGAGTGCATGCGTGCATGTGTGTGTCTGTGTGTGTGTGTGTAAAACAGTTGAATATAGAAGAATAATATACAAATCAAATTAAGGGGTGAAAGAGGACTATATTGGGAAAGGAAGAGATAGAATTGGGTAAATTATCTCACATAAAAGAGGCAAGAAAATGCTTTCACAATGGAAGGAAAGAGGGGTTGATGAGACTTGGTAATGAGTGTGCCTTACTCTCATAGAATTTGGCTTAAAAAGGGAATAACATACATACTCAATTGGGTATCTTACTCCACCTAAAAGTAAGGGGAAAGAGGATAATAGGGAATGACAAGAAAGAGGGAAGATTGGGAGAGGGCATAGTCAGAAGCAAACAATTTTGAAAAAGGACAGGGTCTAAGGAGAAAATTGAATAAGTGGGGGTAGCATAAGGTGGAGGAAGATATAGTTAGTTTTTCACAACATGACAACATTACAGAAATGTTTTGCATAACTGTACATATATTATCCATGTTGACTTACTTGCCTTCTCTATGAGAATGGGTTGGAAGGGAAGAATGGAGAGAATTTGGAAATCAGAGTTTTAAAAACAACGATTAATAATTCTTTTTACATACAACTGGGAAATAAAATACACAATCAGCGGGATATAGATATGTATGTTGCCCTAGAAGAAAATAAGGGGGAATGGAATAAGAGGTGGGGAGGTTTAAAAGTGAGGGAAGACTAGGGGAAGAGATAATTACAGTGCATGCCATCTCAGAGTGGGGGGAGTGGAGAGATGGGAAGAAAATTTTGAACTCCAAATCTGGAGGAAAAGAATCTTGAACAATAAAAATAAATTAACTATTTAAAAACATTTTTTTATAGAACTCTTCACATTTTTTTATTTCTCTCATTTATTGTTTATCTGGTGTCATCCTCAATGCTGTTGAATTAATGTCAGTGTAATATAATTTTTATTGTTATTATTTTAGTGATATTTCATTATATGGAAAGGACATCATAAATATTAAATCCCATTAAATTTCTTTTTTTATGCCAAAGAAGAGTAGAGTTAATCTCTTCCACTCCTTTTATTTTGCAAAAGTACAAAACAACATCTAGGAAGATGAAATTATTTTCCCAGTCTCACAGATAAATAGATGAATGACTGAGGCTAGGACCAGATCCCTTCTTTATTCCACAGTTTCAATATCTGCTGGAAAACATGGAGTCTTAAGAACTATGATTCTTCCAAATATTTTTTATTTATAAGGAAATTAGCTACATTTGCTTTCACAGCTTATGAATGTGGGCAGCTCATTTAAAATGGGAAAAGTAGTTTTCAAGACCATTGACTCTTTTAATATCCTGTGGTGGTCACACTGATCTAAACATATGAAAAGGAACAAGTTAGCCCCAAACAGGAAGAAACAGAAAAAAAAAAGGTTTAACATGTTAAAATGCTTACCCAATTGAGCCAGCAGCATGAAAAATGATTCAGTCTCTGCTGACCAAATGTAAAAAGCACATTGCATGACATATCAATGTGTTCTTCCATTGCACCACTAGAAAGAATACACCAGGTTAATCTTTAGATGCATGAAACATAACCAGCAAGTGAAGAGAATTTCAATGAGTTATTAATCTGTTCAGGAAATTAATTTTAAAACAGTATGAGAGAACAGATGTGCAAGCTCTAAGCAATGACAATCCATTCCAGGTCCACATAAAAGCCTAAAACATTTTAAAAGGCATCAGGTTTACAACAGTAACTGGGTTGATTATACTTTAACAGTAATTTGAAGCTACCAAGTACCCTAGTGTAATTTTCCTAGGCCTATATGGAATTCATCCTTCTGCCCTGGCCAAATTGCTCCCATGAATTGAATTGGGAAAGGGAAAATGTTTTGAAAATGAAGAAAAAAATGTATACAAGTCCTTTTACTAAGAAAGGAAGTAACTGAGATTTCAATGAGAACAGAACAATATTCCTTATTTCTTTAAGTTACCTTTCAAAAATTAACTGGAGAAAATAACTCCTTAAAAGGAAAAATTGGACAGATGGGAAAGGAGATGCAAAAGAAAACAATTTGATAAAGATTAGAATTGGGCAAGTAGAAACTAACGACTCAATGAGACAGTAAGAATCAGCGAAAATCAAACAAAATCTAAAGAATGAAAAAATAGAAAAAATGTAAAATATCTAATTGGAAAAACAACCAACCTGGAAAATAGATCCAGGAGAGAAAATTTAAGAATTATTTGCCTGCCAGAAACCTATGATGGAGAAAAGAGCCTGGACAATATCTTCCAGAAAATCATCAAGGAAAACTGCCCAGAAGTGCTAGATTCAGAGGGCAAAATAGTTATCGAAAGAATCCACCATTTCCCTCCCGAAAAGGATCCCAAACTCAAAACCCCAAGAAATATCGTTGCCAAATTACAGAGCTATCAAGTGAAGGAGAAAATATTACTAGCAGCCAGAAAGAAACAATTCAAATATCAAGGAGCTACAGTCAGGATTACACAGGACCTTGCAGCTTCTGCATTAAAAGATAGAAAGAATTGGAACCCAATATTCCGTAAGGGAAAGGAGTTGGAACTAAAACCAAGGATCAACTACCCAATAAAGCCCAGCATAACATTTCAGGCAAGGAGAAAGTCATTCAATATTCCTTATTTCTTTAAGTTACCTTTCAATGATGTAGACAGCATTACATTCACTCCAACTCAACATAATGTAAGTAGTAGCCAGTTAGGAAGACCTCAACATGTTGAATGAGTTCCTGTGATAAACTCAAGAGGACCATGGACTTGACCTTGAATTGTTGCATCATCAAGGACCTTTGAGTAGCATCATGCTTTTATAATACTGATAGTGATAATAATAGTAATATTAGTATATCTTATAAATATATCCAGCTGTTCAAACTATTATAATTGTATAATTTAATTAATTTTGTATATGCATATATGTAAATATTTTAAATTAATATATGCATTAAATATGTATATGAGTATGTGAATAAATAGGTGTATGTATTTATAAAGTATATAATAAATGTGCATAATTCACTCATTTGAATTAAATATGGAGGTGTCCCTCTTGTAAGTGATTCTCTCCTAAAAACATTTGCACCATGTTCAAGGTGGTCCCCTGGTTTAAATTTATAAAAATTTATAATTTGCAACTATCCATTTTTATTAGTATTTAAGAGAACATACTTATTGTCAAGTGAAGTGATTTAATAAAACAAAATAGTAAGACAACCCAGGAATTATATGAACACAATTACAAAACACTTTTCACAGAAAAAAACATCCAATCTAAATAGTTGGAAAAACATCAGTTACCTGTAGGTAGGCATTGTTAACATAATAACAATTACAATTCTACCAAATTACCAAAAATTATTGTATAGAGCTAGAAAAAATAACAAAATTCATCTGGAGGAACAAAAGATCCAGAATATCAAGTCAATTAATGAAAAAAAATGCCAAGAAAGGTGGCCTAACCATACCAGATCATAAATTGAATTATAAAGCTGCAGTCATCAAAATCACTTGGTACTGACTAAGAAAAAGGGATGTAGATCAGGGGAATAGGATAGGTTCACAACACACAGTAGTCAATGACTATAGTAATCTAGTGTTTGCTAAAACCAAAGACTCCAGCTTCTGGGATAAGAACTCACTATTTGACAAAAACTGCTCAGAAAACTGGAAGACATTATGGCAAATAGTAGGCATAGGCCAATATCTTACTATGTGTACCAACATAAAATCATGATGGGTACACAATTTACATATAAAAGCTGAAACTCTAAGAAAATTGGAAGAGTGGGGAATAGTTTTATTGTCGAATTTATGAAGAACAGAAGAATTTGGGACCAAAAAGGAGATAGATAACTGTATGAAATGCAAAATAGAAAATTCTGATTGATTATTAAATAGAAAAGATTTTTTTATTTTTTGCAAAATGTGAGCCAATGCAACCAAGATTAGGAGGGAAGCAGAAAATTAGGAAAGAATTTTTATAACTGGTATCTCTGATAAAGGCCTCATTTCAAAAATATATGGAGAATTGAGTCAAATTTATAAGAATATGTCATTCACCAATTGATAAATTATCAAAGTATATGAAAAGTTTTCAGATGAAGAAATTAAAGCTATCTATAGCCATATAAAAATGCTCTGTTGATTAGAGAAATGCAGATCCAAAACCTCTGAGGTAACTCATCACACTTATCATGTTGGTTACCATGACAAAACAGGAAAAAGATAAATATTGAAGAAAATGTGGGGAAAGTGAATCATTAATGTATTGTTGGTGGAGTTGTGAACTGATCCAACTACTCTCGAGAGCAATTCATAACTATGTGGAAAGGACTATCAAACTGTGCATTTCCTTTGACCCAGGAATACCCCCACTCTATCCCAAAGAAATCATACAAATGGGAAAAGGACTCATTTGTACAAAAATATTTATAGCAGCTCTTTTTGTGGTAGCAAAGAATTAGAAATTGAGGCGATACTTATCAGTGGAGGAATGGCTAAACAAGTGGTGGTATACAAATTTAATGGGATAAAATAAGAACTGATGAGCAGGTGGACTTTCAAAACACGTGGAAAGCCTTAGATGAACTGATGCAAAGTAAAGTGAGTAGAAACAGGAGAACATTGCACACAGTAACTGCCACATTATGAAATGACTAACTTTGGTAGACTTATGTGTTCCTAGTAATGCAAGAATCTAACACGACTCCAAAAGACTCATGATGGAAAATGCTTTCCACACTGAGTAAATGAAGTGTGGAGTCTGAAGGCAAATTGAAGCAAATTATTTTCATTTTCTCTCTCTCTCTTTCTCTCTCTCTCTTCTCCTTCTCCTTCTCCTTCTCCTTCTCCTTCTCCTCCTTCTCTTTCTCCTCCTCCTCCTCCTCCTCCTCCTCCTCCTCCTTCTTCTTCTTCTTCTTCTTCTTCTTCTTCTTCTTCTTCTTCTTCTTCTTCTTCTTCTTTGTCATAGTTTCTCCCATTCATTCTAATTTTTCTTTTTCAGCATGTCTAATGTGGTAGGATGGACCTGCTCTAGCTCTCCTCTCATCACCCTTAAAATAGCTGTAAAAAATGATCCTAAACAAATTCTAGCAGAGAAGAAGCCACAAAGTGACAGAGTGAAGCAGATTTCTAGCCCAAGACAGCCTGGAAAGCTTTCAGGAAGGGTCTACTGCGCCAAGCTCTGGGCAGAGCACAGCCGAGAGTGGGAAGAGCAGCAGGGACAAGACTGGAGCAGGCTTCAGGGCACGAAATCACAGGTAGCTCTTGTGCTTTTCAGATTTCTCAACCCAT
Source organism: Potorous gilbertii (assembly GCA_028658325.1). NCBI lineage: Eukaryota > Metazoa > Chordata > Mammalia > Diprotodontia > Potoroidae > Potorous > Potorous gilbertii. The sequence goes on along the minus strand of CM053772.1, from coordinate 180,340,671 downwards.
AAATGTCAAAGACAGCTTCAAAGGTCATTGATAAACCTCTTTAATCTGAGTGAGGGGGAGTGCGGTCCCACCCCAACTCTGTCCCCAAGTTGGTGGTAGCCATGGCAGCAGTGTTCACTTTTGTACCTCTTAGCCTAAAGACCATGGGGGAATCAGCCTGCTGACCTGGGTCTCAGTTTTGAGTGGCAGTCCTGGAGTGAGGAAGAGTACTAACATAGCGGAGCTGGTGACAGCGATGGAGAGGGAATCCTACTCGCAGTTCCAGGGCAGAAAAGAGTGTTTTTGGTTGCTTATAGACCAGAGCATAGGCCAGGAGAGGAGTAAACTCTTATTTACTTAATTATGCCTCTTTGGAGGAACTGAGAACTTACAGATTCCTAGAGATGTCTCAAGGAACAGCTTCACAAAATCTCTGAAATCTAGGTTAATGTGTCCTCTACTTGACAAAGGACTCAAAAGTCAAGTAACTGGCTGGAAAAATGCCCCAAAAGGTGAAAACTAAGACTACAAAATGTTACTTTCAGGACGAAAAGGTGTTTTTATCTATCCTTTTGGATGAGGAAGAGCAAGGTATACAATCAGAGAAAGACAGCAAAGTCAAAGCTTCCACATCCAAAAACCTCCAAAAAATACACAGTGATCCTAGGTCATAGAAGAGCTCAAAAAGGATTTTCAAAATCAAGTAAGAGATGTGGAGGAAAAACTGGGATGAGAAATGAGAGCAATGCAAGAAAATCATGAAAAGTGAATAAACTGCTTGCTAAAGGAGACACAAAAAATTCTGTACAAAATAATACCTTTAAAAATATACTAACCCACACGGCAAAAGAGGTCCAAAAAGCCAATGAGGAGAAAAAATGCTTTAAAAAGTGGAATTGGCTAAATGAAGAAGGAAGTCCAAAAGCTCACTGAAGAAAATAGTTCTTTAAAAATTAGAATGGAGCAGATGGAGGCTAATGCCTTTATGAGAAACCAAGAAATTATAAAACAAAACCAAAAAGAATGAAAAAATATAAGACAATGAAATATCTCATTGGAAAAACAACTGACCTCAAAAACAGATCCAGGAGAAATAATTTAAAAATTATTGGTTTACCTGAAAATCATTATCAGAAAAAGAGCCTAGACATCATCTTCCAAGAAATTATCAAGAAGAACAGCATGACTGAGATGAAAATAGGTTTAATATGAATGTATATGTAGATCCTATATCAAATTACCTGATGTCTTGGAGGGGGAAGGGGAGACATTGAGAGAAAATTCAGAACTCAAAATCTTATGGAAGTGGATGCTGTAAACTGAAAAATAATAATTAAAAAGATATAACAAAGTGTTGATAGAAAACTTTTCTTATTAATATAGGGTATACTTTTTCCAAACTAGACATAATATTGCTAGAAACAGTAGACACTTAAGAAATAGTTGTGGAAGGAAAACTTACCTCCTCTAGAGTGAGGGGAAAAGAGAAGGGAGTAAGCACTTATATAGTGCTTACTATGTGCCAAATGCTTTTATCACCAGTGTTTTTTATTAACTGGTGTAATCTACTTCCTGTTGGTGATGCTATGCATTCTCTGTTTTGTATTGCTCTTTACAAGGCTTGTATGTCTGTTGTTGAATGATTATGTATTGCATATGGGGCAGCTATGTGGTGCAGTGGATAGAGCACCAGTGCAAGAGTCAGGAGGACCTGAGTTCAAATCTCACCTCAGACACTTGACATTCACTGTGTGACCTTTGGCAAGTCACTTAATCTCATTTGCCTCATCCTGGATCACCTGTAGTCATCCTGATGAATATCTGGTCACTGGATTCAGATGGCTCTAGAGGAGTAGTGAGGCTGGTGACCTGCACAGCCCTCCCTCACTCAGAAACAAAGTCAAGTGCAAGTCTTGTCATTATTTCTCTGATGGAATGGTCTTCTTTGGCAACGAAAGATGAACATACATATGTTATGCATGTAGTTTCAGACTTGTTTTACTACTAGCTTCTGAATTTAATCAAAGTCCTCATCCAACAAGCTGGTTTTCAACTTCTTATCTGTGTTAAGATTTTGTCTGCAAAAGAAATAACATCCTCCAGAAGAGGGGCTCTTCTGGAGCATTGAATAACACAATAGTTAAGAATTTCCTCCAGAATTAAACTGTATTTGAATTGATGCTGTATTTGAAATTTTTCAGGTTATATGGTAAGAGGAGGTTATCCCCTAGGAGTTCAAAATGTCCCCATTCTCTCCATAAAGGTAAAGGAAATAGACTATCCTATGACAATCACAGGGGGTTCTCTCTCTTTGTCATTGCTCGCAATATTCTTACTAGAGTCCTCCTTAATAGGCTGATTCTTCACCTGGAAGATGATCATCTACCTGAGAGCTAGTGTGGTTTCAGAAAGGGCTGAGGAACAGTTGATATGTTGTTTGCTCTCCGAAAACTCCAGGAGAAATACCAGGAGCAGAACAGAGGTCGGTACACAATGTTTGTAGATCTGACCAAGGCCTCTGATACTGTTAGTAAGTTAATCATGAGGGTTTATTGGAAATTATGTAAAAATTTGGTTCCTTGGAAAAGTTCATCAGTGTTCCACGTCAATTTCATGATGGCATGCTTGCCCAAGTTCTGAATAGTAGACAGTGCCCTTGTGCCTTCCCAGTCACCAATGGAGTGAGATAGGGCTGTGTGCTTGCTCCCATGCTTTTTAGCATGATGTTTTCAGCCATACTCTCAAATGCTTTCAATAAGGATGAACCCAGCATCAAGGATACCTACCACACTGATGGTAAATTCTTCAATTTGAAAAGGCTATAAGCCAATACCAAAATGGAGGGAGTGTTGGTGAGTGATTTTCTCTTTGCAGATGATTTTGCACTCAATGCAGCCTCTGAAGCTGAGATGCAACAAAGTACAGATCAATTCTCCACTGCCTGAGATTGGCCTAATGATTAACACCAGGAAAATACAGATGCTCCATCAGCCACCACCACACCATCCATACATGGAACCATTGGTTACAACAAATGGAGAAGTTTTAAATTCTGTGGATAAGTTCATTTACCATGATAGTGTACTTTCCAGGGATGTACACATTGACAATAAGGTTGACAGAGTTAGCTCAGTGTTTGGAAAGCTCCAAAGAAAAGTATGGGAGAGAGGTATTAGACTGACTAACAAACTGAAGGTCTACAGAGTCATTGTACTGACATCATTTGTATGCCTGTGACACATGAACAGTCTTCCAGGGCTATGACAGGAAGCTGAATTGCTTCCACTTGAACTGCCTTAGGAAGATTCTGGAGATCACTTTTCAAGATAAGGTACCAGACACTGAGGTCCTTGCTCAAATTAAACTGCCAAGCATTAAAATGTGCTTCATAGGGCACAACTCTGATGGGCTGGACACATTGTTTGAAAACAAATGTATATTTTCCTAAAAGACTATTTTATGGAGAACTTGCATGGGGCAGGAGATCACATGGTTGTCAGAAGAAGTGATACAAGGACAATCTCAAGGTCTCTCTCAAGAACTTTGTATTTGATTGTACAACATGGGAGACACTGTCATAGGACCACTCAGCATGGTTTGTTCACATCAGAAACGTTCCTGTATTCTATAAGCAGAGGTGAATTGAAGCAGTGCAAATGAAAATTAGGATGTGCAAATTTGGAGTAACCACCCTAAACACTATCTGTGACCAATCTGTGGTAAAGCATTCTGAGCTTGTGTTGATCTGATCAACCACAATCAAACATATTGAAACTTGACTTTATCATGGTGATGTCATTTTGTTCCGCTTTGAGAATGAAGAACAACAACCAACTAACCATTTAAATCTATTTCCTTCTACTCACTAGGAGGAATATCTTTAACCAGCCCTCAAGGTTCTTTGTCATTTAGAGATATATGTTCCCCTTTAGCTTCCATTCATTCTTCATTGGAAATTTATATTCATTAAAAATCATCATTCAGTTACTATCTTTCAATAAACTTCCAAGTTCTGCATGATTTGAAGCCTCATAGCTTTCCTAAAAATGATTTGGATCTGCTAGAAATTGAGGAAAAAAATGGAAACAAACAAAATTTCAGAAATAAAAGCAGCCTTCTCCAGCTTGATTCTTTGTCCTGTTCTCCAAATTCCTGCTTTTATCATTTATATTTGGCCAGCAGTAACATCCTCATTTTAGTATGAAGTCATTTTACTTGAACACACATTTGTTTGTATCTATATATTTCTATTATATCTTGAATAGATGTCTTAAATGAAAATGAGATAGACCAACTTGGATTCTGTTTCAGGAATTATGCAGTGATTTCACTGATACCAAGCTTCTTCAAAAGTTCATTTTTCAACGCTGATAATTTCAGGATACTTTATAACTAAAATCATTACCAAAATCTTTTTAAAACTAATGTTTTCTTTTTTTGCAATTTCATATAAAGACACTTTTTGAGATTCATTTAAAAGAATTTTTGTTCCAAATTTTCTCACTCTCTACCCCTCCTCTCTCTGTAAGATAGTAAGCAATTGACAGTCTGTAGATGTGCAGTCAAGTAAAACATATTTCCATATTAATCATGTTGTAAAAGGAAAGATGGACCAAAAGAAAAAAGTAGGAAAGGTGAAAATAACATTTTTTCTTTTGCATTCGTAATCCATCAGTTCTTTCTCTGGATGTGAAGAGCATTTTTAATCATGAGTCCTTTGGAATTTCCTTTCATCATTTTATTTCTGAGAAGACTAAATCATTCGTAGTTCATCATCACACAGTGTTTTATTAATGTTCACAATGCTCTCATTGTGCTCATTCCATTCAGTGTTAGTTCGTGTAAGTCTTTACAGATTTTGCTGAAAGCACATGCTTGTCATTTCTTATAGCACAAGAATATTCCATTAAAATCGTCTCCTGCAACTTCTTTTGCCATTTCTCAAATGATAGGTGTCCCTTTACTTTTCAATTCTTTACCACCACAGAACTGCTATAAATATTTTTAGCATGCATTCCCTTTTTCTTTTAATCTTTTAGGTATATAGACCTAGTAATGGTACTGCAGGATCAAGGGTTACTCATAGTTTGGTTGCCCTTTGCTTGTAATTTCGAATTGTGCTCTAGAATGACAAAATTCATTTACAGCTCCACCAGCAATATGTTAGTGTCACAAATTTCCCATGTCCTCCGACATACTATCCAATCTGGTGTGAAGTGATACTTTCAAGTTGTTTTGTTTTGCATTTCTCTAATCAAATATGAGGTAGTGCATTTATTAATTGGGGTATGAATTCTTATAAATTTGACTCAGTTCTCTGTATAGTTGAAAAATGAATTCTTTATCAGAGAGAATTGCTATAAAACTTGTTTTCCACTTTTCTTCTTTCCTTCTATTCTATTCATTGATTTTGTTTGTGCAAAACCATGTTTAATTTAATATAAACAAGATAATACATTTCAGGTATCATAATTATCTCTATCTCTTGTATGATCCTAAATTTTTCCCTTCTGTATATATCTGACAGGTAGACTATTTCTTGCTTTCTTAATTTGTTCATATTATTCGTTCTTTAGGTCTAAATCATGTGCCATTTTGACCTTATCATCCTATGTATAAGATGATGGTCTATACTTATTATTTGTGATACTTTTTCCAATCTTTTCTAACAGTTTTTGTCCAAAGTAAATTATGCTTTCTTTATCCCATAAGCTTGGATTTGGGGTTTATCAGGTTCTAGATACGTTTGGTAATTTTCCACTGTATCTTGTGAAGCTAATCTATTCCACTGATCCATCGTTCTATTTTTTAGCCAGTAGCATTAGTTTTGAAAATCATCACCTTAAAATATATTTTGAGATCAGGTATAGCTAAGCTTCCTTAATTTCCATTCCCCCCTTTAATTCCTATGATAATCTGGACCTTTTTTTCTTTCAGATTAATTTTGCTACATCTATAAAATAAGTTTTTGTGGTTTGATTGGTTTGACACTGAATATGCAAACTACTTTAGGTAGAATTGTCATTTTATTATATTGGCTCAAACTGTCCCTGAGCAGTTAATATTTTTTCACTTGTTTAAATCTGAATTTATTTCTGTGAGAAGTTTTCCATAATTGTGTTCCTATAGTGTCTGGGTTTCTCTTGACCAGTTGATTCCCAAGTATTTTCTATTGTTTGTACACATTTTATATGTAGTTTCTCTTTCTGCCTCTTCCTGCTGGGTTTTGTTGGCAATATTTGGAAATGCTGATGTATTTGGAAATGCTAATGGGCTTATATGTAGAAATGCTAATGTGGATTTATTCTATATCTTGCAGTTTTCTTACAGTTGTTAATTATTTAAAGTAGTTTTTAGATTATTCTCTAGGATTCTCTAAGTATACCATCATATCATCTATGTAGAGCAATAGATTGTTGTTGTGCTTTCCCCCTTGTTGACTGTTCTAGTTTCCTCAATATCTTTTCTTTCTCTTACTTTTATAACTCACATTTAAAAACTATAATATTGAATGATAGCATTGATCATGGGCATCTTAGTTTCACCCCTGATCTTATTAGTAAATCTAGATTATATAGATTATTATTACATGCTGATGGTTTCAGATGGACACTACTTATAATTTTAGTTTTATTTTTTAAAGTGGCTTTGTCACATTTTATTGATACTGACAGTATATTGCATGTGAAGAGTCCACTCTTGGAAAGGCCTTGCCTGGAGGCCTCTAAGGATTCCCAGCCCCAGGCTCCTGTTTGCCTCTTTACTTAGAGAGGAGAGAGCAAGCTGAGATAACAGCATCCCTACCCATCAGGGAAGACAAAATTGCCACTAACTGCACAAAGGATGAGCAGCCTCTGGTACTCCAAGGTCAGATATCTCTCCACAAGCACATAGAGGGGAACATCATAAGTCACTATGCCCTGCTGCCTCATCAACATCTCCAAGTCAGCTAACAGCATAGTTTTTACATCACAAAAGTGTCCTGATATACTGGCCCAAGTACTTCACCAGGGTCTCAGAGGCTGACTTCTCCAAAGGAATTTTGGCATAGATGCTGAAAACTTTACAATAATTGTTCAAACCGGTTTTGTCTGGATCACTGGTTTGCAGAGGACCTGGGGTAGGGCGTTTAGAAGCCCATTTGGCCTGAGTAAGCTTGAAGGGCAGCCAGGTAGGGTTAGCATTAGCAGATACTGGGGAGGAAGGCTGTGAAAGGGAATGATATCATTTGGTCTGGAGAAATTTCTGGTATCATCATGCTAAGATCTGAGACAGCAGTCCTTTGGGAGATTTCGGTGTCCTCATCAGACTCCTTTGACTCTTCATCCATTGATCTTTCTTCTTCCTCTTCTACTTGATGAGCCACAGCTGACCCTGGAGATGCTGCTTCTAGAAGGTAAAGAGTGAACGGAAAAACAACTGTTTTGACTTGGTGTTCCTGTACAAGGTCCAGTTTGTGTTCCAGGTTACATAGAGTTGACAGAAAAAGAAATATTTTGACTTCGATTTTTTGTACCAGACTTAGTTGATTTCACAGGACCAAGGCAATGAGTCAGTGGTATGCCCTTCAGTCTTTGTTGAAATACTTGCATGTCAATTGTCTTATAGATCGGTGGCCTTCAGGCCAAGTAAGGCCTCTTTACATACTCTGGGGGCATAAGTGTGACCAAGGTCAGATTAAAGAACCTGGTCACAGAGGACTTGTTGACTGAAGCTGGCTGCTCTTAGTGAGATCTGAAGCAACAGCAAGTCATTGATCTACTTCCTGCTCAAACTCAGCCACTCTAAGGTATAGCTTCTTAGTGCTTTGGAGCAACAGTCTTGGAGCTACAGTCACAGAGGGCTCCAGCTCAAGAAGCTGCCACTCCAGGCTGTTCCAATTGCTTTCCTCCTATAACTCAACAGGTTGTGGTTGCTGTGAATTCTGGTACCATCTCTGGTACCAGGACAGAGGATTCTGAATCAGTGTGCAGGATTTTCTTCAGAAGAGTCCTGGTGTGTCTTCCTCCAAGATCCTGACCATTAGCCAAAATATTTTTTGGCTGAGCAGGTGCAGTCTTTGTTTGTTTATGCAGACGTGTTCAGGGCAGTGTCACATTGCTGCTGGCTTGAATGGTTTGTAGATATGGAAAAACTTCTCCTTCTTGGCCTAGTGTTAGATAAGACAGGGAGCTTGCAGGCTGCATCTCTAGAACATGATGGAGCAGAGTCTGAGTGATCCCTTCATTGACAGGGAAAAATGACATGTTGTTCACCTGGATGGGATCACCTGAAAAGAATCAAATTTGAGGGGCAGGGTTATCCTTCATTGGGAGTGGGAAGTGAGGACAAAGAACAGAGAGAATCTGGTAGGAATGGGACCCTGGGAGGCCAGACAAAAGTCCTGGGAGCCCTGAGAGCTCCACCGCCCACTGCTTATCGTTTTAAAGAAAACTCCCTTTATTACTATAATCTCTAGTGTTTTTAATAGGAATAGGGGATTCATTTCTTCAAAAACCTTTTCTGCATCTGTTAAGATAATCCCTCCATCTCATTTTTCCTTCTGTTTGTCCTTCTTACTCTCACTGCACCCTTTCCCTCCTCATCAGTGTTTTGCTTTTGACCAGCATGTTTCCCTAATCTGCCATCCTTTCTATTACTTGTTCCTTCTTCTTAGTTTTCACAATCCTCTTCCTTCCTACTTTCCTATAGGATAAGAAAGATTTCTATACTAAACTGAATGCGTATGTTATTAGGCTACGTTGTATAAGCTCCTTACAACCACTTGAATATGTGATGATTTGCCATGTTTTACCTCTCTCTTCCAACCTTTCCCAGTGCATCCTTCTTTCTCACTGCCTTTTTTTATATCATCACATAAAAGTCAACTTATACCCACACTCTCCATCTATGTATACTCCTTCTAACTACATGAATACCAATACAGTTCTTAAAAGGTACAAATATTATGTTTCCATGTAGGAATGCAAACACTTGGGCCTCACTGAATCCCTTCTTTTATTTTTTTAACTTTTTTATGCTTCTCCTTGTTATGTTTAATGATTATTTACTTTATTCATCTACAGTCTTTTCATAAGGAAGGCATGAAAGTCTTCTGCTTCATTGAATGACCAATTTTTCCCTCAATAATTATGATACATTTTTCTGGCTAGGTGATTCTTGGTTGTAATCCTACAAGTGAACTTACCTTTCCAATGTCATATTCCAGACTCCCTACTGTTTAATGTAAAAGTGACTAAATCGTGTGTCATCCTAACAGTGACTCCCCAGTATTTGGATTGTTTCTTTCTGACTACTTGCAATAATTTCTCCTTGACTTAAGAGTTCTGGAATTTGGTTATAATGTTCCTGGGAGTTTTCATTTTGGGATCTTTTCATGAGGTGACAAGTGGATTTTTTCAATGTCTGTTTTACCTGTTGGTTCGAGGAAACTAAGACAGTTGTCTTTGATAACTTCGGGAAGTATGATGTCCAGCAACATTTTTTTTATCCTGACTTTCTGGTAGTCTAATAATTTTCAAAGTATCTCTTTGATCTGTTTTCCAGATCAACTGTTTCCCAATGGGATATTTCACATTTTTCTCTATTTTCTCATTCTTTAAATTTTGTTTCATTAACTCTTGATATCTCATGAATTCATTAGTTTATCCACTTCTAATTTTGAAGGTGTAAGTTTCTTCAATGAATTTTTGTACTTCCTTTACCATTTGGCCAATTCTACTTCTTAAGGACTTGTTTTCTTCAGTAATTTTTAAAAATGTCTTCCCATTCCAGTTTTATGGTTCCTTTACCAACTTGTTGATTGGTTTTAATGATTCTCTCACCTTACACATTTCTTTTCCTAACTTTTCTTTTCTGAGTTTTAAAATAGTTTTTATCTGTCCCAGGAGTTCTTTTTGGGTTTAATGCCAATTCACATTGTTTCATTTAAACTTGGCATGTAGGTGATTTGACAATATTGTCCTCTTCTGCATTTGTGTCTTGAGTTTTCCTGTCATTATAATAGCTTTCTATGGTCAAGTTTCTTAGTGAATTTTTTGATCATCTTTTTTAGCTTAATAGTTTTATTATTTTTTAAATTTTATACTTAAATACAAAATAAGGAAACAAAAAAGAAACACTTAAACACTAAAAATAAAATAATATAAACTAAAAAACAAAAAAAATGCATTGCCATGTTCAAAGCAGAATGTGAGAGAGGATTCAAAATATAAGCAATAAATTTCCATGTCCAGAAATCTTATATAATAAGCAGTACACATTGTGTTACTCATTGTCCATCTTTTCTTTGCTTACCTGTAAATTTTCTTTTGTTCTCTCTTATACACATTTTATTTTGCTCTTTTTTATCCCTTCTGCTTTCCCCCACCCAAAGGATAAGCATAGATACACAGAGATATGTATATGTGTGTGTATATATATATATATATATGTGTATATATATATATATACACATATATATATATATATATATATATATATATATATATATATATATATATATATACAAATAGCCATAAACACACAAAGATATACACATACATACATATGTCTAAAAATACAAACACTTTTACATACATACATATAGACACATATATACACATAGATATCAATAATCATAGTCGTATATCAGTATATTCATTCATATTCATCTGTGTAAGACCATATTATACTTAATTTATCTTCAGTTTCCCTGGGAGTGAATATATTCTTTCTTCATAAATCCAAGTCTTTCCATATTTTTTCTATTCCAAGAAGTTATCATTACCTATACCATCACAAAATTCCCACCTTGTGCTGTTTAGTTGTTTTAAATAGTTCAAAAAATATTTGTAAATATTACCGGCATACAGTGTAGTTTCACTATTTTTCTCTTTTGATTCAGTCTGTTTTAGCCTTAGTTCTAGCCTGAGATCATGGTTGCCCCCCCTGATCCTTTTTCTCTGTCGAATTCTGTTCCTGGTCATTATTTTATGTTTCTAAATATCTCTTATTTCATATCCCTCATGACTCCTCTACTTTATTTCCACCCACTAACGTGCCTTTCTATTACTTAACCTACACTTATCCAAGGAACACTCCCTTTTCCTCTCATTCTCTTTAATATAAAAACCCTTCTATGCCTTGCTTTAACTTATTTCCTCACTCTCCCCTCTAAAGGTACCTCTGTTATATTCTCCCCTCTCCCTATTTGCTAAGCATTTTATTTCTTTCTGAATTTAGAATTATTTTATATTCTTCTAGAAATGTGTGTATTGTTAGCTTTTGAACCTATTCTTGATGACAACAGATTTCCAGAACTACCTGTCATCATTTCCCATATAATTCTTCTATATTGGTTCTTCATCTTGCACCTTACTTTTATAAGATAATTACTCTTTTTAGCTCTTACTAAACAGCAACAGTTTTCTAAATATGCCTCTTGGTTCAAAATTAATTTTATTCTCAATTGCATTTTCCTTTACTTCATTTCCTATGAAATATTAGTCACAAATTTCCATAAGCTCAAATTAGTGGAGTTTTTTTCTTTTGCAAATGACAGATTTATCATTCTCATTCTACAAGGGAGGAACCTAGAGAAATATCATAACTGTTACAGGAAGAGTACACAGACATCCTTGTTTCCAATAGAATAATAAATTCTTTTTTGTCTTACATCGTAATTTACTTACAAGGGCTTGATAAAAAATCCTATCTGTGAGATCCAGAATGACTCATGTTTAAGTGACTATATATCTTCATTTTGTTTTAGTAAGTTCCACTAAACATGAAAAATCATTAAATTTACTGTCCTTTGGGAGTATAACATTTGAATGGCAATGACCGTTACCTTAGAGTGTAATAATATATTACTTCAAGAAAATTAGGGAGAGTAGGTTCTTTTTTCATAATAATATAATGAATAGATGAATGATGCACTTGTGGAAAAAAATAATTTGCACAGTTAGCAGTAATAATATGACTTCCATAGAGTTGCATTCACTTGAGAAATGTCAGACAATTTAATAAGCAGTACCTTATTAATCTTCACAATGTGTTTCAAGTAAATATTATTATTTCTTTCTCATTAGGGAAAATTAATCTTCAGTTTTCTCTAAATGTCACACTGAAGTGACCGTTTTCAGGGTGATTCAGTTCAATTACCAAGAAATTAATGAGAGCATTGAACAGTCAATCTAATTCAGTCATTAAGGTCATTAAAGTAGATAAAGTACAATTTTATTCACCTACTGAGTACTAGATAGTTATAATAGCAGAAAAATAAATACCTAGGAATTACTTGATCATATACACACATGTGTCTGTGTGTATACATATACATATGTTTCATAGCATATGCATGTGTAGTGTATATAATAAAGCATATTATATATCTAGTATATTTATTCTTTTATAGTAAATATATAGAAGATTAAACAAGCCCATATCTGTCATTTAAAGCATATGAATGTATACAATTATGAGGCTCATGACTTTCATAATTTCTTGTTAAATCCCTCTATAAGTCTTTCACTCCGTCTGACTCTCCATTCTTGTCTTCTTTCTTCCTCAATATTCTTCCTTTTAGTTGTATCTTTTTTTAAATTTATTAATGTAATTTTTTACATTCATTTTCACAAAATTTTGGGTTCCAGATTTTCTTCCCATTTGTCTGCTCCCCTCACCCCAATACACCAAGCAATTCAATTTCCCTTATCACCAATCTGTCCTCTCTTTTATCATCCCTCCCTTCCCTTATCCCTATTTTCTCTTTTGTCCTGTAGGGCCAGATAAGTTTCTATTCCACATTACCTGTATTTCCTAGTAGAAAGAACAATACTGGACGGTTGTTCCTAAAACTTTGAGTTCTCACTTCTCCCCATCTCTCTCTCCTCACCTATTCCATTTGGGAAGGCAGGAAATTCAGTATAGGCCATATCTGTGTACTTTTGCAAATGACTTCCATAATAGTCGTGTTGTGTAAGACAAACACTATTACCCTCCATCCTGTCCTGCTGCCCCATTGCTTCTATTCTCTCTTTTGATCCTGTCTATCCCCAAGAGGGTTGACTTCCAATTGCTCCCTCCTCCCATTTGTCCTCTCTTTCATCATGCCCCCACCCTGCTTATCCCCTTCTCCCCCACTTTCCTGTACTGTACTGTAAGATAGGTTTTCATACCAAAATGAGTGTGCATTTTATTCCTTTCTTTAATCAATATGATGAGAGTAAACTTCATGTTTTTCTCTCACCTCCCCTCTTTTTCCCTCTACTAAAATGTCTCCTGCCTGCCTCTTCTATGAGAGATAATTTGCCCCATTCCATTTCTCCCTCTCTCCTCCCAATACACCTCTCTCAATGCTTAATTTTTTTAAGATATGATCCCATCCTATTCAATTCACTCTGTGCTTCCTGTCTCTCTCTCTGAGTGTATGTGTGCGTGCACACGCAGGCATGTGTGTGTGTGTGTGTGTGTGTAATCCCACCAACTACTCAGATACTGAAAAGTTTCAAGAGTTACAAATATTGTCTTTCCATGTAGGAATGTAAACTGTTCAACTGTAGCAAGTCCCTTACGATTTCTCTTTGCTGTTTACCTTTTCATACTTCTCTTCATTCTTGTGTTTGAAAGTCAAATTTTCTTTTCAGCTCTGGTCTTTTCATCAAGAATGCTTGTAAGTCCTCTATTTCATTGAAAGATCATTTTCCCTGAAGTATTATACTCAGTTTTGCTGGGTAGGTGATTCTTGGTTTTAGTCCTAGTTCCCTTGACCTCTGGAATATCCTATTCCACACCCTTCTCATCCTTAATGAAGAAGCTGCTAGATCTTGTGTGATCCTGATTGTATTTCCACAATACTGGAATTGTGTCTTTCTAGCTGCTTGCAATATTTTGTCCTTGACCTGGTAACTCTGGAATTTGGCCACAATGTTCCTAGGAGTTTCTCTTTTTGGGTCTCTTTCAGGCGGTGATTGCTGGATTCCTTGAATATTTATTTTGCTCTCTGGTTCTAGAATATCAGGGCAGTTTTCCTTGATAATTTCATGGAGGATGATGTCTAGGCTCTTTTTTTGATCATGCTTTTCAGATATTCCCATAATTTTTGAATTGTCTCTCCTGGATCTATTTTCCAGGTTAGTTGTTTTTCCAATGAGATATTTCACATTCATTGTTTTGGTTTTGCTTTGTAATTTCTTGGTTTCTCATGAAGTCATTAGCCTCCATCTGTTCCATTCTAATTTTGAGAGAACTATTTTCTTAAGTGAGCTTTTGAACCTCCTTTTCCATTTGGCTAATTCTG
>CM053772.1:180307205-180325911 GCA_028658325.1 Potorous gilbertii | reverse complement strand
GTCAAAGCAATGACCATCAGCTGCCTGCTTGGATAGACAAAGATGGCTAGGGCTCTGTCCAGGTCCTGATCCTGTGGTTATATTCACTATTCTGGCACAGATACTGAAGGAATATTTAGTGTCTTCAACTCAGAGGCAGATATTGTGACTCCTGATTCTGGGGGTAAGTTTAGGGTTATACAAATAATATCTTTATTGATTTAAAACATTGGTGAAGTGACAAAATCTATAGATATAATCTAAGAAAAAAATAAGGAGATTTTATGGAAGTCTAATTTCTCAAGAAAATGTGAGCTAACATGATTTTTATAACTGTCCTTCCACCAAAAAAAAATCCTCAATTTATAATTTGCAAGAAATATATTACCCTTTTATATGTAGAATGGAGGTTAGAGATAATGTAATCTTAGCCCTTCATCTTTCAGAAGAGCAAAGTGAGTCTGAATGTTGATAAGTTACTTGTTCATGGTCACAAAGTTAATAAGGCATAGGATTACGATTCAAAATAAGGTCATCTGATTTCAAAACCACTACCCAATAATACAGTTATACCATAATCAAATACAAAACATTGACTTGTGCCAAGTAGTGTCATTGTATGTCCATGGCTGCCATTTTAGAGAGATAATGCCACTTTCTGTAACTGAACATTGAGTGATCACACCAGCAACAAGTTAATTACTGTTAGACTAAGAACCACATACTTAATACTTGAACCCAGGAACTGCTGTTTGTGCAAATATTAAACCTAAAGCCTGCATAATCAAATGACTGTGTGCTGCTGTCTCATATCATCATCAAAAATCAGATAGATTAGCAAAATACATATTTTACACCTAAGAGATTATTATTTTTTTTTTATTGCCAAGATATTTTTGACATGTTTGAAGGGCTCAGAGGGCAAAACTCTAAGATACAGTTATGGATAAATAATAGTTACTGCAATTGGGAAATTATATAGTATTTTGAATAAATAAATATATAAAACCATCACTTCAAGAGTTTAATTTCATATGCTAGAAAACTTGCAATACACATCATCAAAAAACACGCTGTGAGAGGAAGATAGGTTTCCAAGGTAATAGTGCTAAGCTAATGCTAAATAAAAAAAAGAAATTAAAACCATAAATACAATAAAATATGTGAATCCTTATATAAAATTAACTTGAGTAGGATATGAGATGAAATTCCATGAAATTCCATTCCATATAAAAATAATTTGCCTAAATGACTTACAATTATCCAGCAATATGCCCAAAGATTACCTATAATTGTTTCAGGAGTAATAGTAACAACGACAATACTTCCTAATGGTTCTTTTTTAAGAGATTGATTATCCTCTGGCACCGTAGTTTTTGTTGGGAGTATGTTTTGGGATTTTCTCCCACATTGGTAGTTTTCTGATCTTGCCAAGTTAGATTGTTGCCTTTTCTTCTTCTGAAGCTGAAAACAGTACAAGAGTTACAAGAAAAAAACATTATTTATTCAATGGCTTTTGTAATGGTTGTCTGTTTGTTATGTGGGGAATAGTCAGTCATTTGTAATCCCTGCCCTCTGCAATTACATGAATTCTAAACTAAAGGTTGGAACCATAAATTCTGCCAACATCCCCTGCAGCTTGAGTTCTGGGGTAATCGATAAAACAAAAACACTAATGATATTCCACAACTTCTTTTTTTGTTATTAGTGCACAAGTAAGTGGCATGGACAGAGAAATGGAATGCTAGCTTTTCGAATTCTTAAAACATAAAGTAATCACTGAGTGCATGGTAAAACTTTATTTTGGTCTTACCCATAAATAATGTTTTCTAACTAATGCAAATTATTTTTGAGTATCCTGTATTTGATACTTCATGCACTTTGTCAACACAGCGTGGTTTAACTCTACCTCGAACTTAATTAAATATGGATGAACCTGCTGAGCATATTAATAGTATGATTTTCAGAGCTAGAAAAGAATATTCTTTCACCTGGTCCCCTAAATTAAGTAGTCAGATATTTTTTATTGAGCAAAAATAGTGTTTACATGGTTATTTTTAAATTATGACAGCATACATGGAAATGTTCGGTATGATCTGCATGCTTGCCATCTTCAAAAGGGGAGAGGGGAAGAAGAAAGAGAGAAAAAAATTGGAACACAAATTCTTTTAAAAGTGAATGTTAAAAACAAAAAAAAGGAAAAAAAACGTGAAAACATAAACAGTGAAAAACCATACACTCTGTTTGACTTCGTATGTAATAAGAGACTCTGAGAAGGGATTTCCCCCCATATTGTGAATTTTCTCCTCTATGTTAGATAGACCTTTCATTCTGAATGACCACCATGATCATGTTAAATTCTAAGATTTAATATCAGCTCAAGTTTTGTGGAAACATTAGTAGAAGTAGTAGTAGTAGTAGTAGTAGTAGTAGTAGTAGTAGTAGTAGTAGTAGTAGTATCTCATTATCATTTTTTCTAGAGGGTTCAGATAGCAATATTCCTATCAATCACTATCCCCACTACTATTCTTGTTGTATAGATGGATAAAAACACTTTGCTTTATTGTATTTTCTACTAGAGTACGAGTATACCATTATAAGCTTATTCTTAGTAAGCTCATTACAAATAGCCTTAGTACATTACAGTTCTAATAGCAAACATGATAGAAGACAGGATATGTTCTGTTGCCCCACGACATTGACATCCTTTTCCTACCTACCTTGGGAAGTGTAGATTTTGGGGATGTCAACATTTGAAAATGAAGCTAATATTTACATGGCACTTAAGGATTATAAAGTACCTTACATATATTACATATTTACATAATAATCCAGGAAAGGAGGTACTATCATTATCTCAGTTTTGCAGCTAAGGACAACCAAAGCTGAGAGGTTAGGTGATATACCCTGGTCACCCAGCTAGTATCTAAAGGCAGAAATTTAACTCAGTTCTTTACCGATTACAAATCTAGCTTCTCTGTCCACTGTGACACCTGGCTGACCCTAGCAATGTTAGTCCTTATCAATCAATATTACATCCATTCAGTTGTAAGCAACAGTGTGATTTGTGATGACTGTCCCAGTTCCATTTAAGCATTTCAGGACACATAGGAGTCTATAGAATGGGACTTTGTTGTCTATCAATGCATGCAAGGTATTAAAATTTTCAATGTATAATTTTAGCCTCCAGTTCATGTCTTTCTAAATATTCTTTAAGTACCAATATTTTTACAGTCTTTTGCATTTGATATGTTGTATCAAACATGTATTTGATAATTTTCTACTGCTCCTTAAATCAGTCTATCAAACATTCAATCAACAAGGATTTAGTAAAAGCTTAGTATTTTCCCATTTTCCCATGTTAGGCTCTGCAGACACAAAGAAAATACAAAATAAACACATCCAAAATCAGGTTCTACCCTCAGGAAGATTTCATTCTATTTGAGGAGATAATATATTGGGTATCCTGGGCTTAGAGGAAGTTATTTACCGTTATTACTATTATTTAGTAACCCACATAAATGTCCCCTGATACCACTAAGAGTCAGAAATAATACAATATAAGTCATTCAGTCCAAGAAACATAAAGAATTCTAGTATTAGGGCCATGTATTCTTTCTCTGCTTTTGTTTTCACCTCCCCAGAAGGACTGTTCTTACATCATGTTTTTTTTTTTTTTTGAAAATTTCCATGGCTGCTTTCCCCTAGCAAGCTATATACACTTCTATTATGAAAGGATTCTATCTATAGCATTTATATCCTATAATATTAAACACAATGCTATACTCAGGTGAACATTTAATGGATGCCCTTGATACTATGTTTGGATATTTTAAAAAGAAAAAAAATGCTGCTTGTAGAACTCAGCAATTTTTGCTGAGAGAAAAAATACAGATGTGGCTTAGTTTAAATTATGACAACAGAAGCAATGTAAAACCACATATGTAAATCTTCCCATTGACATTTTCTACCTCTCAACCTTTCTCTCCAAATCCTTTATACATCCTTCCCACAAACCACCTGTCAGTACTCATAAAACTTGTACACATGTCTATATGTAACAACTCATAAATTACTGCTGCAAAAACAATGTGAAAGCAGTTAAATTATACTTTGGACAGCTCATACCCTCTCTCATACTAGCTCCATCTGCACCCCCCAAATGCCAACTGTTATTTAAACTTTAAAAGTTTTCTCTCACCCTTTTGTTACTTTTTAAAAGGGAAAAAGTATGTTGCATTTTCCTTTTTAATAAATATACATGTTTTCTTTACACATGGCTATTTAAGGTCAGGTTATTTAGATCAGACAAATTAAAGAATCATAGTATTTCAAGATGAGAAGGGTTGTCAAACACCGATGACGCAAAGTTATATGTTCATAAAAGTTCCCTCGGCAACATGTCCAAGAAGTGATCATACACACTTTGCTGGAAGACCAATACTAATGGAAAGCTCAATACATTTAGAGACAGACATCAAATCAACATTTTGATGGTTCTAATGGTGAGTGAAAACTTCTCGTGAAGTTTTTGAAACTTCCCTCCATTGTTCCTAATTGTACACTCATAAAAGAATAATAAAACTCTTTTTCAACATCATAGGGCTTCAAATACTTGAAAATATAGTCATATAATATGCATTCCCCTTCAAAAACAAAAACTTATCTTCTCTTTAGGGTCAGTCTCATTATCTCCTACAAAATGGAATTTGACTTAGTATGATCTCAAGTTGTTGCATTGTTCACTGTCCTCATTAACTCCATCCTGATTTTCTCCAGTTCACTAATGTTCTTCCTTAAACATGACATCCAGAATTGAACCCAATCTTGTAACTGTGATCTGAGCAAGGCAGAGAGCACCAGTCAATCGAAAAGCATTTATTAAGCACTTATTATGGAATAGATAGATAATGATAGTGGATAAAAGAAGGAACAGAAACATTCCCAACCATAAAAGAACTTAAATTCAGATGGGAGAGACCACATATATTAATCAAAAGACAAGATAAATTTGGAGTAAATGAAAAGGTGATCTTATAAGGGATGACTCTAGCACCTAGAAAAAGAAAAGTTTTATTGAGAAAAAAATGGTACTTCACCTGAATCTTAAAAGAAGTCAGAAATTTTAGGATTTGAAAGTTAGGAGGGACAGCATTTCATGCACAGAAGAAAAGTCACTAACTACAAAGGCAATGAAATAGAAGGTTATTAGGACCATTACCACTGCGTTCTAGATGGGATTCCTCTCTTACTGTTTTCTAAGAAAACTTTAGATTTTTCATCTACTTTATCTTAGTGTTGATTTAAACAAAAACTGAGAAGTGCTATTTCACTATCTCCCTATTTATCTTGAGCAACAAATTCCTCTTAGCTATATTTGTATTAACTTTTCAGCTTCAAAATTTGCTTTGGCAGAGAAAAGAGAAGATGAAACATCTTCTCTTTGGAAGTTATGTGTCATCTAGTGGCCCTCTAGCCTCTTTTTTCCCCCTTTTTTTCCTAATATAATTCTTTTTCTTAGAAAAAACCTATTCTTTTAAAAAAATATATCTTAAGTTTCACCAGGGTCATTTTCTTCTGAAATTTATCTGGTAGTCTTACAATATCATGCCATACTTTTTGTGCTTATTTTCAATTACCAGACCTTGATTTCATCTTCCATATATGGTGTTCAAACATCTATGTTAATCAATGAGATCCCTAGTTACACTGCTTCCAGTCAAGAAATATGAATAGTTTCTTTTAACTTCTAGGAGAAAATAGAGACTCCAGAATTTTCATTTAATACCCTTCACAGTCTGGCTCATTTTATATTTCTCTACTATATTTATACTATATTCCAGCCAAACTTGTTTACTTACTTTACCCAGAGCAAAGTATCACATTTCTCATTCAGTACTTTCTTACACATGCTTTTCTCCAGGCCTATATAACTGAATAGAGTGAAGTAGAAATATAATCTGTTTTATTCTGAACAGTATGCCTTTATACACTCACCTTCAGATCTAATGAACTTTTTGAGCTTTCCTGTTGTAGCTTTGATTCTCAATCATCTCTCAGACCACTGAACTAAGAAGATATTTTGTTTTATGTGAACTATTGTCCAGCCAAGATTACCCATTCTGTACATGTGTGTTTTTTTATCCAAGTGGAGAACTTTAAATTTATCTTTTTAAAGTTCATCTTGTTAGACTTATCTCATTTTCTGCCCAATTAAGAACTTTCTGAAGTCTAATCCTGACATTTGATGTTTTAAGTAGCTGTCCTTCTGTATCAGCAAGGACCCTGACATATACAGGGAGGCCTGCTGTACAGGTTCTTAAATCTGATTTTCTAAAGGGAAAGCAACAAGCACTTTAATTAAACACATATATCATTCACCTAATTCAGCCAGCATGCTGAACTTCAGAGAAAATACAAACAAAGAAATAAAGATCAATAGACAGGGCTTCCCAGTGTCTGACTGTAAAAAAATGCATATATCATAGATCAATAAACAGATCCAACTGTCTGACCATTACATACATACATAGTAACCAGAGAGAAAAATGCCAATATCTGTGTTTTCAAAGCTGGGAGATGGGGGTGGCTACCCAGAGTCTCATCAGGCCAAACATTTTCAGTGAGTAAGTTCCAAAACAAAACCTCACCTCAGAGTATATATACACTTTTCAGAGCTAGAGGGCACCACAACCCTTGAGAACCAGTGTCTGATTAGAAATTAACAAAAGGTATGGCCCTTCCTACAAAAGGGATCTCCCCTAATCAAGTTTCTCTTAATGGTCAGGCCTATTAATGATTGTGACAGATCTTTAACTATGGCCACTGATTTAGTCTCCCAAGTCCTGCTCCTGGTTTTCTGGAGCACAGTCTGCACTGCTACCAGTACTAGCCTGCACCCTTTTCTCACCCTGCTGCAACAGGCCTTTCCTGCTGATCTTCTAAGATATGGCAACTCTGGCAGTTTCTAGACCTCTCAACTAATAGACTCTAAAGACAGCTTAGAAGATTGGCAGGAAAGGTCTGATGCACCTGAGTGGAGCACAGTCCAGGGCAGGCAGGGATCCAGCAAATCAAGAGTAGGCCTTGAGAGCCACTGAATTAGAAGTAGCAGTATCTGCTTCTGGAACTCTCAGCCCACAGATAGTAGAGGGGTCAAACAACTGATCAGAAGGAGATCACAGCAGTCTCTTTGCTAGCACTGAGGCAGGATTCTGTTGCTTTAACCTCACTTGGATCTGGGTCTGAGTTCTAGGTGGCAGTCTCAGGATAAGGAGGAAAACTAGCACACCAGAACTTGGGGCCATAGTAGAGTAGGGACCATCCTCCTAATTATATGGCAGGAAAGAGTGTTTGTGGTCACTCATGCACCAGAACACAGGGCAGGAAGGGACTAAACACATCTCCTTAGAGCATATCACCTCGACAGAACTGAAAACTTATGGAACCCTATAAGTATCTCTGAAAACAGTTGCACAAAACCCCTGAAGCTTGGGACAGTACACCTTCCAACTAGAAAACAGAGCCCTGCTTTAACAAAGAATTAAAAGTCAAATAATAGGATGGGAAAATGAGAAAACAGCAGAAAACAAAGTTTTTGATCATAGAAAGTTGTTATGGTGACAAGGAAGGTCAAAATGTACACTCAGAAGAAGATAAAAAAATCAAAGCTCCTCCATTCAAACTCTCCAAGAAAAATATGAATTGGTCTCAGGCCATTGAAAAGCTCAAAAAAGATTTTGAAATCAATAAGAGAGGTAGAGGAGAAATTGGGAAGAGAAATGAGAGTGCTGCATCATGAAAAGCAAGTCAACAGTTTGGTAAAAGAGATACACAAAAATACTGAAGAAAATAACACCTTCATAAAAAAAGAGACTAGGTAAAATGGTAAATGGCAAATATGGTAGAAAAAGTCAATGAGGAGAAGAATGCCTTACAAAGGAGAATTGGCCAAATGGAAAAAGAGATGCAAAAATTCACTAAAAAAAAAAAAGGAAACCTCTTAAATAGTAGAATTGTCCAACTCTAAAAAGAGGTATAAAAACAAAGTAAATAAAATAATTGCTTGACTATTTTTTTGTTTTGTTTTTTCTTTCTCATTACTTTTCCCATTCATTATAATTCTTCTCTGCAACATGAATAATGTGAAAATGTGTTTAATAGGAATGTATGTATAGAACGTGTATCTGACTGCATGCTCTCTTGGGAAGGAAGGTCAGAGGGAGGGGGAGAAAATTAAAACTTAGGGAAGTGAATGTTGAAAACTAAAAACAAATAAATTAACCAATATTAAAAAAAGAAAATAATTGCTTAAAATTAGAATTGAGCAAATGGAAGCTAATGACTTTATGAGAAATGAAGAAACAATAAAACAAAACCAAAAGAGTGAAAAAAAAAACAGAAGACAATGTGAAGTATCTCATTTGAAAAACAACTCACATGGAAAATACATCCAGAGGAGATAACTTAAAAATTGTTGGACTACCTGAAAGTCTTGATCAAAAAAGAGCCTAGACATTATCTTTCAAGAAATTATCAAAGAAAAATGTCCAGAAATTGTAGAACTAGAAGGTAAAATAGAAATGGAATGAATCTACTTATCATTTCCTGAAAGAGATCTCAAAATGAAAATTCTCAAGAATATTATAGCCAAATACCAGAGTTCTTGGGTCAAGGAGAAAATATTGCAAGCAGCCAGAAAGAAACAATTGAAGTATTGTTTAGTCACAGTCAGGATATCCAGAGTCTTCTACATTAAAGGATCCATGGGCTTTAAATATACTTTCTGGAGGACAAACAAGTCAGAATTGCAAGCAAGAATCAGGTACCCAGAAACAATGAGTATATTCCTTCAGGGGAAAAATGTACATTCAATGAAATAGGGCACATTCAATCACTCTTGATTAAAAGACCAGAGTAGAAGATAAAATTTTGGTTTTTAAGTGCAAGACACAAGAGAAGCATAAAAAGATAAATGTGAAAGGGAAATCATAAAGGATTTAATATGGTTAAACTTTTTACATTCCTACAAGGGAAGATGGTACTGGTAACTCTTACAGATTCTGTTATTATTAGAGTGGTTAGAAAAAAAAAAAAAAATATATATATATATATATATATATATGGAGAGAGAGAGAGGCGGATGGACAGACAGACACAAGGCACAGGTGTGAGTTGAATATGAAGGGATAATATCTAAAACAGTAAATTAAGGGTTAAGGAAGTATTTCTGGGAGAAAGGGAAGGGGAGAAACAGAATGAGGTAAATTATCTCACATGAAAGGGTCAAGAACAAGTTTTTACTGTGGAGGGGAAGAAGGAAGTAAGGGAGAGTGAGGGAATCTTACTCTCATCAGAATTGACTCAAAGAGGGAATAATGTACACACTCAATTGGGTATAGGAATCTATATTACCCTACAAGGAAGTAGGAGTGGAAGGAAATATGAGCAATGGGAGGGAGGGGGTTGTAAGAAGGGAGGGAATATAGGGGGAAGTGGGACTCAGCAACAAAACACCTTTGAGGAGGGATGGGATGAAAGGGGAGAGAGAACAAAACAAATGGGAGGGGAAAAAAGATGGAGGGAAATACAGTTAGCAGTAGTAACTGTGAAAAAAAGTTTCTTTGATAAAAGTTTCATTTCTTAAACATATATGGAAATGAGTCAAATTTATAAAATAAGAGTCATTCTCTAAATCATAAATGATCAAATTTTCAGATGAAGTAATCAAAACCATTTCTAACCATATGAAAAAGTGTTATAATTCACTATTTATTAGGGAAAGTAAAATTAAAACAATTCTGAGGTACTACCTCATACATATTAGATTATCTAATAGGACAGAAAGGGAAAATGACCAGTGTTGTAAGAGATGTGGGAAAAATGAGACACTCATGCATTGTTGTTGGGGTTGTGAACTGATTTAACTATTCTATAGAGTAATTAGGAACTATTTCTGAATGTCTATAAAATCATGTACACCCTTTGACATAGTAGTACCACTGTTAGGTCTGTATCCCAAAGGAGATAAAAAAAAAACAAAAAGGAAAAGAACCTATATGTACAATAATATTTGTCACAGCTCTTTTCTAGTGTCAATGAGTTGAAAATAGAGGGGATGTCCATCAACTGGGGAATGACTGAACAAATTATGATTATGACAGAATACTATTGTATGATGATCAGATGCACTCAGAAAGACTTACATGAGGTGATGAAAAATGAAATGTACTATGTACAAATTAACAGTGATATTGCTGAATGATTAGTATGAATGACTTAGTTATTCTCAGCTAGACAATGATCCAAGACAACTCTGAAAGACTTATGATGAAAAACACTATTCATCCCTAGAGAAAGAACTGATGGTGTCTTAATACAGATTGAAACATGCTTTTTGTAACTTTATTTTTCTTGAGTATTTTTGTCTGTTTTCTTTCACAACATGAATATTGTGGAAATGGTTTGCATGACTACATGTATAACTTATATCAGATGGTTTACCTTTTCAACGTGGAGGATAAGGAGGAAGGGAGAGAATTTGGAACTTAAAGTTTTAAAAATTGATGTTAACAATTACTTTCCATGTAACTGATGAAAAGAAAGAAAAAAAAAACTACCAGGATTTACATGATATGAGTTCACAAAATGAAATAGATTTTTCTGAATATATGGGATCACAGAACTTAATGCAAAAGGAGCACTTACATATTCATTTGATCTAAGAATTTTATTTTATAAATGAATAAACAGAGAGCTAGAGAAACTTAGTTACTCAGCCCTAGTCACCAGGTAGTAAGTAGCACTTAAAAAGGATGCTAATTTGGAGTCAGAGAATCTAGATTTTTACCTCACTTCAGTTACTCACTGTATGACATGAAGAAAGTCGTATCTCCTCTTAAAATTCTGGTTTCCTCATCTTTAAAGTGAGAAGCTTGGATCTGATGACCCTCCTAGTTCTAAATCCATAATCCTGTGACTTAAAGGCTTACTTTTGCATTTCTTTTAAATTTGATTTTCTTATTCACACAGGTGCTATGATGGCATTCATTTGATTAATGATAAGCTATTTTAGGAAGGTATTTTGATCAGATAAATGAAAAGCAATGTTTGTGTGTGTGTGTGTGTGTGTGTGTGTGTGTGTGTGTGTGTGTGTGAAAATGTGGAAATGTGTGTATGTCTGATATGGAAAGAATGAGGGAGGACTGGTGGTCAGTTAAAATGCAAAGTCAGAAGAAATTGAGCAAACCACCCCGCTACCTTACCCCAAATACATTTGGGAGAATATAGATAAGCTATATAGAATGTAAATGAATGTATATGTGTGTTTCTGTGTATATAATATGTATGTATGTATATATATATATTAAATATAAGTAGATAGCTATAAATATATACCTATATATATTTGTATACATATATACACATACACATATATACTGTATTTATGAATTATATACATTCAAGTACACTCACAGAAGTATGCCTGTGTGCGAATTCAAATGGATTTGTGATCTTATCAATTTGGTAGTTTCCTCCAAAGTCAATAGAAGTCACAATTTTTTCCTATGTAACTATCACCCAAGTCATCCCAAAAGTCTTTGTGAGAAGAGAAGTGAGTCATCAATTTCTTCTGACATTGCACTCCAATTGTTCTCTCTTTCTACATAAGACAATAGGTTAATTCAAAAGCGCTTTCTATGAACCAAACATAGTGCTATGCCTTTAAGACATAAAAAAAGGCAAAAACAGTATAGGTTCTCAAGAAGTTCACAAACTAATGGGAGAGACAACATGTTAATAACTAATATATATAAGATGCATGAACAATAAATGGAAGGCAGTCTTGGAGGGGAAGGAAAGGTACACAGACTAAGAATGACTACCTGAAGGGAGGGATTTTGATCTGAGCATGGAAAGAAGCTAGTAAAGCTAAGAGGTAGAGGTCTTTTCTTATTGTATAATTCCTCTAATGACATTCAGTACACCTGCTTTTCTTTGTAGTTCCTTTTGCTTATGTTTATGTGTAGACACCAGTTCATACCTACCATGAACTTCTTCATTGCCATTTGTGTCATACTCATGTTTAATTCTTTGGAGGCAGCTACATTCCATGATTTGTCCTATAGCTGTCCTACAGCAACACAGTGGAGTGTTAGTACTGAAAAGAGACTTTTTCTTCATAGCAATCTTGGAGTCATTAAAAGAGCTATACAACTTCAGAATTGAACTCATAATTTTCTACATCTAACTCTATCTGCCTCTGTTTCTGTCTCTTTCTGTGTCTGCTTCTCCTTTTGTGTCTCTTTTTGCCTTTATGACTCTAAATATATACATAAATTATGTAAATATATATCTGTATATATATATACATATTTATCCTTTTTAGTTGTATATTTATGTGAGTGGCATTATATACACACAGAAATTAATGTATAGACAGAATATGAAGGACCTTACCACCAATTTCTCATATCTTCCACAGTAAAACATACATGTTCCCATGTGCACACACATATATTGATTTAGAATGCTCGTGATATGAAGTCTAATTTTACTATTTAATATCCTATGTGACATTGGGTAGTTTTGCTTCCTGCCTGGGTTACAATTTACTTATATGTAAAGGGAAGGATCACTGAAGGATGTAGTTTAAACATGAAAAAGACTGAAACTCCACTTAGATGTTTCACCAGTACCCTAAGCTTCTGGTTGAGCACAAACAAATACTACATCGACGATGAAGCCTTTTCTAATCTCACTCAGTAGCAATTTTCCCCATCAGACGTTTCATAGTATTTGATTTAAAACATTCCTAAAGCACTTGTTATGAAATCTTGTGAGTTGGATTTTGCCTAATATGTCCTTCCCCCAGATAGACTTTAAGCCATAGAAAAGGACCATTTATTTCTGATGTAAACTGATTATCCTCCGTAGCACCTAGTATAATACTTGCTATATGTAGCAAGCACTTAGTGAATATTTGCTAAACAACAGGATGGATTCACTTTTTTTTAAACTGTAGCTTTTAAGTGTCCCAAGGTGCACTGGTAAGCACCCCAACACACACAGCGGGGACTGCTATCAGAGAGATTCTTAGATCTGCATTCATTAAAGGAAAGGAATCTTTTCAGGGGTTCACAATGACTTTAATCAAGCACATGTATCATTCCTTTAACCAAGCACATATATCATTCATCTAGTTCAGAGGAGCCAGCACCCTGAACTTCAAAGAAAATACACAGAAATCAAAGATCAACAGACATGGCTTCTTCTGCCTGACCAAAATCAATACATATATCACAAATTGACAGGTCCAACTGTCTGACCATAGTTACCAGCTAGAGAAGCACCAACATCTGGATTTTCAAAGCTGGGGGGCAGGGCCTCCTTAGAGGTTTTCCAGGGTTCTCCTCTGGCTAAACACATCCAGTCAGTAAGCCCCCTAATAAAAGTGCACCTCACCATCTTTACACACTGTTTTTTAGAGCAAGAGTACATCACATTCCTTGAGAACCAGTGCCTCCTTAACA
Organism: Potorous gilbertii; assembly: GCA_028658325.1. Lineage (NCBI taxonomy): Eukaryota > Metazoa > Chordata > Mammalia > Diprotodontia > Potoroidae > Potorous > Potorous gilbertii. The sequence goes on along the minus strand of CM053772.1, from coordinate 180,312,400 downwards.
AAAGGCATGGACCTTCCTACAAATTTTCCCAGGTCTAACAATGGGTGGGAAAGATCCTACTTAATCACATTATTCAGAGATGCTTTTAGTAAAATAAAAACAGCAAAAGATTCTACTTCACCTGGCCTTACACAAGGCAATTTTAGCTTTGAAGAAATTCAATAGTCCTTTTATCTTCAGGACATTTTTTTCTTATTACTATGTGGGTTCAAAAGTGATTAACTTTTGCTTTTAAAAATAATGACATCCAGGTTAGTCTGCAGCTCTAGGGCATTATATTAGAAAAATTGTCATATTTAAAAAACCCTTTATAAATTTTTAAAAAATGTAATCCAGGGATCAGTTCAGGTTATTCCAATTGTTTTCTGTCCCTTCTCCTGAGTATAATTTCAATATATTTTATTCTATTAAGAAAAGCAGTCTAGGCAATACATCCTTCATATTCAGATGTTTTAATCACCTAAATGTTAGAAATGCCACCCTTTTAATAAGTTAGAATGTGGAAATACTCTACCTTCTGTCATATCCAAAGTTAATATCACTGTAAACCTTATAAACTGGCTTCCATAGACCGTCAAGCACTCCACTGGGGCTGATTGTAAAGCAGAGGAATTCTGTACATGTATTGTAAGAGCTTATTTTAACAGGGTCCTTGGACATTTGCTTCTAATTGGTCATGCTTAATATATGAAAATCGAAATGAAAGGTTAGCTATCCCTAATGGAATCTCAAAATATTTTTATTATATCTACCATAATTTGTCTCATTGCGGTCAGTGGCAAATTATGACATTTTATATTAGCACAGTCTATTCTAAATTGACATTTCAGAACAAGACAGCAAAAATGACTATCTGCATATGCTTGATGACCACAATAAATATAAATCTATTTCAATTATTTTATAAGATTTTTAAATTTAATTAATTTATTTGTTTTCAGTTTTCACCAATCACTTCCATAAGTTTTAAACTTTTCCCCTTCCTTCCTGAGATGGTATTCAATCTTATATGGGTTTTAGATTTGCATTCCTATTAAACACATTTTCACCTTAGTCATGTTGCATATAAGAATTAAAACAAATGGGAGAAACCATGAGAAAAACCAGACCAAACCAAAACATAACCCAAGAGAAAATAGTCTGCTTCATTCTGCATTCTGATTCATAAGTTTTTTTTTCCTTTCCATTAAGACAGCTGTATTCTTGTAGCAACAAAACAAACAAAAATTGTGGTACTCTCTATCATGGAGTTCCCTACTCAAATTGCATTCATTATGCAATCACCTCAATTACGTGGCTTTCTAGAAATTTTGACGTTGAGATACCACTTGGGAACCTCCATTGATAGCTACTGAACTTCATGTTCTGGGTCTTGCATTTTGTCAATAGAGTGCTAGGTGGTACAATGGAAAGATTGGGAAATTTGGAGTTAAGAAGATGGGTATTAATCCGGTCTTAGATACTAGCTGTGTGACCCAGGGTAAGTTGGTGAATCACTTTTTGACTTTGTATTCTCATCTGTGAAATATAGGTAATAAGAGCACCTGCTTCTAAGAGTTATTGTGAGAATCAAGTAAGATAATAGCAATAAAACTCCTTGTAAACCTCTAAACATTATTCAAATGCTATTATTTTATTACTGCTGACACTATTGAACATAGCAGGGTATGTTTCTCACTTTTATAGGAAAGGGTACCCAGTAAAGACTCAGAAAACACATTCAGTCTGTAAGCCCCCTAATAAAAGTGCACCGCACCGTCTTTACACACTGTTTTTTAGAGCAAGAGGACTTCACATTCCTTGAGAACCTGTGTACCTGTATACCTGTGTACCTGTATACATGCCTCTTCTTTAACTAGGTGGACTTTTCTTTGGAGAACAGGGGAAAACAGGAGTGAATCAATTCCTCAACAACCATTTATTGAGTGTCTACAAGGTGCTGGGCAATATGTGATACACCTTGGGGACATTTCTCAAATATGCCCCTTCTCTCTTCTAATACTATTACCACCCTGGTATAGGCTATCGTCATCATCTCATGGTTAAGTCATTTTTCAGACATAACCCCATTGAGAGTTTTCTTGGAAAAGATTCTGTAGTGATTTTTCATTTTCTTTTCCAACTCACTTTAAAGACAAAAAAATTAAGGCAAACAAGATTAAGTGACTTGCCCAGGGTCATGCAGCTAAGAATCTGAAGCCAGATTTGAAAAATCTGAGAAAAATCTTCCTAATTCCAGGTTCAGCACTGTATCCGCTGTGCCACCTAGCTGTCTCTCGTCATCACCTTATGCCTGGACTATTGCAGTAGCCTCCTTGTGATTCTTCCTGACTTAAGTCTGTGTCCATTCTACTGTTTCTTCCTTCCTTCAACCACCAAAGTGGGTTTGGTTAAAGTGCAGGTCCAGCTATGTCAACCCTATACTCAAGAAATTCTACTGATTCCCTATTGCCTCTAGTATCAAATATGTAATCTCTGTTTAGTGTTCAAAGCCCTTTATAACATGCCCCTCCTTCTCCACCTTCCCAGTCTTTTTACAACTTATACTCCACCCTTCAATTCCAGGTATTTTTCAATCATGTAACTCTGGCCTCCTTGCTGTCCCTTGAGCAAAGAATGTCATCTCTCAACTCCAACATCTCTGGCTGTTCCCCATGCCTGGAAAGTTCTCTCTCCTAATCTCTGCCTTCTGGCTTCCCTGTCTTCCTGCCAGTCCCAATTAAAATTCCACCTTCTACTGGAAGCCCTTCCCAAATACTCAATTCTAATATCTTCTCTCAGTTAATTACTTCTTATATAAAGCTTGTCTCTCCATATTTGTTCGTTTTTTATTTCACCAATTAGACAGTAAACTCCTTGTAGGCACAGACTGTCTTTGCTTCTTTTTTGTATTTTGTGCTAGCACACAATAGCAACTTAATAAATGCTTAATGACTAATTGGTTTATTGACAGGGAATTCAACTACAAAAGTGAGACCATCCCTGCCTTCCAGGATCTCCTAGTTGAATAAGGGGATATACCACATCTAGAGGATTTGTTACCAAGGAGGAAGTTTTGGTCTAGGTAAAATTAGTCCAGAGACTGTGAGTGAAGTCATGGAACCCCATTTCCAGTCATGATTTTTGCAGTAGCATTATTATATCGATTTGATTGCTGCATATAGAACAAGAAAAAAAAGGTGAAGAGGGGTGAGAGGATACTTCTTGAGGGCAATTAGTAAATGTTTACCTGGTGTCCTGATGGATTATTGAATGGAATTATGAAGTAAGTTCTGGGACTAGAAGCAGATTGAGTAGAGTTTTTCTATCCCTTGTCCACCAAGCAGAACAGTTAAATCCCAAGACTGAGAATCTGAATTTGTGGATTATGAATGCTGAAGATCCAGGTCCAGAGGACCATAGTTTCTGGTGGAGATAAGTGGTGCAAAGAAAGAGAAAATGTCAATATATCCTTACTAGGTAGGCTCAGTACAGATAGTCTCTTAAGCCAAAGTCAAAAACAGATCTATACAGAGTCATCAATAAGGCAGAACAAAGGAAACTTTGAACACAGAGTAGCAATATGAGATGAGAGAAAAATGGAAGCTAGGCACAGAAATTTTTTATTTTCTAAAGTGATTTGTGGATTACTACCTCTGGTCCTTATGTCTCCAGATTTTTCTCTGGCCTGTGGCAGATGGCACAGTATTGTTTCCTGACTGAGCTCATCTCTTGTCCTCTGCTTCCATGTTATCTACTTTCAAGGTTTTCTTGTGATACAAGGTATTAGGGATACAAATGAAAACTTAAGAAATTTCTGTTTCCAAGGAGATCCCGCTACAATATGAGGAGACAATATGTATGGAAGATTTCAGTAGCATGATCCCATAGTCCAAGGGAGTAGCAAAAAAACAAAACAAAACAAAATGGTAATGCATTTTCTTTAATGGAATTTACATTAATAAAATCACATCAGTTTCTAATGTTGAGTCATTTGTCTGTGCTAAAGACTTTGATGAGATAGCTAGGTGGTGAAGGAGATAGAATGCTGGGCCTGAAATCAGAAGACACAAGTTCAAATCCAGCCTTAGATAATTACTTGCTATGTGACCCTGGACAAGTCACTTAACTCAGCTTGCCTCAATTCCCTCATTTGTAAAATGATCTGGAGAAGGAAAAGGCAAAACATTTCAATCTATCTGTCAGGATACATCTTCACAGGGGTTGCTTCCTAGTCTGACAGAGGCAGAAGACTAGAAAATGTGATTCCCAAGGTCCTTGGATTCAGGGTTCAAGGGATATTATGGTCAATATTTTGCTTATTCTTGTCTCACCCTCAGGGTACCTTTCTGCTTTAGCTATCCTGACTCACCTACCAGCTGTTGGAGATAAATGACATTTTCCAAAGGGTTTTTCTTCCCTTGATGATGGCCACTAGAGTTAAGCTGGAAGCAGGACCATAGGCCTGGGGTTGCTTCTGTATCAAGGCTTGTGTTCATTTGCTTATTGATAGCAGCTGATCAGAAGTTGCTATTGGTGATGATGAGAAAGTCTAGCTTTTTCTCCACAATGATTTCTCACTGAATTCTTATGAGAGTTGGGATGAAAGTGGAAGGGTGATTTGTGGGATACTGCTATTCTCGAAGCTCTTGAGCTCACGGTATCCATCAGAATCTCAGGAGACATGGTGGACAAAATGGTGACTGTGGTTTGTCTTGCCTGTCATGTGTTGGCTTCTATCTTTCCCTCAGGGTGGCTTTCTACTTCTCTTAGCTTGCCTTACTGGATCTGAGTACAAGAAATAGAAGACTAAAACCTGGATATAACCAATTTAACTCTGGTACTTAGATCCTGGGTGACCATGGGATAGAAATTTGATCTCATTTGTCTTCATTTTCCCCAACTATGAAATAGGGATAAAAATATTTACCTCCCTACCTTCGAGTGTTATTACAAAAAAAAAGTATATTGAAAGCCTCAGTGTTACATAAAGGTTATTTTTATTAATTTACTTCATTTGAAGAAAGATTGTAGAGTGGAATGTATACTAGCTCTGAAGTCTGAGGATTTCTAGTGAAACCATTTCCTCTATTATTTATTACCTATGTGACCTTGGGAAATCAATCAATCTTGAGAATTTATTAAGTTCCTACTACATGCCAGGCATGGAACTCATTTTTCTCTTCCACACATTTGGAGGATTGACCTAGATATAC
>CM053772.1:180291304-180306705 GCA_028658325.1 Potorous gilbertii | reverse complement strand
GGCAGGATAGGATGGAGGGAAATATAGTTAGCCTTAGACAACACAACTATTATCGAAGTCATTTGCAAAACTACACAGATATGGACTATATTGAATTGCCTGCCTTCCCAAAGGGAATGGGTGGGGAGAGAGGGATGGGGAGAAATTGGAACTCAAAGTTTCAGGAACAACTGTTGAGTATTGTTCTTGCTACTAGGAATTAAGAAATATAGATAATGGAGAATAGAAAGTTATTTGGCTCTACAGGACAAAAGGGAAGGGAGGGATGATAGAAAGGCGGGCAGATTGGTGATAGGGGAAATTAGAATGCTTGGTGTATTGGGGCGGGGGAGGGGACAAATTGGGAGAAAATTTGATACCCAAAATTTTGTGAAAATGAATGTAAAAAATTAAATAAATAAATATATATATATAAGTTAAAACAGTGGGTTCAAATCCTTGCTTCTTACACTCAGGTATCCTCTGAGTTCTTATCTAGCTCTAAATTTGTGATCTTATCTTCATCAACAAACATTTATTTAGCACCTACTGCATAACAGACTGATCATCTGGATGGATAGCGTGTGGATCCAAGAAAATACAGGACGACTCATTTTCCTGAGTTAAAATCTGACTTCAGACACTTATTAGATGTGTGACCCTGGGCAAGTCACTTTACCGTGTTCTCTTCAGTTTCTTCATCTGTAAAATGAGCTGGAGAAGGAAACTGCAAGCCACTCTAACATCTTGGACAAAGAAACCCCAAATGAGACCAAAAAGAGTCAGATATGACTGAAATGACTGAACAACCGCAATAACCTGTGTGATTAAGGGAGGTCACTGAATTTCAGTTTCTTCCTTTACAAAATGAGAATGTGGTATTAAGTGATATATGTTTCTTTCTGTATCTAGACTTAGTCATCTATGACTATTTTATTAACTAAGCCTATGTTTGAATTAGTTATCGGCTTGTTTTGGTTGCCATATCTCACTGTTGTTTTCTATTGATTTTTTACTAGGAAAATTGGAACAATAAATGATACATAAGAAATCATGTCATGGTGATACACCATCTGGGACTTCTTCAAGACCCAAATCTTATCCTTTCCCTTTACCCCAAGATTTCTCTTAACATAGAGAAATTTGGAAAGACACTAAGTTTCTTTAGTCTTCTGAATCACTCCCACTGAAAGCAGGTTAAACTTATTTCCCTGATAATGTTAGATTTTGTAATTCAGTAGCACCACTCACATACGAGGGAAAACTCTTGCTACCATGTATTGAGAACTTGTTCCCTCCTGCTGTAGCAAGGCATATGGTTTTGGTACTCAGTATAAATTCCTGACTGCCAGTACTTTTCTATTTGATGTACCATATACCTTCCTGTAGTTTGTCTCACAAAGGTACAGTCAAGAGCAGGTCAAATGAGGGAAATTCTCCTTACTCCATTCACTATCTTTTCTCCTCTATTTTTCAGTTATGTCAAGTCATTTAGTCTAATTTTTTGATAGCCAAACAATTTTCAACATTTCTCTGAGTCATTGAGTTAACATTCATATGCATCAGCTCCTTCTTTCTCTGCTCCATCATCCTATCCTGATGGGGAGGTGAGGGTTGGATGAATTTGAACAAGACACTGGGTATTGAGACTGAGACTGAGAATGTCACAATCCATTTAATATGAAATAATGATAGACTTTTAAGTAAGTCATTTCTTCTAGTAACAATTTCTTTTCTTGTCTTTTCTTTTCTTGTGGGGTCTGAATTTGTGATATTATTGATATAGGAAATTCTTGATGAAGAACCCCCTTTAACAATGCAGTTCAGCAACGAATTTGAATATAACAGAGATACAATGAGAGTTTAAAGGATTTGTCTATGGTTACAAAGTGTGTCAAAAGTAGAAGTTAAACCCAGTCAATGTGTATGTGCAAATTAGCTAATTAACTGATAGTGCAATTTCAGTGGGCTGTCCATATTGTTTGAATGCCAAATGTAAGTTTGGCTAAAAGACTATTTTATGGACAACTCACAAAAGGCAAGTGCTCACATTGCAATCAGAAGAGATACAAGGATACTCTCAAGGTCTCTCCAAAGAACTTTGAAATTGATTATGTGACAAGGGAGACACTGACAAAGGGCAGCCTAGCATGATGTACACACATCAAGAAAGCCATTGTTCTCAATGGGCAAAGCAGAAATAAAGTACTGCATTTCACCACATAATCACTGCAGATTTTGCAAAAAGTTCAGCATGACCATAACAGGAAGCTTTTAAAAATTTGGGTTGGTAGTACTTAAAAATCATTTATTACTACACTATCTTTGGTGTGAGATTAGGATACATGGAATACCCATGAATTTATGTTTAAAATTGAATACTAACAATGTATGTGCACCAAGGATTCTAGGCTCACAGATAGCAATGCCTAAGATATAAATGCATATTCATTTGTCACTGGTGAATATATGGCTGCTCTGTTTACCTTTCAAGCAGCAAGAAGAATGGAATTTTACCATGTAATGATACAGGATCAAAGGCAATAAACTAATTTTTGGACTAAAAAAGCAGGGTGTAATGGTTATGCAGTGGGGGTGATTATGTGGTGAAAGGAGACATACACATTGAGAAAATTGACCCAAAATGTGCACATGAACCTGTGGTAGAATACTCTGAGCTCAAAGTGGTCTGATCAGCCACGTACAGAAACACTATAACTTGAGTCTAAAATGGTGATGTCACTTTGGTTCTCTACAAGAATGAAGGACAAGAAACAACCATTACACATTTACTATGTGTTAGCTATCATGCTGGGGATTGAAAGAGCAAACTAAAATAACCCTTGCCATGAAGGAGCTTATATCTCAATGGGGAAGAGAAAATGTATATAATCAGGTATTTACAAGCTATGTAGAGAACAGATGGGAAGTAACCTTAAAGGGGAAAGCAGAAGTAGCTAATTTTCTCAGACTTTCTTGGCTCTGAGTTCTGCTATTTTTCAAGCAAAACTGCCTTAGAAATTATCAGATAGTTCAGACAAATAGAAACAGGGATGGCTTTCCACTATGATTAAACAGATTTTCTGAATCTGAATTGCTTCCACTCCTGTAGTACTTATGAAATATAACTTACCAGTCATTAAACCTTTATCTCTGAGAAGTCCACTGCTTTGTACAATGTTTTTTTAAATTTAATTTTATTTATTTTTTTTAATATTCTACAATTACTACCATAAAATTTAGATTTTAACCACCCACACACATACCCCTCACTCCCCCCCTCCCTCCACAAGATGGCATGCAATTCTATATAGGATCTACATATACTTTCCTATTGAATACATTTTCACTATAGTCATGCTATGTAGACGAACTAAAATAAATGGAAGAAATCATATAACAAATCAAAACATAATACACAAACACCCACACACACACACACCCACACACACACACAAACAAACATGATCTGTCACATTCTGCAAATGAATTCCATAGTTCTTTCTCTGAGTGTGGAAGGCATTTTGCCTTAGAAAACCATTGTTTTTTTTTTTTTTAAGTTCTTGTGTTATTACAAAGTTCCAAATCTACCAGAAAAACTCTCGCACACTGTGGTCATTGCTGTGTACAGAGTTCTCCTGGTTCTGCTCCTTTCGCTCAGCATCAGATCATGTAAGTCCTTCCAGGCCTCCCTGAAGTCTTCTTGTTCATCATTTCTTATGGTGCAATCGTATTTTCCATTGCATTCATATACCATAATTTATTCAGCCATTCTCCAGTTGATGGGCACCCCCTTGATTTCCAATTTTTGGCAACTACAAAGAGAGCTGCTATAAATATTTTTATACATATGGAACCCTTTTCCATTTTTATGATCTCCTGGGGATGCAGTCCTCATAGTGATATTGCTGGGTCAAAGGGTGTGCACATTTTTGTAGCCCTTTGGGCATAGTTCCAAACTGCTCTCCAGAATGGTTGGATGAGTTCACAGCTACACCAACAATAAATTAGTGTTCCAACTCTCCCACATCCTCTCCAACATTTATCATTTTCTTGTTCTGTCATGTTTGCCAATCTTATAGATGTGATGTGGTACCTCAGAGTTGTTTTGATTTGCATCTCTCTAATCAAGTGATTTACAGCATTTTTTCTTATGATTATAGATATCTTTAATTTCTTCCTCTGAAAATTGCCTGTTCATATCCTTTGACCATTTATCAACTTGGGAATGTACAATGTTTTCTTGACTAGAGAGGAACACATAGTATACAGATTTCATAATCTGGGATTTTCAGTTTCCAGATCATTTCAGAAGAACATTCTGATTACATAAAACATTCTGTATATCCTCTTCTGGATTCTTTGCACATGCAATGTGATTGCTGTCCTGCTGATGCACAACTCTCAAGTCCCATGGAGGCTTTCATCAATTACACAACTGTCTCCAATATCTCCTATAGATACAGTGCTTCACATTTATAACAAACCAATAAACTTCATTTCTTTGTGCTACTAGCATGTGAAATCTCCTGTACTTCTTATGTTTCTCCAGGATTCCAAGGCTTTTTGTTTAATGTTTTACTTACCCCCACTTTACTAAATCCATTTCACAAAGTATCTCCTCAGGCCCTTGAGTTTTTCTGTGCCATCTGTGATCTAGAAGGGATTTATCACCATTTACTTCTTTGTAGTCCAGTCAGGAGCCATCAAATGACATTCTTCAGAAGACTGTTCATGGAAAGAGTCCTTTTTTGTCATGTACCTAAACAAAATAGTCTAAAAACTCCCTTAGGTTTACCACCTTTTTGTGTGCCAAACTTTTCTTCCTTGCACATCCACATTTCTTTGTTTTATTGATTTTTTTAAAAATTAATTAATGTATTTTTAGTTTTCAACATTCATTTCCATAAGATTTTGAATTCCAAATATTTTCCCCATCTCTCCCCCCCCATTGCCCCCAAACACTGTGTATTCTGCTTACTCCTTTCCCCAATTTGCCCTCCCTTCTATCACACCCCTCCCTATTCATATCCCCATTTTCTCTCTTTTGCTATAGGGTGAGAGAGATTTCTGTACCGCATTACCTGTATTTCTTATTTCCCAGTTGCCTGCAAAAAAAAATAAATAAATAAAAACAATCCTCAACATTCATTCCTCAAACTTTGAGTTCCAACTTCTCTCCCATCCTTCCTCTCCATTCATCCCCACTGAGAAGGCAAGAAGCAATTCAATATAGGCTATATATGTGTAGTTTTATGAAAGACTTCCATAATAGTAATGTTGTGAAAGACTAACTATATTTCCCTCCATTCTATCCTGCTCCCTGGGGCAGCTAGGTAGTGCAGTGGATATCAGTGCAGGAGTTAGAAGGACCTGAGTTCAAATCTCACCTCAGACATATGACACTCCCTACCTGTGTGACCTTGGGCAAGTCACTTAATCCTAATTGTCTCATTCTGGGCCATCTGCAGTCATCTAGATGAATATCTGGTCACTGGATTCAGATGGCTCTGGAGGAGAAGGCTGGTGACCTGCACAGACCTCCCTCACTCAAAAGCAAAGTCAAGTGCAAGTCATGTCATTATTTCTCTGATGACATGGTCTTCAGCAACAAAAGACAAACACACATCCTGCTCTCTATTTATTCTATTCTCTCCTTGAACCTTGTCCTTCCCCTAAAGTATTTATTTCTCATCACTCCCTCCTCCCATTTACCCTCCCTTCTATCATTCCCCCACCCCACTTAACCCCTTATTTAGTTGAAGATGCATTAAAGAGAGTTTAATATGGATTAAAGATAGTTTAAGATGGATTTTCATACAAAGTTGAGTGTGTATGTTACTCCCTCATTAAGCCAAATATGATGAGAGTAAGCTTCACTTTTTCCCCCTCACCTCCATTGAAAAAGCTTTTTCTTGACTCTTTTATTAGAGATCATTTGCCCCATTCCATTTCACCTTTTTTCTCCCAATATATTCCTCTCTCACCCCTTAATTTTATTTTGTTATCTATCATCCCTTCCTATTCAACTCACCCTGTGCCTTCTGTCTGTATGCATGTATGTATAATGCCTCCAACTACCCAAATACGGAGAAAAGTCTCAAGAGTTACAAATATTATCTTTCCATGTAGGAATGTAAGGAGTTCAACTTTAGTAAGTCCCTTATGATTTCTATTTCCTGTTTACCTTTTCATGCTTTTCTTGATTCTTGTGTTTGAAAGTCAGATTTTCTATTCAGCTCTGTTGTTTTCATCAAGATTGCTTGAAAATCCTCTATTGCATTAAATGTCCATTTTCCCCCTGAATTGTTATACTCAGTTTTGTAGGTAGGTGATTCTTTGCTTTAATCCTAGTTCTTTTGACTTCTGGAATATCATATTCCAAGCACTTTGATCCCATAATGAAGAAGCTGCTGGATCTTGGGTAATGTTAATTTTGTATTTTCACAATACTGAAATTGTTGCTTTCTGGTTGCTTGCAAGATTTTCTCCTTGATCTGAAAACTCTGGAATTTGATTATAATATTCCTAGGAGTTTTTTCTTTTTGGATCTCTTTCAGGAGGTGGTTGTTAGATTCTTTCAATATTTATTTTATCTTCTGGTTCTAGAATATCAGGGCAGTTTTCCTTGATAATTTCATTAAAGATGATGTCTAGACTCTTTTTTTGATCATGGCTTTCAGGTAGTCCCAAAATTTTTAAATTATCTCTCCTTGATCTATTTTTTCAGGTCAGTTGCTTTTCCAATGCAATATTTCACATTGTCTTCTTTTTTTTTTTCATCCTTTTGGTATTGTTTTGTAATTCTTTGGTTTCTTATAAAGTCATTAGCTTCCATATGCTCCATTCTAATTTTAAGCTCTTTCCTTACCTGCGACCATTGTTATATTATTTCGGAGGTATTGGATGCAGAAGTCTTGACTTTTATGTCTTCCTCTGATAGTATGCATTATTTTTCCTCATCTGAAAAGACAGAACAAAATATTGGTTCACCAAGAAAGTCACCTTCTATAGTCTTATATTTTTTCCATTTTTTTTTTTGGCATTTTCTCAACTCATTACTTGACTTTTGAACCCTTTGTCAAGAGGAGGGTATACTCTGGGGACTTGCAAGTCCTCAGTTCTTCCAAGGTGACACAATCAAGGGCCTCTGCTGTGGTCTGGGAGCTACCTCAACCTTTTCTGCCCAGGATCTGTGAGTCAAATTCCCTCTCCAGAGCCCTTATCAGCTACACCAGGCCAGTGCTTTTCCTCACTCCAGGACCACCACTCAGGGTTGAGACCAGATCAGCAACTCAATTCCCCCAGGGTCTTTGGCTCAAAAAATGGATGCTGCTGCTATCTCCTGGGGTCAGGGCTAGGGGAGGATGCTGCTCCCTTATCACTCAGGTGAAAGATCTTTCTCACTGGCCTTTGAATCTGTCTCTGGCATTTGTGGGTTGAGGGTTCTGGGAACCACAGCTGCTGGTGGTACCCTGAAGCCTGCTCTGGTTCTGTCCCTGTCATACCATATGGTCATGGCTAGGTTGCACTCTGCTCTGAGCCTGATGTGATATATCTTTCTTGTGGACCTTCCAGGTTGCCTTAGATTAGAAATCTCTTTCACTGTCATTTTGTGACTTCTGCTGCTCTAGAATTTATTTAGAGTCATTTTTACAGATTTATGGGCTGTGGGAGGAGAGCTCCTACAGGTCATCCTTCTACTCCACCATCTTAACTCCACCCCTTCAAAGGTTTATTAATTGATCAGTTATCATTTTCTGTAACTTCATTATTCATTGTTTGTGTAACATCTAACTTGACCTGTTCCTTCTTTAGGATTTTGTTGGTTAAGGCTTCATTTGGATCTGTATCTATTTTTAATGGTCCCTGTGATGGGGTTCAGGCTCTGTGAACCTCCTTGAACTGCCTGTCCAGATCTATATTTTGTACAGACATTAAGTTCGTAACATTACAGGCTATCATTCATCCTAATTTCAATAGTAACATCATAAAAAATCAGCAGTCATTAATCAAGTGCCTCTTATGTATGTGCAAATCACTCGAAAAGACAATAACAAAAACAACAATAAAAAAAAAAGAATTCTTCAGTGCCCATAAAAGTCTTCCTAAAGAGGATTCCTTTTAGCTTAATTTTGAAGGACACCAGAGACCCTAAGTACAGGAAGACCTGAGTTCAAGTTTCACCTCTGGTATATATTATCTCTGGATTTTAGTTTTGAATCTATGATCCTAAAATTCTCTTTAGTGGGAGATTCCCTGAAGTTACTACTACAGAGTTAAGTTTCTTCTAAATAGTTCATTATAAGAGGGTGGAGACAAGATGGCAGAGTAAAAGCAGGGACCTGAAACAGTTCTCCTTTCAAATACATTCAAATAACTATAAAAAAAAGACTCTAAAATTCTGGAACTTCAGAAATCACAGAATGAGAGATTGAAGCAAATCTCTAGTCCAAAACTACCTGGAAGGTTGATGGGAAGTGTGTATTGCATCAGGCTAGGAGCAGAACCCAGTCAAGTGTGGGCCATGACAGCATAGATGGGACCTGAACATGCCTGGGGGACTAACGCACTGGCACCTGTGGTGGTTTCCAGACCCCACAACCCCAAAGCACTGACAACAAATTGGAAGGTCAGTGGAAAAAAACATATGGGACCTATGGTGCCCCGTGGTGGCAGAGGGAGCAGAGGACCTAGAAGAGCCTGCGACTGCCACATCAACAGCAGGTACACCAGCAGCTGCTGTTTCTGGAGCTCTAGCACCAAAGAGACTCTAGGAGAATTAAGTGGCTGACAGTATACCTACCAATCTCCACTAGAAGCAGAGAACTATCTTGACGAGAAGCTCAGAAGTCAAGTAAATGGCTGGAGAAATGAGCACAAGCCAAAAAAGGAATAAGACTATGGAATCTTAATTTGATGACAAGGAAGACCAAAATATACAAACAAAAGAAAACAATGTCAAAGTTCCTACATCCAAAGCCTCCAAGAAAAATATGAATTGGTCTGAATCCATGGAAGAGCTCAGAAAGGAATTTGAAAATCAAGTAAGAGAAGTATAAGAAAAAATGGTAAGGAACATGAGACTGATGGAAGAAAACCATGAAAACCAAGTCAACTTCTTCCTGAGGGGGACAAAAAAATGCTGAAGAAAATAACACCTTAAAAAATAGACTAACTCAAGTAGCAAAGGAGATCCACAAAGTCAATGAGGAGAAGAATGCCCTAAAAAGCAGAACTAACCAGATGGAAAAGGAGATCCAAAAGTTCACTGAAGAAAATAATTCCTTAAAGATTGGAATGGAACAGATGGAAGCTAATGACTTTATGAAAAATTAAGAAATAATAAAACAAAACCAAAGAATGAAAAACAGCAGACAATGTGATATCTCATTGGAAAAGCAACTGACCTGGAAAACTGATCAAGGAAAGACAATTTTAAAATTATTGGACTACCTGAAATCCATGATAAAAGAGCCTAGGCATCATCTTTCAAGAAATTGTCAAGGAAAACTGCCTTGATAGTCTAAAACCAGAGGGTAAAATACATATTGAAAGAAACCACCAATCACCTCCTGAAAGAGATCCTAAAGGGAAAACTCCTACGAATGTTGAAGGCAAATTCCAGAGCTCCCAGGTCAAGGAGAAAATATTGCAAGTAGCCAGAAAGAAACAATATGAGTATTGTGGAAACACAATCAGTATATCATAAGATCTAGCAGCTTCTGCATTAAGGGATCAAAGGACTTGGATTATTATATGCCAGAGGACAAAGGAGCTAGGATTAAAATCAAGAATCTCTTATGCAGAAAAACTGAATATAATACCTCAGGGGAAAATGGTCATTCAATGAAATAGAGGCCATTCATGCATTCATGGTAAAAAGACCAGAGCTGAACAAAACATTTAACTTGCAAACACAAAAATCAAGAAAAAGCATGAAAAGGTAAACAGAAAAGAGAAATCATATGGGAATTACTAAAGTTGAACTGTTTACATTTCTACATAGAAATATAATATTTGCAACTCGAGACTTTTCTCAGTATTAGGATAGTTAGAGGGATTACATACATGTAGATAGAGGGCGCAGAGTGAGTTGAATCTGAAGTGATGGTGCCAAAAAAATAAGGCTTGACAGTGGAATATATTGAGAGGAGAAAGGGAATAGGGCAAATTATCTCTCATAAAAGAGGCAAGAAAAAGCTTTTTCAATAGAGGGGAAGAGGAGGGAAGTGAGAAGGAAAGATTTAATCTTACTCTATTGGATTTGGCTTAAGGAGGGAATAAACTTCGCTTTCAATTTGGTATGAAAATCTAACTTAGATTACAGGAAAGTAGGAGGGAAAGAGATAAGTGGGGTGGGGGGATTATAGAAGGGAGGGCAAATGGGAAGAGAGGAGCAATTAGAAGTAAACACTTTTGAGGAAGGACAGGGTCAAGAGAGAATAGAATAAATGGAGGGCCAGACAGGGTGGTGGGAAATATAGTTAGTCTTTCACAACATGACTGTTATAGAAGTGTTCTGGATGACTATACTTGTATAATGTATATCTAATTGTTTGTCTTCTCAATGGGGATGGATGATGAGAGAGGAAAGGAGAGAAGTTGGAACTCAAAGTTTTAAAAATGAATGTTAAAAATTGATTTTGCTTGCAACTGGGAAATAATACATATTGGCAATGGGGTATAGAATTCTGTCTTGCCCTACAAGAAAAGAGAGGGGAAGAGGATAAGAGAAGGGAGAGGTATGATAGAAGGGAGGGTAGATTGGGGGAGGGGGCAATCAGAATGTAAACTGTCTTGGGGCAGGTGGAGAGGAGAAATGGGGAGAAAATTTCGAGCTCAAAGTCTTGTGGAAGTGAGTGTTGAAAACTAAAAAGACATTAATCAATTAACGATTTTTTTAAAATGACAGCTCCTGCCTTCAAGAAATTTACATTCTCTTGTGAGAGGTTATATTATATTGAGTGCATTTTTTCTCTTTGATCTCTTGTTTTTCCTGGTTTTTCTTCACACGAACAGAGGTACTATTCATTAATACATACTTGATATCTCTTAACATTTCAACTTCTCATTGATTTCTTCACCCTTTGCCATCTAGTTTTAAAGGATTATTTTCTTACTAAAGGTAACCTGTTAAGAGGAAAATTACTGATATTCACATCAAATTCCTGGTTTACAAAAATGCTTTACATATAGTATCTAAACCAGTCCTCACAACAACCCTTAAGGTGCATAAACTAGTGAACTTCTGACCCTTTCCACACTATTCTCAACTTTTTCTATTTCAGTTCATCTGACAATATCTCTGCTGACTGACCCTCAAAGTCTGTCAGACTATCTAAGGTGCCATAGATTTTTTCTTATTGCTCATGATTTAAAGAATTCTTTGTTGATCAAGTAGACTTTTTAATTATTCTGTACTGACTCTCAGGAGCACAATCATCTTTTCTCAAGGAAGAAGATCTACTCCATATACTATATCAGAATTTGCTGTTTTTTTATTCATTTTCTCAATTTAGAATATTGATACTGATCTTGGGAACATTATTACCTTGATTAAATATATTCTCAAGCCAAAGGCTCTTTGTAGATATTATATACTCAACTTATAAAAAGTTGACACCCCCCATCCTGGACACTTAACCACCATATTAGTCTTCATCTCTTTCCTATTCATGCCACCAGAGACACTGAGTAGTTTGGATCCTGATCGGAGGAAAACCATTAGCTGATTTGCTTTATTCTTTCAATTAATATGGCAGAGATAAAAGAGTCTGTCTCAAATCTCATCCCAACCCAACTGCAAAACTCCAAATTCTGTACAGGGAGGTCTCATTGTAATCCCTTGAATCATGCATGTTATAGAACCTTCCAGAATGTTACACTTATAGCCAAATGTTAAAGCATCATGTAACAAACACTTTCTCCCTATGTTAAATAACCCAAGAATCTTTCTTCCTCACAATTTCTCAAATTGCAATCACATATATTGATTTTATCTGTCACTTGTATCAGGACAAATGTTATAATCTAACCCTGAAGTTATCTTTCAAATAACAAGAGCAAACACAACCACAGCCATAGCCACAAGAATGCCCCGCAGAGAAATTTGCCTGTCATTTCTATTAATATGAATATCACAGTGATAATGAAATTATAGAATGAGAATACTGAGGTTTATTTTCAAATCTTAAAAATCATGCTTATACTCAGACTTATTGACCTAATGTATTTCAGGTCCTGAACTCTTGGACACTGATTTGCATGACTGATTTTTAATCATGTCTATCAATTAATTTTCTTCCTAAAGGGAAATGTCTTCAAAGTTACAAGAAGTGTTGACCCCATTTAATGTCAAAAAAATTTGGATGAAGTTGTCTAATGGATAGGGAACCTTTTGTGAGGTGGCCTCTAAGAGCAGGTCACCTGGTTGACAGATGTTTCAGATACCCTGGTGCATCCAATTGACTTTGATGACAAGCTGAGCAATGTATAATTAAAAGAACCATAAAATTACAACACACAGAAAAGTGGCATTTCAATATGCAAGAGAGCAGGACAAAGTTAAGAATTTTAAACTTCTTGTTACCGTTTTTTATTTTATCATGAAAAGCAAAACATTTTATTTGAGCACTTTCATGATACTATATCTCTTTAGTAATCTTTTAAATTTATCTACTCTCTTGAACTTGTGTAGAACATGACCAATGCATTGTTTTCCTTCCTCTGCAACTTTTGTCCATATACTTCCATAAATTTTCTATAGATGTTCACCTTAAGTACTAAGAATTTTCAACCAAAATTCTCAATGTTTCATCAATATCATTGGAATATGTAGATTGTTTATCACAGTAGTCCCCCATCCTTGGTAGAAGAGAAGCCTTCTCTTTTAATGGTCATAAATCTTTTTGAGAAATTTTGTTATTTTTCTACAGATATTCTCCACTGATATTATGTTGAAGTCATCTTGTCTACTATGTGATATTCAGTTGCCTTTTTGGGGACCTATAACTTTAATGCTATAGAGACTGTATCATTTCATGTTTTACTGGCTTAGAGTATCACCAGAAAAATGACTCATGTTCAAAATATGGATTTTGGTTTCAGGAAGAATATTGAGGTCTTTAACATAATATTTCTATTTCTATATAAATATATACATTTTCTGTATATGAAATCTAGCCTGTTCTACTATTCAATTTGGAACCTCATTCATTAGCCATCCACAATGTCTGTTCAAGATTAATTTACTGATGAACCAGTTTTTATGGGTTGTACACTGACTTCCATATCTTCTCCAAGATAACAGTTATTCTTTAACTGCTTGGATAGTTTCCAGTGTGAATTTTTCTTAGACATTACTCTACAAATATGTCTCTACCAAATAACCACTTCCTCTGCAGTTTATAGTCCAAAAAGAGTTTCTCAGGAGCACTGAGAGGTTAAGTAATTGGCCTATGATCATACAGGCAATTTTTAAAAATAATTTATGGGTCATCCATTACCTTGTCAGCTTAATGGGTATCTTAAAATCCACAACATAAAGAAGTCAAGACCTATGGTCAAATCTCAGCTCTGTCACTTATAACCCATGTGATTTTTGGGCAAGTCACTTAACTTGTCCAGGTATTAGAGTTAGGATTCCAATCTGTTTTCTGACTCAAAGTTCCATGTACCTTTAACTTTTCTTCCTCTTTTATTACTAGGTCTCTAAGTTTATATTCTAAATTTCCCATATAGTTTAGATATTAATGTTAAGAATTCTTAAGTTTTCATTATCTTTTTATGAGGGGGAAAGAGATTAATTGAAAAAAAACACTCAAATAAAGAATGTGAAAATCAGAATGGAAAAGGAAGGGTATATATAATCAATGAAACAATGAATTAGGGGAGAAGAGATTGTAAAGATCAGGAAATGAAGATATTAGGAAGATGAATTAATAAGGATGAGTAAATATTGAATTAATGAAGAATGTGAAAATGGAAAAAGAGAAAACAAGATTATAAACTAGAAATTTTGAGGCTAGATCTCATAAATTCTTACTATTTAGAGTCCTGTAAAAGGAATTGATACTCAATGAATAATTACTGAAAATATGTCATTTTGGACTGATCCAAGATGGTAGGATGAAGGTAAGGACTTGCTTGAGCTCTCCCCCAAATACTATTAAACAATGATTCTAAGAAATTCTAGGACAGCGCTACCCACAGAAAGGGGGAGGGAAACAATTTTCTGGCCCAAGACAATTTAGAAGGTTGGCAAGAAAGGTCTGTTGCAAGAAGGTGAGAAAGAAGGGCAGACTAGCCCCAGCAATCCAGGAACAGGCTTCAGGGTTACTGAATGAGTGACTACAGAAGCAGTTTCCAGACCACAGACACCAATTACAACCTAGAAGGTCTGTAGGAAAAGTCTGTCTCACCTGGTGAGAATGAAGCACAGTCTAGCACAGACCTTACCAGTGCAGAACAGACCCTATCAAATCAAGAACAGGCGTTGGGAGTGACTGAATCAGCAGGAAGTGCTTTCAGAACTCTCAGCCCACAGATAGTAAGGGGAGTTGAACACCCAGAAGGTGACAGGTGTTTCTACTAGCACTGGGAGCAGTATTCTTGCACTGCCATGCTCAGATACAGGTTCTGGCCCTGGATGAAAGTCTCAGGGCAAGGAGGAGCACTAGAACACTAGAGCAGTAGAGCTTGTGGCCACAGTGAAGCAGGAATCCTTCTCACAATATTAGGGCAGAAAACAGTGCTTGAGGTCTCTAACAGACCTGACATAGGCCAGGAGAGTAAGATGACCAGCTGTGAAGAATTTAGCTATTCTCAGCAGTACAATAATCCAAGACAACTGTGAATGACTTTAGATGAAAAACGTTAGTCATCCCCAGATAAATAACTGATAGTGTTTGAATACATACTGAAATATACTTTTTTAAAATTTTCTTTATTTTTCTACATTTTTGACTGTTTCATAACATGACTGTTTTATAACACGTGTGAATACACATGTATAACATATCACATTGCTTGCCTTCTTAATGAAGGTGATTAGGGATGGAGGAAGGGAGATAATCTGGAAATTAAAGTTACAAAAAAAATGTAACTAGGGAAAAATAAAATACTAAATAAAGTTTTAAAAAGAGGGAGAAGGAACTATACATACAAAAATATGTATAGTAGGTCTTTCTATGGTGACACAAATTAGAAATTGAGTGAATGTCCATCAACTGTGGAAGGGCTGAACAAATTATGGCATATAAATGTAACGGAAAACTATTATGCTGTAAGAAATGATGAGCAAGTACATTTCAGAAGAAGCTAGAAAGACTTACATGAACTGAGGCTGAGTAAAATGAGTAAAATCAGGAGAACGCTGTACACGGTAACAGCAAAATTAAGATGATCCATTATGATTGATT
>CM053772.1:180189026-180290804 GCA_028658325.1 Potorous gilbertii | reverse complement strand
ACGACTATTATGAAAGTCATTTGCAATACTACACAGATATGACCTGTATTGAATTGCCTGCCTTCCCAAAAAGAATGGATGGGGAGGGAGGGATGGGGAGAAGTTGGAACTCAAAGTTTTAGGAACGACTATTAAGTGTTGTTCTTGCTGCTAGGAAATAAGAAATACAGGTAATGGGAAATAGAAAGTTATCTGGCCCTACAGAACAAAAGAGAAGATGGGGACAAGAGAAGGGCAGATTGGTGATAAGGAAAATTAGAATGCTCGGTGTATTGGTGTGGGGGAGGGGACAACTGGGGAGAAAATTTTCCACCCAAAATTTTGTTAAAATGAATGTAAAAAGTTAAATAAATTTATATTTAAAAAAGTAGCATCGAATATAGACGTATCAAAAAGTCGAATCTCTCTAATGTCCCATGGATACATATTATATGTCTCCACTGAGGCAGCGTATGGATCAATGAGTGGCATGAGTGCTGGGACTGAATTCAAGATGAGTTCAAATCTGGCCTCAGATACTTGCTAGCTTTGTAACTCTGGGCTAGTAACTTACCATGTGCCTGACTCAGTTTCCTCAACTGTAAAATCAAGATGTATAACAGCACCAATGTCACAAAGTCATTGTGAGCATCAACAGAGATACTATTTGTAAAATTGTTTAGCATATTGCCTGGAACCTAGTAGGTGCTATATAAATCTTTATTTCTTTCTCATCCCTTCACATCATTCAGTAAGAAGAGAAAAAGCTGAAATTCAAATATTCAAGATTTGATTTCCATTCTCCTTTATTTTCTTTCAGAGAAAATACTTCTTCCTTCCTGCTGCACCTTGAAGTTAAAACAGTATAACGATGAATGAACAGTAGACAATTGTAAGATTTTTGGACTATTCTTTAGTCATTGGATAATCTGCCACTTTCTTGACATGATCTCACGGGTGCTTGGGGGCTTCCCTAAACCGCCAACCACCTTCCTTTTCCAGGTAGCTTATATCTTAAATAACACATTCCTTTAACTTAAAATTTTATTTCTATTTAAAATGCAAACATCTCTGGTAGATGACACATAAGGATTCTTGTCAGTCACTTGAGGGGTAAAAGAGTTACAGACTGTAGTCTATAGATCTCAGGTGGAGTTTTTACTCTTTCACTAAGTAACCTTAGGCAAAAGGAATGATGATGACTTTTAGAGATTATACATATAAAATGCTTTGTACACTGTAGAGTGCTGTAGGAATGCTTAGCTGTAATTGTTGTTACTTATAGTATTGTTGTCGTTAGTAATCATTGTTGGTTTCTTTCTCCTTCTCGTTACTATTATTGCCGTTCTAACCACAACATCTCCGTTCCCATTTTCTCGTGTATAAAATGAGGAAGTGGGACGTTTTGTTTTCTGAGGTAACTATCAGCTACAAAATTGCATGATTCTCATTGAATTACCCTTGAGAATTAATCAGATTATCAGATTATCTCTTGGGGCAGGTTGAGATGAGTGGAGTGATCAGGAAGTCTGGACTTTTGAAAGGACTGAACAGGAAAGAGTGGAACGAGATTTTTTTGTTTCTTTGTTTTAAAGGCATATCAGAGTCACCAAGAGAAATATTCTTACTTTAGTTTGCCCAAGGATGACTTTGCATATAATACTGGTTAAATGAAACTTTTGTCTCTGACTCTATGTCTCTAAACACAGTATTAATCTGAGCACTGTCTTAAGAAATGTGTGGGATAAATAGATCAGATACAAAATCTACTGAAGTCAAGTGACTGAAATAAGTATTGCTTCAGTACCGTGTGTAGCCATAGCCCTCAAACATCACATTGAAAATTACATTTATTTTCATGTTCAACAATTTTATTTGCCTTTCTTCCAAGATGTAAATGTTAGTGGCAGTGTATATTTGTGTTCACAAATCAAATAATCACTTGTAGAATGGGAGCCCTAACTTTTAAAGACTTCAGGTTTTGTCACTGATAGGTATTTTTAGACATAAGTAATAGCTAGTGTTCTACATCCCATTCTGCATAATGTCAGGTATTTAAAAGCTATTACTTATTGGAGTGAACTTTAGGAAAATCTTGTATGCATTTAAATGAGAACAGTGATTTTGCTAAACCTCCTGGCATTTAATGCCATCTTAGCATATTTTGAATGTGTCAGAATGAGGTGAGGCTGAATTGTGAGAATGTGAAACATAGGGAGGCAACTAGAAACCAAATATAAATGGCTTGACACTTGATCATGTTACTAAGTAGAATTTTCTTTTAGGAGGAAAGGTAAGAAGAGAAGACCAGTGAGTTCATCTGTAAAGTCAAAGTGCAGAAACTCTCTACTAATGCAGATTTCCAACTTCCATAAAGCTTGAAGTCTTAGAGAATTATCTCAAAGCAGAAAGTATTTATCTGGGGTTAATGACGTTTCTTTTAAATATTTTTAAAATTATATTCATTAGAATTGCTTTTCTTTGTAATTGTCAGTATTTTGTTTTATGCATTTAGAAACATCATTCTAAAAAGGGGATCCTAGGTTTCATTAGATTACAAAAGGGATTTATGATACAAAAAAGGGTAAGACCCCCTGTCTTAGGAGCACTGAGTGGCTAAGTGACTTGCCCTTGGTCATACAGCTAGTACTTGTCTTGTTGATTCATTAATCTATATCATGCCTTATGAATACAATATTGAAACTAAAATACTTAGGTTTTCAATCTATGAAATCTTGCAAAAAGTTTTTAACATCTGGCTGCTGTAGATTGAGAAAGCAGAATTATAAAGTTAATAACGGGTAAGAAAAATTCATGAATATGATTGGATCTAGGGAAAACACAGAAGCGTGGGGTCAAAACAGAAGTCAATGCATACATTAATAAGACATTAGATGAGAAAGCCTTTTAATATCAATAAAAATAATAATGTTATTGCTTCTCAGAAGACTGGGAATTGGTCACATCAGGAAAAAAACTATCCATTACATTAGCAATAGCAAATCTTCTAATGCAACTGGTAAACTGAGGCACACCAAAATGTCATTAGGATCCATTCCTTTAATGTATCCTAAAATATCTCACTCTACCTTTCATCTGTTGGTAGGCCTGGTTTTCGCTCCAGGAAACAAGATGCCCCTCCTGAAATAAACTCATCACTACTAATCTAATCACTGTTCTGCTAACTCAAGCCTTTATTGACAACATCTTCCTCAGCTTCCTCTCCCCTTCATTTGAAGGGTTGGAGGGTGGTATACCAAACACCTCCCAATGCTTTCCTTTGGAGAGGGTGGAAATTGGATTCTCAGCTCACTCCACTTTGCATCTGCTGCCCTGAAAGGTTTTAACTCTCTAAAACAAAAAACCTCTGTACTTGTGGCTCCTCGGTGTCTCACCCTACACACACGTTTTTGTCTTCATTTTCATGCTGTCTCTCTCTTTAGATTGTAAGCTTCTTGAGAGTAGTGGCTATCCTTTTTTTTATTAATTGTGACCCTAGTGCTTAGCACAGTGCCTGGCATATAGTAGTTACTTAATAAATGTTTGTTGGATAGGATTGGTTTTATTGGTTTCCAGGAATAAGTATGGACCTTCCAAGGTACAATTCTTTCGCAATCCTTACATGTTTGTAATGTATGTTGCTGGTAGTGGAGAAGAGGCAGTCACTAATGTAGAAGTGCACCTCCCAGCAGGAGTAGATGAGAGCATGTGCTGTAAAGGAGTAAGAGGATAACAAAAGGTTGGACAGCAGTTTTGCCATGAGGCTGAACACTGTGAGGAAACTAGCCTGGTTATGGCTTGCCCAAGAAAATGATGAAATATTGCATTAGATGAATTAGTTATGCCATTAATAAGTATGATGTGACAAGAGTCTTACAGCATCGCAGGAGGTGTCCCCTTTCTCTCCCTTACTCCTGTGGAGGCAATGATGAGTTTTCTGGCTAAAATGTAGTAAAGCCTTTTCATCCTGTGCTGTGTTTCTCAAAAATCTGTTCTTACGCATGGAGGGACAGATTGGTCCAAATCTCCAGAGTGCCACAATACTGTTCTATGCTAATGGAAAAGTTAATCTCTAAAGTTTTGAATTAAAAGGAAGGAGGGAAACCCCTCCTTCAGCAATTTAACCGCATTCCATTTTCTAATTACTCAAAGCAAATGAAAAGTCTGCCTTCATATTAAGCAAACTGTTTTTGAAAAATTAACTTGAAGGAAAAAATGAGCCATAGAAAGTGATTTGACTGATTGAAGGGGAATATGGACTTCTTAAGGACTCTAGTGGTACATTTGAAATGCAAGATGGTAATAAAGGCAAGGGAAGTAGGACCTGCACCTGTCAGTTATATCTTGTAATATAACACAATGTTTTAATGGCTCTGTGATTGAATGCGATCCAACAAGCATTTATTAATAAGTTCTGCATTAGGTTCCATGGATACAGAGACAAAACTAAAACTCCCTATCCTCAAGAAGTTTTATGCTCTACTGGGAAAAATGATGTGTTTGGAGATAAATTAACTTGAAACATGTACAGTTCAGGGGCAGGTGGAAAACATGAGCCTATACTGAGATTTGAACAGAGTTAGGAAGTCTAACAGAGAAAGGTGAGGAGAAGAAGCATTCCAAGAATATAGGATGGGTCACATAGATCTATGGAGGTGGAAGATTGAAGGTTATATATAGGGAATACTTAGTCCAAAAGGGCTAGAAGGTAAAATCACAGAGGAAATAAATATAATGACCATGGGAAAATACTCCTGTGAGTGTGTACTTTGTAATACCAAATAGAAGAATTTATCTGTTACATTAGAAGCAATAGGGAGAAACTGACATTTATTGAGCAAAGCACTTAATGAACTAGATTCATTTTTTTTACACCATTCACTACAGTGTCTTATATAGGTAATAAATATCAAGAATATTCATGTCACTAAACTCCTTTTGGGGCTAATTATCAGATCTATGAATACTCCCCAGGAGTTACTGCGTTAGCAGTGCCACTGAGAACTTGTCCTTATTTTGCATCTCATCAAGGTAAATTTTAGAAGGATTTTAGAAATGGATAGAACTTTACTTTTAAAAATATATATACTTTCTGTAATAAGCAGAAATTTGAAATAATGTCTCTTATAGAGCCATGGGATACTGAGGCTATGACAATTTATTCACTGAAAATGATTTCAGACAAGAGTTAAGTTACAAATTTTGAGTATATTATATATATATATACTTTGGACCTGAATTTTCTTAAAGGCAACAATGATTTTCTTCAACTATAAAATGTGAATGAGGTTTGGATTAAATATTTCCTTACCCACACAGTGTTCATCCTCTGTATTTACCAGAAAATGGTTGAACGAATTAGAGGGAGGGTAAGAAAACTGATCGTTGATCTCTTGGAAAATTAGGTTAAGTTTGAATGACATTAAATATCTAGATAAAATAGAAACATGTCTATAAAAAGTTATACACATTTAAATATTCAGATAATTTTCAATCTGTAGACATAGGCTTAAATACAAGTTAAAACTTGGGGCACAAAAGCTTATTCAACAGTGAAGAAAGGCTAGCTGCACCACTGAAAACTCAAATTTTTATTTACATCAAATTAGACTGAAGTAGCTAGTTATGATGTGATAAGTAATTTTCCTCTATGCTAATAAAATTTCTAGCTCTAAATAGATGATCTTTTGATATCATAGTCATGTCGTAGTTTTTTTTTTTATTTCTCTAGTCCAGTAACACTAGGTTATATTTTTGAAAGCATTTTCATATATCCTGCCTTTGACATTTAGCATTATAACAATTGAAAAAATGTAGGATAGATCTAGTTATTCCTAATTTGCGGAAGAAGAAATGAAGGTTCAGCTTCAGTAACATCCATGGTCCCACAAAGAGATAACTTACAGAGCAACCACTAGAACTCATTTCTGTGGACTCCCTATCTACCTAGCGCTCTTTCCACTGCAACATATTTTTTTTTTCCTGGAAGATCAAACATCTGGATAAAAAGAGAAACCTGCCGTTAAAAATCAAATATTTCCAAATATATTTGTCATTTGAAGATTCCGCCTTGCTCACAAGTCAAACCTCTAGATAAGAAAACAGATCGGGCAATAAAAGTAACCTACTAAATTAGAAACTGAAATTCTATTTACTGTCAGACTACAGTGGGTTCATTATAACGTTATAATTACCTTTCCCCTCCCCCCATTTAATAAAGGACACTTCTAAACTAAGAGAACACATCATATGAAAATTCAGCTTCCTTTTTAAAATCATTCCCACCAGTTTTGTCTTATCTTCAAATACTTTGCAGTTTAGACTGAGGTTAAGCAGTAAACAAATTTCTAGGATACAACTTACAGCTTGTTAGTGTATAATATAATCTCTAAACAATTCTTCCACTGTTTCTCCATGGCCTTCTCTAATTCATCCTTCACAAAGATACCAAATTGATATGTACATATCACCCTACCACTCATTCCTTTCTTAGGAAGACTCAATGGTTCTTTATTGTCCCTAGGATAAAATATAAACTTCCATTTGGCATTTAAAGCCCTTATTTGTATGGTTCTACATTACTTTTCCAAATTAATGTTATATTACTCCCTGACACATAATCTACATTCAAGCCATACTGTTGCCCAGTAGAGGGAATTCCATCTCATACCTCTATGCGTGGAAAGCCCTTCCCTCTGTATTTCTATCTTTTGTAATCCACAGCTATTTTGAAAACTCATTTTAATTCTTCCTTCCTACAAAGGACCCTTCCTAATTACTCCACTTATCAACTACTCCTTCTTACCATATTTTGTGTGTGTCCATGTGCGTACATGTGTGTACACACAAATAGATATATGTATGCATATGTGTATGCTTGTACATGTTGCATCTTCCTCCCTCCCAGAAAAATTCTTGAAGGCAGGGGCTATATCCAAATCTCCAGTACTTAGCCAGTGCCTAGCATATTACAGGAATAAGGACTGGACCTGTGATTTCACTGGCATATGGGAGACCCAGGTGAAAAAATACCCTCTAACAACTTGGCGCTATTTTTACAATGTATATTCTCAAAGTTGCATAGAGCACTGAGAAGTTGTTGATGGGGTATGGGCTCTGGACCTCTCCCTGCCCCTCTGAACTTTCAACCCAGCCCCTGAAATTTCCCATGTGGCCAAGTATCTGGTATTCATGTGAGTCACTGACTCATTCCAGTACTCCTTTCAGCTGCCAGTTCATTGTGGCCCCACATCCAAATCTTCAATTGTCTGTTACCTTCCATTAGCCCCAGACTCAGCCACTCCTAGATCAAATCCAGATCTTCCTACAGTCTTGCTGTATAAATGGCAAATAAAATCTGGCCAGTAGAGTGGATTCTTAAAATCTTAAAATCCTGCCCACCACAGCTGGTGTTTTAATAAACCTTGTGTTTGATTCGGGGTTTTTTGGCAATCTTAGATGGTAACAGTTATGACTTACACAGCGGGGGTAGGTAGGAAATGGGATCTGAACCTAAGTTTTCCTAATTCCGAGGCCAGTTCTCTACTATGCCACTCTCCTCTCTGGCACAGAATAAATACTCAATTAATATAAATTGAATTATTTTATGGAGATGATTAGTATTCCTTGTAGAAAGAAAGGCAGATAGGTACTGATGATTTTCCTTTGTTTCATTCCTCCTTACTGGGAAAAATTATTTTTATTAGTAATCAGTATCTTGGAGACTCAGAGTTACTAACTAGCCCCCTTCTTCCAAAGTTCAGTTTCTTCTTCAGAAGGATATTGCTGATAATGAAATTGCATTGAGTATCCTTATCCTGGTCAAACCCCAAACCAAGCCTGAATTGATTTAATCAAAGTAAGGAGGCTCCATCGTGTTCTGTGGAGACAGATTTTTCTATCTAGATAGCCCAAGGCTGAAAGGGGTCCTGTGTGGTTGGGGGCACAGGGTTCTGATAGAAGAAGTATTTCTTCTGTTGGGAGGTAAAATGATGATTGTGTGATTAGCCCCTGTCAAAAATGTATATAAATACACCAAGTTCTAGACTGGCTCCTTTAGGGGGACTCAGTCTTTGACTGTAGCTTCACTTGCATGGCACCAGCTTGAGAGAAATGAAACAACTTAATTCTGTTGGTTTTTCTTAGATTAAACTATGCCTGGTTGACAATTCTAACAACAAAATAGCTACCACTGGCATTTATATGAACCTTTAAAGTTTGTAAAACATGTCATTTATATATATAAATTGGACCTCAAAAAGAAAATATGTGGGGTATACTCTAAGTATAATTTTTCACGCTTTATGGAAAATGACTCTTTTTCTAATACCACAACTTAGTTCCTGGCATGTAGTAGTGAGTGCTTAATATGTGTTTATTGACTAACTTTTTTAACTGATTGACTGAAATAACATGGTAAGAACTGCAACAAGTTAAACCATTTGGCAGGAAAGACTGAGGTGGGGGAAAACTTGAGGCAAGCAGACAAATTGGATTACCATCATACAATAGTGCAATCAAGAGGTGATTAAGTCTAAATTAATGCAGTCGTCATTTGAATAGTGCAAAGGAGATTAAGGACAAAGAGGTAGAATATCTATCTATTCATTTATTACTTATGTATAGCTTTGGTGTGCAGGGTGTGTTTAGAGAGGATCAATACCTTGGGATGATAGCTACGAAGCCTTTTTTGGGACTCTTTCCACTTTTGGTGTTCATCTGTTCCACCCAACACTCACCTGTGGCTCTAAGAAGGTGCAGCATGTGCAGTGGCCACATCCTGGTAAACCATTTCAGCAGACGGGCCAAACCAGGTTAAGGGTAACCAAGGGGTCTTAAAGCCATTGGTGAGTTAGGGGGATGTCTATCCCAAGCAGTGAAGACTTCCTCTGGTGGAATGGGCAGATGAGAACATTTTGTGCCAATGGCCATGAAGTCAGTTGAAGCAGGTGATAAGGAATGTTAGAGCTTGGTTAGACATTGAAGAGGCCAAGGTCATCCACTGCAGCCTGAGCCATCATCAGTCATCTTCACTCTGTCCTGCCACTAGACTATGATGGCTCTGGAGGAGACAGTGAAGCTGATAACTTTGTGCAACTCTGCCTCACTTAAATCCAACTTATGCATAAATCAACAAACATTACACAAACCATTTTACTATTATGCCTCATAGTCCTGTGGCGACAGGCAAGTGATGAAGCAGCAGTTACAGATACACTGGGAGCTGTAGTCACAACACTGCACACAGGTGCCCCAGGCTATAGGGTTGTTTCTCACCGGAAGCAGCAGTGGCACTCGGCAATCCCCTGGGTATCTCAACAGCTTTTTGCAGGTTGCACTGCTCACCTCATGATGTGAAGAAGGGATTAGAAAAGGTGCCTGAAACATTGCCTGCTTGCCCAACCCTGGCCTGATTACCTCAGCAGGTAGGGAATTCTACTATGCAGTAGAAAAACCAAAAAAATGTACAAAATATACAAAAACATCTGCAAAGATGATTCCACTCACCATTGACACGTGGAACATGAACACAATTATAGACAACACAAAATCCAGGAGACCTGAAAGATGAACTGTTCTTGTTGCAAGAGAATGCAGCATGTATCACATCCAAATAGCAGCCCTGAGTGAAACAAAGTTGGCAAATGAAGGCCAGCTTACTGACGTTGGAGCTGAATACACATTTTTCTGGAGTGGACACAGTGAAGGGGAGCACTGTGAAGCTGGCATTGGTTTTACAATAAATACTAATCTAATCAGCAAGCTGGTTTGCCTGCCAAAAGGAGTGAATGACAGTCTCATGCCAATGGGATTGCCACTCTTAGGAAAACATCACCTATGCTCCTACCATAAAGAACCCTGATGAGGTCAAAAAAAAATTTTATGAAGACATAGAAACCCTTATCATCAATGTGCCGAAAAAGGACAAGCTTTTAATTCTAGATGACTTTAATGCTAGAGTAGGCTCAGATTACCAGACTTGGCAGGGAGTCCTAGGGAAGAATGGTCATTTACTGCTGAAGACTTGCGTATCAAATGACCTTCTTATCACCAACACTGTTTCCATTTACCTAAAGACAATAAAACTTCACGGATGCACCCTCTTTGGATACATTGGCATCTAATTGACTATGTGATTACAAGAAGAGACAGACAAGATGTAAGAACAACAAAGGCAATGCATGCTGCAGAGTGTTGGACTGATCATAGCCTTATCCTTTCCAAGGTAAATATTCACATTCATCAAAAGTGCTGCCCCCCAAGGCGAAATGACTACCAGAAGAATCAACGTCAACAAATTATAACTCTTCTCTGAGCATGAACAATTTGTTGCCAACTTGGAGGGAAAGTTGAGCCAACACAGATTTGGTGTACAGCAGTGCATTTACTCATCTGGGTCAGAACATTTGCAAACACCAAGACTGCTAAATGAAAAACAAGAACTTCACAGGATATACCAGCAGGATAGTTTATCCACCTCTAAGAAGGCAGCATTTAATTCCATCAAAAGCAAAGTACAAGCAAAGCTTAGAGAGAGATGCAGGATTCCTGGCTCAGTAAGAAGGCAGATGAAATTCAGTTTTATGCTGATAGTAACAATCCAAAGCATTTTTATGGATTCTCTGAAAGGTATTTATGGACCAAAAACCTACGGTGCATCACAACTACTCAGTGCTGATGGAGCCACATTGATTAGTGATAAGGATCCTAGAGAGATGGGATGAACACTTCCATAGTGTCCTCAACAGACCATCATCAATCAATGCTGAGGTCATTGACCATTTACCTCAGGTTGAAGTCAGTCCCTTAGCTCAACTTCCAACTGAAGAAGAGGTTTTTGAGGGCCATTAGGCTCCTTTCATATGGCAAAGCACCTGCTGCTGATTCTATTCCAGCAGAGATTTACAAGGAAGGGGGACCATTGCTCATACAAAAGTTGACCGAAATTTTCCAGGTTATATGGCAAGAGGAACTTATCCCCCAGGAATTTAAGGATGCCTCCATTGTCCATCTCTATAAAGGTAAAGGGAACAGATTTTCCTGCAACAATCACAGCGGGGGTCTGTCTTTTAGGCTTTGCTGGCAAAATCCTTGCTAGAGTCTGGGAACCAATGTGGCTTCAGAAAAGGTTGAGGAACAGTCAATGTGGTATTTGCTGCCTGACAACTCCAGGAGAAATGTCAGGAGCAGAACAGAGATTTGTATACAACATTTATAGATCTGACCAAGGCCTTTGACACTGTTAGTAGTGAGTAGTGAGGACTTATGCTTCCAAGAGGGCAACTCCAATGGGCTGGTCATATTGTTCGAATGCAAAATGTGCACTTATCAAAAAGACTATTATATGGAGAACTCACATGGGGTAGACAATCACATGGTGGTCAGAAGAAGTGATATAAGGACACTCTCAAGGTCTCTCTCAAGAACTTTGGATTTGACTGTGCAATATGGGAGACACTGGCACAGGACCACTCAGCATGGCATGATCACATCAGAAAGGGTACTGTGCTCTTTGAGCAAAGCAGAATTGAGGCAGCACAAAGTAAACGTAGGATGTGCAAATTTGGAGTATCCAGCCCAAAAATTCATATGGACTCTCTGTGCCCAACCTGTGGTAGAGCATTCTGAGCTCCTATTGGTCTTGTCAGTCACAGTCAGACTCAAAGAAACTTCACTTTATCATGGTGATGTCATTTTGGTACTCTTTGAAAACTAAGGACAACAACCAACCGTACATAGCTTTGCACTAAGAGGTAGTTAACATTGATATGAATCTCTTTTTCCCCAAAAGAACCTTTTGTTTTTCTCATACCACTCAAGCATAGTGTTTTAAGTAAACTTAACAAATATTTATTGTTTGGTTTATGGGAACCCTTTCTTAGAAATAATATTTGTCCTAATCCATATGAAAAATTAATATTTTGCATGTAAAATCTTCAAATAAAGATTGATATTAATAGTGTTAAGAATTTAGTTATGCTTTTAAGACTAATTTTTGAGGTAGGTAGTATAAGTCTAAACAACAATTAAAACAGGATAGACATAACTGCCTCAAATTTACTCAACATTTATTTTTGTGCCAAAGTAATTGAATTAACTAGGTTATAGGCAGTAGTGATTCCCATTGATATGACTGATTGGTCAACTGAATTAATCCATCTAATCCATCAATTTGGCCAGTTTATCAGCATAGATACTACACTAAAAAGATGAATGACAATATTCTGTATACTACTCCTAATAGTGAGAATGACAAGCACAATCAATAATAAGTATTAATAATGTTAAGGTTTTCAAGGTGTTTTACATATGTTATCCCATTGGATATGCTATTCTGACAGGTGCTAAGAATATCTGAAGCCATGTGATCATTGGTTGGCATCGTTTTTGAATACGAAAAAGGAGTAGACATCAGACATACCATTAGTGCTGCTATTTTCATTGACAAGTCAGACTCGCATAACTAAATCTCTAAGATAAATCTAAAGAAAGATAGTTGTTATTTTAACTGAGACTCCAAATGTGTAAATAAATTTATATTATATTACTAATGGCTAAGTTTACATTATGTTACTGCTGCCACAATGTCACTAGAAAGTGACATTATGATATATGTTTGTTGGTTCGCTCTATGTGTATTTTTCAATTCTTCACCGATGTCGCTAGCACTAACATTTTATTAGGAAATGGAAAGTCAACTCATTGAGTTAACACCCAATCTCAGCATTTGCTTATAAACCTTAACCTAATTTGATATTTGAAAATACTTTACACTTTATCTGGCTGAAAGTTCATTTGTATGGCATTCTGCATCACACAAAAGTAATTTATATTCCAGTCAAACCCAGATGTTTACATACATATATTTGAATTGTACTGTTGTGTGATTAAACCTAAGTAACGCATTTATTGAACAAAATCAGATTCATAACTTCACTAGCAGGCAAAATTACATTAGTTAGGGTAATGAGCTTCCATACCAAATAGGTAGAAAATGTTGCTTACCAGGAGGTGACAACCACATGAGTAAGAGTATACTCATTTTAGAGCTAATGCCCCTTAGTGAAAGGGCTTATAAGTCAGAATCAAGGGGAGAATTTTACAAAGTGTCATGAATGTATAAAAATTCCAAAAGTCAATTAATTGTAGCCAGGAATTTTGAGTAGTAGAATAAAAAAATGGAAGGTGGATTTAACTTCCCTCCTCCCTAATAAACACACACAGAAGTGCACACACAGAGTAGCAGTCATGTGATAGGAAAGAGCTGACAATTATCAGAGCTTAGCTTTCTGGAAACAATGGGGTGTCTTATCACCATCTAATATTTATGTCAAAGGACTTTAATTACTGTTGTCAGAACTTGGATAACTCTGATATAATTTTTTTTCAAAGATAAATAACAGTATATTTCTTTATTAGTCATAAAATTTCCTATTTCTCTTTTTTTTTCCACTCAAATGTCTCTTTTAGGATGATATTCAATAGAAATTTGTCATTCCATACTTATTTAATAAAGTATCTTTTTCTAAGTCTCTAAAGGTATGATACAAATGACTATTCAGACTTTTTTTGTTTTTATGTTAAGAAAGTCATATTGCTAAAACAGTGAAATGAAAAACAATTAAACAAACAAAAAATAAATAATTTGGTCTGGTAAAAAACAAATCTGAAAAAGAGCAAGGGTGGAAGAAGACATTAGAGACAGAAACTACAGCAACAGCTAACCACCTCTATCCACATTATCTTCTCGATCTCATCCCAAGATCCACTTATCTCAACAACCACATTCTCTCTTGGCTTGCTCTTCATAACTTGGTCTGTTGGGGTCAGGAAACCATAATGCTGAGGTTTGTGGCACTTGGGACCTCAAAATACCAACACCCTGGGTCCTGCCCAAATGAATTCAACCCAAGTCTTCTTTCAGCCAAACAAAGTTTATTAAGTATTTGCTACATTGGGTTGATTCTTAAGAAGCCTCACCATTTGTGATGCTTGCCAGTCAGATATGGATTCTGATCCAGATTGAATCTGAGCACCTTCATGGAGACAGGAAGCATCTTATACACAGAAAGACTGTGGAAGAGATTTGGGAGTAGTCTAGTAGTCTGGGGTGATGGAAGGAGGGGTTTAGGGAGAGTGTTGAGGAGGAACCCAAGGAGGATCTTAATGGGAATGGAGTGATCAGAATCAAGAATCAAGAATCAAGAAAGTGGGATTCTGATGTGATCAAGGGTGGGAAACTGCTGGAGGCAATCTGGAAGTAATGGACAATGAAAGGCTAGGGTGGAAAGCAGCCAGAGGCAATTTGGAGCTCACAGATTAAGGAGGGTTAGACTAGGTAGGTTAAGGGTAACAGATTTGGGTATTAAAAACTAGATTACTGGGAAGATTTAAGGAGAGTTCAAGGAGGTTCCCAGAGGTTTTACCCCAACAATACCTTCCTAATATACTTAACACTTTATTCCCCTCCATTTATTCTGTGATCTTTGCTGTTATATAAAACAATCCTTTTCTAGACTTTGAGTATTTTTTAATTAATTAATTTTACTTCTTTCCAGTGTTCTATAATCACTACCATATAACTTGGTTTATTACTTTTCCCTCACTCCCCCCTACCTCCTCCCTCTCTCCCCAAGATGGCATACAATTTTGTATAGATTCTACACATACATTCCTATTAAATACATTTTCACTATAGTCATGCTTTGTTCAAGAATTAAAATGAGTGGAAGAAATCATCTAACAAACCAAAATGCAACACACACACACACACACACACACACACACACACACACACAAATATGATCTGCTACATTCTGTGATTGAATTTCATAGTTCTTTCTCTGGATATGGAAGGCATTTTGCCTTAGAAGACCACTGGGAATTTGTTTCAACTCCTTGCATTGCAATGAAGTTCCAAGTCTACCAGAAAAAAACTCTCACACACTGTTGCTGTACACAAAGTTCTCCTGGTTCTGCTACTTTCACTCATCATCAGATTGTATAAATCCTTCCAGGCCTCTCCAAAGTCTTCCTGTTCATCACTTCTTATAGCACAATAGTACTCCATTACATTCATATACAATAATTTATTCAGCCATTCCCCAATTGATGGGCATTCCCTTGATTTCCAGTTTCTGGCCACCACAAAGAGAGCTACTATAAATAGAGTTTTGTACATGTGGGACCCTTTCCCATTTTTATGATCTCTTGGGGATACAGTCCTAGAGGCGCTATTGCTGGGTCAAAGGGTACGCACATTTTTGTAGCCCTTTGGGTATAGTTCCAAATTGCTCTCCAGAATGGTTGGATCAGCTCATAGCTCCACCAATAGTGTATTAGTGTTCCAACTCTCCCACATCCTCACCAACATTTATCTGTCATGTTTGCCAATCTGATAGGTATGAAGTGGTACCTCAGAGTTGTTTTGATTTGCATGTCTCTAATCAAAAGTGATTTAGAGCATTTTTTCTATGACTATAGAAATCTTTAATTTCTTCCTCTGAAACTGCCTGTTCCTATCCTTTGACCATTTATCAATTGAGGAATGACTTGTATTTTTGTATATTTGACTCAGTTCTCTATATATTCAAGAAATGAGGCCTTTTCACTGGTTGCTCCTATAGCTGGAAATCTCTCTTTTCTTTCTCAAGGCTTCCTTATCTCTCTCTAAATATCATTTAAAGTCCCACCTTTTATAAGAAGCCTTTCTTAGTAATTAAAATTGAAGTTTTCATTCTAAAATTATCTCCAGTTTATGCTATCTATATCTTCTTTGTGAATAGTGATTTGTATCAAGCTTTCTCCATTAGATTTCACCTTCTTGAGAAAGTATCTTTTTGTTTTATATGTTTACTTGTAGCCCCAATACTTAACACAGAGCCTCATATATTTTTGTTATTGGGTCATTCTCATTATGTCTGAGTCTTTGTGACCCCAGTTGGGATTTTATTTGCAAAGATACTGTAGTAATTTTCCATTTCCCTCTCTCCTCACTTTACAGATGAGGAAACTGAGGCAAAAAGAGTGAAGCAAGTGGCTAAGGCCAGATTGGAACATAGGAAGAAGAGTCTTCCTGACTGACCTACATGGAGACGACACTCTATCTACTGCACCATCTAGCTGGCTCAGTACTGCTATTGCTATTATGACTGCTAATAATAGCTGTTCATTTGAAAAATATTTTACATACATTATCTTTTTTTATTGCAAAAACAACCTATGATGTAAGTATTATTTTACATATAATAAAACTGAGGAACAGATAAATTAAATAATTTTTCCAGATTGATGCAACTAGACAGTGTCCAAGGCTAGATTTGACCTATACTCATACTTGTTCTCTATGTCTATTCTCAACCTATGTTTCTATATTACACATATTCTCTAAATGTGTACATTCCCTAACCGGTTGTCTGGTAAATTATGGAAGAGTTCATCTAACATTTATGTAGATAGATATGGGGGCTAGCATAATGCCAACAAATAGTAAATATAAGCAGTGTATGCCTTAGACTTCAGTAACGAAATTTGTTCATACATTATTTTCTATTCTGGGTAGAGATGGAATGCATATAGCATTAGATTCACTGACAGATTCCAAATATTAGCAATTAATAATACATAAATGTTATTTACTGTAGCTATATTCTTGAACAAAAAAAGAAAGTTTTATAAGTAATGTAGTTGAATAAATGATGACTGAACTAATGACTCCTGTGTAACCCTCTTTTCTCTTTATAACATACCTGGAAGTTTGCATAGTTGAAGCTTTTATGACTTTCACAAAAGTTTAACATGAAAAGATAGCAGTGATGTTTATATGTCTCAGAATATATCTGACAAACCGAACTTAGGAAAGTATGAAATGGTCAACACATAAAATTCCCAGGATACTGGAAAAATTACAAATCATCTAAAAAATTTCAGATTTTACCAGCGAAAATTTGCGACAAGAATAATTACATGTATAAGATAATAAAAGTAATTTATTATTTTATTGTTGTATTGGAGAAGAAAACTTGACGGTCATTGGAAGTCTAAGGGCTTCATGAGACAAGCCGATGGTCTAACTATTTAGATAGGGTTGATAAAAGATAATGGGAAACCTTTGATTCTGGTATTGAATAGACAGATCTGTGTACGAATCCTTGATAAGTTATGGCAGAATGAAATATGGCATAAATCTCTTTAGTGACTAAAAACGAATGAATTTAAGGAAATGGAGACCTCTAATATTAGGAGGAGAAGTAGCAGTAACAGTTGTAGCAGTATCATAATTGTTATTTTCATTGCTAAATAAATGATCATTTGTTTGTTGTCACAAATGAAGAGTTTAAAAACTGCCTCCAAGACCAGACATCCAAAAATAAGTGAAATTTAATTCAGTGAATTCTAATTAAATTATACATTAATGATCAGACTATAAATATAAAGAGTATGACTGATGTTGAATCTCACCATTTAAGCTGTAACCAAACAGTAGGAAATAAGAAATGCATACAGAGTAAATTATAGACTTCATGATTTGACTTGATGGTGCCCAGCTAGGTAAAATAAACATGTGTCCATAATGTATTAGTAATTCATTTACAATGTTAATTACCCAGTGTGTAGTTGTTAAGTTTCCAGTAGCACTCATTAATTTAGGGAACATAGTCTTACCTTTCCTTCTTCCCTCCCTTCCTCCCTGCCTTCCTTCCTTCCTGCTTTCCTTCCTTTTTTCTTTTTCTTAGGGTTGAGGAGTGGTGGTACAAGTGCTATGGTCAAAGCAGTAAGTTTACATTTTGCAAGTTTCTGGGGGAAAGAAGCAAAATGAGGTTTTTTTTTCCCTCCTCTGTGACTGGAATTGTGTTTCTATTTCCATTTTGCTTCTGTTCTTTATTCCCAATGACTCACAATTATCAATTAGCTCACTCAAGAGCCAAACTAGTAACAGTGCTTTGTTCACTGAAAAATCTCTAAGGAAACTCCATACGTCTATTCTAAATCCAATAAAAGAAGCAAACTAAAGCACTCAGAGACACAACCTTTTCATTAATCGATGCCTTTACTCATACGATTGTGTTAGAAGAATAAAATTATGCTACTTTTTGTTTCTTAACCACTTTTTTGTATTAAAAAGATCCAGTCAAATCCTATTAAAATAAGTATTGTAAAAATAGGAAAGTATTCCCAAACCCCAACAAAAGACGCATGGATTCAAACAATATGCAATCAAATATATCTCAGTAAAACCAAGCAATTTGGATGTGCCTTTGAAATGCATTGTAACAGGATGCGACTTAAATAGGAAGCTACTTTGGAAAGTAAATGTTCAGCAGAAATTGAGTGACATCAAAGAACCCAATTTATTTAATACCTTTTTTGTGTTCTTTTAAAATAACTCTACTCTGTACTTTGTAAGTTTTTACACAAAATTGTCAATTTAGAATCAAGATTAAAACAAACAAACAAACCTTGAATATCTGACAACTTAAAGGCTTGACTAATCACATGTCCCTCTAGTAATACTTTAAATTATACTTTCCCTGGAGCACCATTGATCTTAATCCATGCTTCATGGACTTTGATATTTTTTTTCTACAAAGCCTTGGATATTTCTCTGATCAATTGCATAGCTAGATTGGGGAAATTTATGTTTCCCCATTCTACTAACCCTTTTCACTGAATTTATTTCTCTACATGAGATACTACAGCATGGTCAAGATTTCTCTCTCATTTCTGTGGCATAACCTAATGTTTCCTTATAGGGATAACCATACATTCATAGGTGACTGACTGCTTTGCTCTCTCTCTTAACCAGAAGCTGCTTTTCTTTTCTGAGAGTTATGTGAGTCGTCTAGAAAAAAAAATAAATAAAAAACTTGATTAAAACAATATCCTATTTAGTATGAAACATAAAATATGTCTTCTACAATATCTCTTTGAGACAATGGATTTTCTCCCCAAACAAGGCTTTCCCATCATTTATGGTTCATAAGTCATTTTATGAAAAGGATATCATGCCATATGGTCCACAAACTTTTGTCCTTTTCTATAATTTTTATCTGTTTGCTAAGTGCCCACAATGTACAGGCATTGTGACAAGCACAGAGGATACAGAGGAAGGCAAAAATAGAGTCCTTCCATGGATGAAGACCTGGATTCAAAGTCTGAGAGAGGAGAACATAACTAAAATTGTATCTAACTAAAATTGTATCTATTTTCTCCTCTAGGTGTTCTGGTCTTCGAACATATTTTGTTTGAAGAAAAAACTGATTTCCTATTACTTCTCTCTCAAGGGGAGAATACCCCAAGAAGTGACCTACGAACTTGTCCTTTTCCTGCCAAGCATTAGAAATTCAAAAGATTACTATAAATAGGGAATAGTGAATAATATTGATTTATACAAACAAATACCAAACATAAATTAGAAACTTGGAATAATTAGAATATCCCAGTAAACAAAAGGGAAATGAGCTTTTCCTCTGTGAATGAAAAATCTCAGTACAGCCAAGTGTTTCAATTTTCTCAAGGTAAAATTCTCTGACATCTTTAGGGAGGCAAGCTAGAAATCAGGAAAATGTTAAGGACTGTCCTTTTCCTATATGTGTGCAAGAGATTTTTCTTTTTTTCCCTCCCTAGATTTGGTCTTAAGGAGTATATAGAACTGTTGAAGAAAATTCACTTAGACCTTCTCTATAGCCACCGGGAGCTTTATTGATACAAAAGCAGCAGGCCTGAGATTTATCAGGGAGCTGAACAAAGGCAGTGATACGGGAAAAGGACCAGATTTATATAGGATTATTTTAGGGTTTCTTTGTGGGGTCAGAGATCTAGGGCGATGGTTGCAAAATAACGAAAGTCTTGAATGATAAAGACACAGGATAAGGACAATGAATGTCCCAAGGTAAGGGAGACGAGGAAATCCCAATCCCCAGGACGGGGTGGGAACAAGGAATTGTATAGTCTAAAATAAGGGGAATTTTTGAGGTAAGGGAAAACTAGGGTGCCTTCAGGTAAGAAAACAAACCAGAGACTTCATA
Source organism: Potorous gilbertii (assembly GCA_028658325.1). Taxonomy (NCBI): domain Eukaryota; kingdom Metazoa; phylum Chordata; class Mammalia; order Diprotodontia; family Potoroidae; genus Potorous; species Potorous gilbertii. The sequence continues at coordinate 180,270,798 of CM053772.1, read as the reverse complement.
AAGTCAATGCTTAATATTATTTTTAACTCAGTGCACTATTTACATCCATATCATTTTCCCACTCAACTACTGGGTAGGAGAATTTTTTCCAGGAAGAGGGGTGAGGGTCATTGTCTTCAGTAGCTGCTTTCTCCTGAATAAGGTTGAAGAGTCCATTTTAGGGGCCAGAATAGGCAGGGGCTGGGGGTTGGGGGGGGCGGGTTGGGTTGATCATTTCTATATATTTTCAAATTGTCACCAAAACAATTTCCTTCTTTAGGAACTCCATGATTCAAACAAGCTCCTTAGAGTTGTTGGGGCTGTACTTTTGACTAGCCTGAGTGATGTGGATAGGAATAGTGCCCTAAGAGTTAAAATAATATTGATTGACTTTGTGAAGCCCTTGGTGTCCTAAAATCATCCCATGTAATAAGCATGGTTCTTTTCCTATGTCATTGCCTGTGTTTAGCTCCTTGCTAAATCTCAGGCCTGCTACTTTTGTGTCAATAAAGCTCCCAGTGGCTACCGAGGTCTCAGTGAATTCATTCACGTTTTGAACAAGCTCTCTCATCTCTCTCTTTTCAACAAAATGGTGTCAAAACCTGAGAGTCCAAGTATTAATTGGACTTGGATGATCTTCTCCTAGACACTGGTTCTTCATTTTCTTCCCCAAATTTTTCCCACTGTCTCTCTAGCAGCAAGACCCCTGGAGTGCCCAGACATAGTTAGTGACATCTGAAGTTCTACTGACTTCTAGGAGGTCCGTCGAACTGTGGACCCTTGTATAAGAGGACACCCTTGCACTGGGTGTCATGTTTTTTTTCTCCCTTCTTCCTGGGACGCTGGGAAAAGTGAAGAAAGGCTGCTTGGAGACTGCTGTGAGGGGTATTCGGGAGGAGATCTTAAGGAAAGTCACTAGTGTTCCATTGTCACAGAGCTGACCTCAATATAATCTAGAACAGTAATTTGTAAAGGGGGTTTCTAAACAAAACAAGCCAAAAAAAGGTTTCTTGCTCTGCTTGAGCACTTTTTACCTGTGTTGTTCCTTCCTCTCCCATTGGGACATTGGGGAAGGTAGGTAGATGGGCCTCTGCACCTGCTTTTCTTTGGGGGTCCCTGCACCCTGGTTTCAAGGTCTCTGTGCCCCTAGATGTAAGCCTTCTCTCTGTCCTAAGGTTTCCTTCCCCCTCTCTGAGGGATATGTATTTTCAAGTTTAAGTCTCAAAGGTAAAAAATAACTACAGCTTCTCTCCAGTCAAGACTGGAAGGCTCTGGGTCCTGTAGTTGGAGGCCATGGACCTGGACTACCCTCCAAAGCCCTATCTGGAAGGGTAACTCCAATTCCCTCATTTCTTTCATCGCTAGGGAACTGGGAAAACTAAAGGTGCTCCCTTCCTTCTGCACTGCAATACTCCCTGTTCCCACACCCATGCCTATAGGATCACCATTTTTCTCCTGGTCTGTTGGCCACCAGATTCTTGCAGTTGACCTCAGCAGGACTTCCCTGCAAGTTGCCCCTAAGTTAGCAAAAACTTGAACTTATGGATAATTTTTTTTTCTTTTAAAGTGCTAAGAGTATTGGTCCTCAGAAATTAAAATGTTACCACTAGTGATTATGAATCCTTATTTGATTTGCTCATTCAACTAAGTTACGGTCACCTGATTGGTAATTAATTGGTTCTGTTTCAAGTTTTAAATATGTACTTGTGGTATGGTTATATTTCTGAATTTTTTTATTGTGTAATTTTGCATTGCCTATGTTGTTAGAAAAGCAATTTCTCTTATGATCTAGATGTTATTAGATTAAGAATTGTACCATCATATTATGAGGTTATTAACTAAAACAAGGATTTTTGGAACCATCTAGTCATAAAATCTTATCAGGCCTGTGTAGTCTTCTGTGCAGTACCGTTCCTATTGAGTAAATTTTTAAAGGCCTGGAACACTTATCGTGATAAGGTCAGTTTGATTGGTTATGCTCTTGTCTTAGGAAAAAAATAACTGAACTTCTTCCCCAAGGTAAAACATTTTTTGGTACTTAGGAATTTGGGATTATTGAGAATTTTGGTTTTTCGGCATTTTGGGGATTTTTGATACTTAAAAGATATTTTGCACCAATTTTGGTTTCCATAAATCCCAATCTTTAAGGTTTCCAACTAACTTACTTTAAGAAAGTTTAGTCGTTATCCCTTTTAGCATCAGGATAAATTATGAACTATTTTGGAAAGCGAAATACATTTTACAAGGAAATACTTTGCAAAATCTCTTTGTGTGATTCTAAAGGCCTACTAAATTCCATTTGCAAGCTAATTGGTTTTCAATTACATGATACTGACAATAATTATATCCAAATCCACTGTGAGTTTTCTAAGTTTTACTCCTAGATTTGTTGGGTCCTTAAATAGGTGCTTTCAGAGAAACAGTTATTGGTTCATGCCTCAGGTATCCTAAGAAAGGTCACTCTTGTGAATGTCGAGTGGAAAGGTTCAATGCCCCACTCTAAATTTTTAAGGGGTGAACATAAAAGTGAAAAGTTAGAATCTTAGCAGATTCTGGAAGTTTTGTCATTGATCGTTAAGGAATTTTGAAACTCATTAAGAAATTTTGAAACACTCCCTTCCCTTGAGTCAAAACACTGAATGAGGAAGGTGGGTCAAGAAAAAGAAGCCATCCACTCACTTGGTAAGACAGCCCATCCTTGTAATTTTTATATGATCTGAAAATGTAACTGATGTCATCTCAAGTTCATTGTTTGTGTTTGTAGCTAAAACAATTTGGTTCTCACTTATGAAAATTTTAAGTTTGTCAGTTATAGCTCTAATGCTGAAACCTAAAGCTGGGTACACTGTGTGCCTATGTGTGGAAAGGAAAAAGTACAGCCCCAGCAGCTCTAAGGAACTTGTTTGATTCATGGAGTTCCTAAAGAAAGAACTTATTTGGTGTTAATTTGAAAATATATACAAATGATCTCCAGTAATTGACTTTTGTGCAAGGACTAATTTAAAATTTGAGATGTAAGACCTGGTAAATTTTTGATTAGTGGAACTTGTCATCTGAGGTAGAAGTTTTAAGGACTATAATGAACTATCTTTTGAGTTATCTGATGGATCATAAAAATCCAAACCATAATCAATAGTAATCTACTGTCTGAGAGAAATGCCTCAAGTTACTCAGATATCATTACAGGGGGGGATCTCCCTCTGGAACAGCTGAGAGGACAATCCTAGCCTCTTCCTAGGATGAGATCCTCTGGCTCAGTTTCCTTATTGCATTCCTTTGAAAAGGAATGTTTTCCACCTGAGTACTCCTGAGTCTGGCTATGAGCGAGAATTGATACTACACATGTGCAAAACTGTGATGTTTTATCAACTCATGTCCTTACTTTTCCTTTTAATGGCAAATTTCCATAATCAAAGCAAGTGGTCAGTCTGAATGGGTAGTTATTCTATACCTCAGTTGGGTAAATTAGTACTCCTACATAGTCATGTGAAAGATTAAATCCCTAGAAGAGAACATTCTTTCTGAATGATATGGAAATAATTAGACAAAGGGAAAAGAAGTTTGTAGTATGAACAAACATAGTGTTGAATCTTTTTCCTATAGACTAAGCCTGGGATGTATCTGAACTGCTATACTGTAGTGCATGTTTAATATTTGGGTTATTCAGTCTAAGGTTATATTCCTCTTTATATCTTAAGTAGCTTAGTAAATGGCTATTTGGCCTAGTCATTTGCCTATTACTAGATATATGTCTATACGGAACAAAATGTTTCAAAATGTTTCAAATGTTTCAAAATGATGTTAACATACAACTGATTGAGGCACCTGCCTGCTACTCTATTAATTACTGGAAAAACAAAAACAAAACAAAACAAAAAAAACCAACAAAACACTAGATCAGAAGCATCTTATGTTTGAGGAAAAGAATTTCAGTGCAATGTTCTTAGAGGGAGGTAACATGGAATTTTTTTGTATTAATGGAAAAGTCGGTTCATTCAAAGTTTGTTACTATTGTGAAAATAACACCTGATGATACTGTGTTCTGTTTTCAATGGTACAAACATTTTATTATAAGCAACTTACTGCTATGCACTGCTTTGGAATTAAATTCCTTATGGATCTTCCCAAGTCTTTTATGGTAACTAGAGTTAAAGTCAGTTTCTTTAAGTAAATCCATCTGTATAACTATTAAGCTCAAGGGTAGAAAGCTTCTACCTGCAAAGTATCGCTACTTTTACATATAGAGTTGAATTCTCAATAGCATCTGATCCTCCTATAAGAATTGGAATCAGAGTGGAAACTTTGGAGAAAATAACAAGATCAGAAAATCCTATAGGTCAAAAGTAACTAATAATATCGTGGAGCTCTTGGTTTCCTTGTTTTTCCTCTTTTCTGACATAACTTTTAATGCTCCTTCTGTTTGCGACCTGCATGTTGAACTTGTTTGTCAGATTTGTGTCTCCTAGACTATGCTGTCCACCTGCAGATGGTCATGCAACAAAGATACCTGTTCTACACTCACCTCATCCCTGGGGCTATGCTTCAGTCTCATTTTACTCTCCCCACCCCTACTCAGACATGGACAGTGCTTTTGTCCCTCTCAGAAAGCATTTGAGTAGGTGATGAGGCAGACAGAGAAGCAAGAAGCAGGCAGGCTATAGGGCCTGACTAATCGGAAAACCATATGCCTTGAAGCCCCTCATCCTGGGGACTTGCCTGTATGCGTTCTAGCTATGCTCTTTTCTGAACCCCACCTTGATCCACTTCTGTTTCTAGCCGATTGATTCCTGATTCCCACCCTGCATGAAGGATTTGGCCTGCTTCCTTGGGCCTGGAAGTTTAATGCCTTAATTCAAATAGGGAACTCTTTGGGGTGGGCAGAGTACATGATTGTTGGGGATTCTAGCTTACTCCCCATAGCTCTCCCTTTATATTCCCTGAAGATCCTACATGGAACGTCATTTGAGCACTCACAGGATATTATAGGCAGCCTCTTGGATGTAAGACATCCACTATAGCCTGATATCTCTCCCTACCTCCTCCTGGGGGGTCGTGGCTTTTCTGCTTTCTTTCCTTCATTGTGGCCCCATTATGGGTCATTTTACTTGCTCTTATAATGGGTCTGTGCTTGTTTAACCTCCTGGTTTGATTTGTTTCTTCTCACTCACAGTAACTTTTAGGGCACCAACCTCTGCCCTTGATGAACTCAGTGTTTTGCCTCTCTCCATGCTGACTCAGTTGGCACTGCATTCTTCACTCCATTTGATCACCCACCAACCTATTCTGACCCCTGAAGTGGACTTTTAACCAACCCCTGTTCAGCAGGAATTAGCTACTGAAGGCAATCACCTTCACCCTTTTTCCCCTCAAAAGAATTCTCCTACCTAGCAGTTAAGTGGGGAAATGATGTGGATAGGAACAGTGCCCTAAGAGTTAAAATAATATTGATTGACTTTGTGAAGCCTTTGGTGCCCTAAAGTCTCCCCTTACCACAACTTCCTCTTATCCTAGACCATATAATTCCTCGTCCCCATCCCTCATCCTGGAGGGAACATAAAATTCCCAGTCCTCACCCGGCATCCTGGGAAATGGGATTTCCTTATCTTGTGTCATTCATAGTCCTCACTCTGTGCCTTTATCTTGCAAAACTTCTTTATCTTGCAAAACCTACCCTAGATTGCCAACCCGCATAAGGAAACCGTAATATCATCCTATATAAACCTGGTCCTTTTCCTAGGTCTTTGCCTTTGTTTAGCTCCTTGCTAAATCTCAGGCCTGCTGCTTATGTGTCAATAAAGCTCCCAATGGCTACAGAGAAAGTCTAAGTGAACTCATTCATATTTTGAACCAGCTCTCCCTTCTGTCTCTTTAACGTGAAGACTGCTCCTTTCCACACATACACATATAGTGTACCAACTTTAGGGTTTAGCATTAAAACTGTAACCATCAAACTTAAAATTTTCATAAGTGATAACCAAATTGTTTTAGCTGTAAACACAAACAATAAATTTCAGATGACATCAATTGCATTTCCAGATCATATAAAAATTATTGACAAAAATTATCGGCTATTTTACCAAGTGCAGAGAATGAGAGGCTAACTTCTTTATCTTGACCCATCCCCCTTCACACTCTCCCCAGGGCTGTGGCTATGTGCTGAACCTGGGCTGGAGTGACTGTCATATCCCCCTGCTTTCTTTTTCCAGTTGGGGGAAGGTGAATTTGCACTTGCGGGGAAAAAGGTGGAGCTCTCTTTTCTTAATCTGATCTAAGATGAGAAGTTGCAGTAATAAAGAGGTACTTTCTTGACTCAGAGGAAGCTAGTGACCAGGGTTGCAAGGAGGTGTTTCAAAACTTCTTAATGATCAATGACAAAACCTCCAGAATGGACTAAGATTCTGATTTTTCACTTCTATGTCCACTCTTAAAAATTTAGAGTGAGGCATGTACCTTTCAGACTGACATTCATGAGATTAGTGCCCTTTCTTAGAATATCTGAAACAAGAACCAATGACTTTCTCTGAAAGCACCTATTTAAGCCCATCCAAGGACACAACAAACCTAGGAGTGAAACTTAGAAAACTCCCAGTACATTTGAATGTAATTGTTATCAGTATCAAGTTATCAAAACAAATTAGCTTGTAAGTGAAAACTTAGTAGGCCTTTAGAATCCCAGGTTAAAAAAAAAGATTTTGCAAAGCATTTCTTTATAAAAATGTCTCTGTTTCCAAAAAAACTCACAATTCATCCCAATGCTAAAAGGGATAATGACTAAACTTTCATTAATTAGCTAGAAACCTTAAAGATTGGTGCAAAATTTCTTTTAAGTATCACAAATTCCCAAAGTGCCATAAAACCAAAATTTTCAACAATCAAAAATTCCTAAATACCAAAAAGTGTTTACTTTGGAGAGGTAGTTCAATTCCTCTTTTTTTTCTTTTTCCTAAGGCAAGAACATACCCAGATAAACTAACCTTATCATGAAAAGTTTACCAGGCCTTTAAAAATTTATTCAGCAGAAATTCTACTACACAGAAGACTTTACATAGGCTTGATAAGAATTTATGACTAGACGGTGCCACAAAGCCTTGTTTTAGTTAACCTCATAATCAGATAGTACAATTCTTAATCTAACAACATTGAGATTATGAGAGAAATACTTTCTTACAACAAAGGTAATATAAAATTACACAATAAGAAAATTCAGAAATATAACCATACCATAAGCATGTATTTATAACTTGAAACAGAACCAATTAATTACCAATTAGGTGACTGTAACTTAGTTGAATGAGCAAATAAAATATGGATTCATAATCACTAGTGGTAACATTTTATTTTCCAAGGACCAATACTCTTAGTGCTTTAAAAGAAAAAAAAATTTATCATAACTTATGTTCACGTTTTTGCTAACCTAGGGGCAACTTGTAGAGAAGTCCTGCTGAGTCCAACTGCAAGAATATGGTGGCCAGTAGGCCAGAAGAGAAGGGTGATCCTGCAAGCATTGGTATGGGGACAGAAATTATTGGGGTGCAAGAAAGAAGGGAGCACCCACAGTTTTCCCCATTCCCTGGCAATGAGAGAATTGAGAGAATTTGACTTCCTGTACCAGATAGGGTTTTGGAAGGTAGACCCATGTCCATGGCCTCCAACAGCTGGACCCAGAACCTGAGAGTGTCAGGAAAAGTATGAGACAATCTTGCAACTGTCTGCTCTAATGCGACACCAACAGCAGGGAGAGAAAGGGATGGGGAGAAAAGGGAGGCTTATATACCTTACAGTCTTGAATGGAAAGGAGCTGTAGTTCCTTGTCTCTTTTACTTTTGAGACATATCAGACTAGAAAATGCATATCCCTCAGGAAAGGGAAGAAAAGTGTAGGGAGAGAGAGGGGGCTTACATCTAGGCAGTATTTCCAGGCTCAGAGGCCCACCAACCCATCTCCCCAATAAGGGATCCTTCAGCATGACAAGAAAGTAGGCCAGACCTCCATCTACTTCAGTGTAGTCCCAGCTCAAAAGGCATCCTCTAACAGAAGGAGAGAGTAGGCCGAACCTATATGTACTTCAGCACAGACCAGGGCAAACAGATACCATTTAGTGGCCAAACCTCCACAGGCTTCAGTATAGTCCCAGGGAAAAGAAGCCCCTTCATGGGGGCTCAGCACATGCTGGATACCAACACTAGGATCACAGCTCAGCCTCAGGTGAGCTGTAAGACCCCTCTGGCCTGCAGCAATGCCAGCCACACACACATACACACACACACACACACACACACACACACACCCTCAATGAAGTACCAGAATGGCAGCATCAGTGAAGCACTAAGCAAACAGCCAAAGCCTGCAGTCACTGGCACAAGAAGCCTGAGAAAGAGCCCCCTCTACCCTGGAAGCAGAGATTGAATTAAAGAGACAGAAAAAAGAAAGATGAGCAAAAAAACAACAGCAACAAATCTGACCATAGGAAGTTATTATGCCGACAGGCACATGGCTACTACACAAACCTGATCACATACTAAAGCATAAAAACTTCACAATCCAACGGAGAAAGGCAGAAATATTCAATGTACAATACAATAAAAATCACATGGTATAAAGAGCCATGGAAGGATAGACTAAAGATTAATTGGAAGCCAAATATTCTAATCTTAAAGAATGAGTGGGACAAATGACAAATCACAAAACAATAACTTCAACCAAGAGAATGACAGTAAAGACAGAACAAACCCAAACTCATGGAATGCAGCAAAATCAGTTCATAGGGGAAATGTTGTATCTCCAAATATTTACAGGAGTAAAATAGAGGGAAAAAAATGACCAATGAATTGGTCATACAAGTAATAAAGCTAGAAAATTCAATAAATTAACCCCCCAAATTAAATACCAAATTAGAAAACTGAAAACCAAAAAAGAGATTAATGAAATTTAAATGATGAAAACTATTGAACTAACAAATGCAACTAATAGCTAGTTTTATGAAAAAAATCACTAAAATAGATAAATCTTTGGTTGATTTGATTTTTAAAAAGGAAGAAAACATAATTAGCAATATCAAAATGGAAATAGGTAGTCTCCACTAATGGAGAAAAAAATTAAAGCAATAACTAGGAGCTGGTTTGCCCAACTGAATGCCAATAAATCTGACAATCTTAGTGAAATGTGTGAATACTTACAAAAATATAAATTGCCCAGATTAACAGAAGACAAAATAAAATATGTAAAACACCCCATTTCAGAAAAAATAAATTGAATGAGAAATCAAGAAAAATTCATCCCAAATGGATTTAAAAGTGAATTCTATCAAACATTTAAAGACAATTAATTCCAATACTATATAGACTATTTGGGAAAATTGGTGAATGAGTCCTACCAAATTCTTTTTAAGATACAAATATGGTTATCATACCTAAACTAGGAAGAGCCAAAACAGAAAAACAGAAATAACATACCAGAATAATTTCCCTAATGAATAGAGATGCAAAACTTTTAAATAAGATATTAGCAGAAAGATTACAGTAATTTATCACAAGAATAATACATTATGATCAGGTAGGATTTATACTGAATGCAGGGTTGGTTCAATATTAGAAAAAAGTATCAGAATAGTAACAACAGAACTAACAGAAACAATATGATTATCTCAATAGATGCAGAAAAATCTCATGACAAAATACAACATCCATTCCTACTGAAAACACTGGAGAGCACAGGAATAAATGGAACCTATCTTAAAATAACAAGTATCAGTAAGCACTATATGCAATGGGGAGAACTAGATGCATTTCCAATAAGATTAGAGGTGAGACAAGGATGTTTATTATCAACACTGTTATTCAATATGGTTCTACAAATGTTAGCTTGAGCAATAAGAGAAGAAAAAGAAATTGAAAGAATTAGAATAGGCAAAGAAGAAACTTAGTTATTCTTTGCAGATGATATGATGACATACTTAGAGAATCAAACAAAAACTACTAGAAATAATAAACAATTTTGGCAAAATTACAGGTTACAAAATAAACCCACATAAATCATCTGCATTTCTATTTATTACTAACAAAGCACAACAGCAAGAGATAGACAGAGAAATTCCACTTAAGGATATGGTAGACACTATAAAGTATCTTGCAGTCTACCTGCCAAAACAATCCCAGGGACTATAAGAACACAATTCTTATTAAAAAACTATTTTTTTTGTAATTTTCACACAAATAAAGTCAGCTCTACATGAGTGAAAAAATATCAATTGCTCATGTGTAGACCAAGCTAAGGTAATAAAAATGAGAATTCTACCTAAATTAATGTATGTATTCAAAGACCTACCAATCAAACTATCAGAAAATTATTTTCTGGAGCTAGAAAAAAATTATCAAAATTCATCTGGAAGAGCGAAAGTTCCAGAATATCAAGGGAATTAATGAAAAGAAATGCTAGGGAAGGTGTCCTAGCCCTACCAGGTCTCAAATTATATTATAAAGCAGTACTAATCAAAACCATTTGGTACTTGTTAAGAAATAGAGGGGTAGACCTCTGGAATAGCTTAGATAACAAGACACAGTAGTCAATGAATATGAATCTACTATTTGAAAAACCCAAGGACACCAGCTTCTGAGATAAGAATTCACTGTTGGACAAAAACTGCTGAGAAAACTTGATAACAGTGTAGCAGAAAATGGGCATAGAAAAACACCTGACACCATAGTCAAGAATAAAGTCCAAATGGGTATATGATGATGATACTATAAACAAATTAAGGGACCAAGGGATAGTGTATTTGTCAGATTTATCAAGAATGGAAGAGTTTATGACTAAACAAGAGAGAGAATATTATAAAGTGAAAAGCAGATAATTTTGAATCCATTAAACTGGAAAGATTTTGCATAAACAAACCCAACACAACCGAGATTAGGAAAGAAGCAGAAAACTGGACAAGAATTTTTACAACTAGTGTCTGTGGTAAAAAGCCTCATTACTAAAATATACAGAAAACTGTAATGACAAGTAAAATATGATCTTTTGCTGTTTTGGTTTTCATATAATCAAGAAGTATGATGCCTCTATTTGAATGTGACTGGGGAGGATCTTTCCCAACCATTGTCAGGCCTGGGAAGATTTGTAAGGAGGTTCATGTCTTTGGTTAATGAGGCACTGGTTCTCAAGGGATGTGATACCCTCTGGCTCTAAAAAGTGTATAAAGACTCTGAGGGCCAGTTTTATTTTGGGGCTTACTGACTAGAAGTATGTTTGGCCAGAGGAGGACTTTGGAAGCTGCTAAGGAGCCCCCTGCTTTTGAAAACCAAGATGTTCCCTCTTGGGTAAAGATGTATCTATGTTAATGGGCAGACATGTTGGAAGCATGTCTGTTGAACTTTGATTTCTCTGTATTTTCTTTGAAGTTCAGGATGATGACCTCCCTGCAGTAGGGTTGGTTAAAGGAATGATACACGTGCTTGATTAAAGTGATTGTTAACCCCTCAAAAGTTGCCTTTCCTTTTATGAACACCGATCTAAGAACCTGTGATAGCAGGCCCTTTTGTATTTGTTGGGGTGCTTACTGATACAAGAACTGAATTAAATTTACAAGAATACAAATCATTCCCCAATTGATAAATGGTCAAAGGATATGAACAGGTAATTTTCAGAGGAAGAAATTTAAGCTATCTGTAGTTATATGAAAAAATGCTCTAAATCACTACTCATTAGAGAGATGTGAATCAAAGCAACTTTAAAGTACCACATCCCATCTATCAGATTGACTACTGTGACAAAACAGGATGATAAATATTGGAGAAGATGTGGGAGACAGTCATTGTTGGTGGAGCTGTGAGATGGTCCAATCATTCTGAAAAGCAATTTGGAACTATGCCCAAAGGGTTACAAAATTGTTCATACCATTTGACCCAGCAATATTACTTCTAGTACTGTATCTCAAAAAGATCATAAAACGAAAAATGTTCTACTTGTACAAAAATATAGCAGCTCTTTTAGTGGTGGTCAAGAACTGGAAATTGAGAGAATACCTATCAAATAGGGAATTGACAGACAAGTTGTGCTATATGAATGTAATGGAATACTATTGTGCTGTAAGAAATAATGAACTTCTGAAAAGACTTATATGAACTGATGATGAGTGAAAGGAGCAGAAAACTAGGAGAATATTATACACAGTAAGAGTTTCTTACAGAGAGGACCGTTTCTGATAGATTTAGTCTTCCCAGGAATGCAAGGTCCTAACACATTTCCAAAAGACTCGAGGCAAAATGACATCCATGTCCAGAGAAATAACTATGGAAATGGAACGCAAAATGAAGCAGACTATTTTCTCTTGTGTTATGTTTTGTTTTGGTTTTTCTCATGGTTTCTCCCATTCATTTTAATTCTTCTATGCATCATCACTAAAGTAGAAATGTGTTTAATAAGAATCTAAAACCCATATAAGACTGCATGTTGGAAGGAGAGTGGAGGAAGGTGGAGAAAATTTAAGACTTATAGAAGTGATTGTTGAAAGCTAACATGGCAAAACAGAAAAATGGTAAATATTGGGAAGATGTGGGAAAATGGGAACACATACATTGTTGGTAGAGTTGTGAACATATCCAACTACTCTGGAGAGCAATTTGGAACTATACACAGAAGACTATAGAACTGTATATACCCTTTGACCCAGCAATTCCACTTCTAGTTTTGTATCTCAAAGAGATCATACAAATGGGAAAATGACCAATAGGTACCAAAATATTTATACTAATTCTTTTGGTGGGGCCAAGAACTGGAAATTGAGGGAATGCCCATCAATTGGGGAATGGGAGAACAAGTTGTGGTATATAAATGTAGTGGAATATTATTGTTCCATGAGAAATAATGAGCAGCTGAACTTCAGAAAAACCTAGAAAGACTTACATGAACTGATGCTAAGTGAACAGAACCAGGAGAATATTGTACACAATAACACAAACATTGTGCAATGATCAACTTTGATAGGTTTAAATCTTTTCAGCAATAAAAGTATCTAAGATAATTCCAAAAGACTCATGATGGAAAATGTTATCCCCATCCAGAGATAAATCTAGGAAGTCTGAATTCAGATTGAAGCATATTATTTCCTTTCTATTTCTGTTGTTGTTGTTGTATCTTCTTTCTTGTCATTTTTCTCTTTGGTTCTAATTCTTCTTTAAAACATGACTAATGTGGTAATAAGTTTAACATGATTGTACAGGTATAGCCTATATCAGATTGCATGCCATCTTGGGGAGCAGGCAGTGGAGGAAGAGAGACAAAATTTAGAACTCAAAATCTTATAGAAGTGAGTGTTGACAAAAACTAATAAATATTTTCCCCCAAATTTATTAATTTGTTTTCAGTTCTCAACAATCACTTTTATAAGTTTTAAATTTTCTCTCCATCCCTCTTCCTTCCCTCTCCAAGATGGCAGGCAATCTGATATGGACTCTACTCACAGAATCTTATTAAACACATTTTCACATTAATCGTGTTGCATAGTAGATCTAAAACAAATGAGAAAAACAAAAGAAAATATAATAAAAAATAAAATAGTCTGTTATTTTTCATTCTATCTCCATAGTTCTTTCTCAGTATGTGGATGGCATTTCACATGTTTTAAGTCCTTGAATTACTGTGAAGGGCTAAGTCTATCAAAAATAGTCCTTGCACACTGTGATTGTTATTGCATACAATGTTCTTCTGGTTCTGCTCACTACACTCAGAATCAGTTCATATAAGTCTTTCCAGGTTTTTCTGAATTATGCCTATTTGCCATTTCTTATAGCACAATTTACAGGCCTTGGTCACCATAAAAAAGAATTGCTATAAATATTTTTGTGCATGTGAGTTCTTTTCCCATTTTATGATCTCTTTGGGATACAACTCTAGAGGAAATATTGCTGGGTCAAAGGTTGTATCTATTTTATAGCCTGTTGGGCATACTTCCAAATTGCTCTCCAGAATGATTGGATCAACTCACAGCTCCACCAACAATGAATTAGTGTTTCAACTCTCCCACATAATCTCCAACATCTATCATTTTCCTATCTTGTAACCTTACTTAATGTGATTGGTGTGATGTGATACCTCAGAGTTGTTTTGATTTGCATCTCTCCAACTGATAGTGATTTAGAACATTTTTCCATATGACTATAGATAGCTTTAATTTCTTCCTTTGAAAACTGCCTCGTCATATTCTTTGACCATTTATCAATTGGAGAATGACTTTTATTCTTATAAATTTCACTCAGTTCTTTATATATTTTAGAAATGAGTCCTTCATCAGAGACACTGACTATAAAAATTATTTCCCGCTTTCTATTTTTCTTTTAATCAACTCTTTTTAATTTAATGTAATCAAAATCATCCATTTGTCCTTTCATAATGACCTCTGTCTCTTGTGTCGTCATAAATTACTCCATTCTCCATAAATCTAACAAATGAACTATTCCTTGCTCCCCTAATTTGTTTATAGTATCAGCCCTCATATCTAGATCATGTACTCATTTGGAATTTATTCTTGTGTATGGTGTCCAGGCATTGGTCTATGCCCAGTTTCAGACACACTATTTTCCAGTTTTTCCAGTAGTTTTTGTCAAAAAATTAGTTCTTATCCCAGAAGTTATGGACCTTAGGTTTAACAAACAGTAGACTGCTATAATCGTTGACTACTGTGTCTTGTGTACCTAACCTATTCCACTGATCTACCCCTCTATTTCTTAGTGAATACCAGGCAGTTGTGGTTATTGATGCTTTATAATACAATTTAAGATCTGGTATAGCAAGGTCACCTTCCTTAGAGTTTCTTTTCATTAATTCACTTGATATTCTGGACCTTTTTTTCTTCCAGATGAATTCTGATATTATTTTATTCTATCAAATAATTTTTTGGTAGTATGATTTTTATGGAACGGAATAAGTAAATTAATTTAGGTAGAGTTGTCATTTTTTATATTACCTCAGCCTACCCATGACCAACTGATGTTTTTCTAGTTATTTAGATCTGATTTTATTTGTGTGGAAAGTGTCTCGTAAGTGTGTTCATATCGTCGCTGGGTTTATTTTGGTAGGTAGACTCTCAAATATTTTAGGATGTCTACACTCACTTTAAATGGGACTTCTCTTTCTATCTCCTACTGCTGGGCTTTGTTATTAATACAAAGAAATGTAGCTAATTTGTATGGGTTTATCTTGAACCTGCAACTCTGCCAAAGTTGTTTATTATTTCAAGTAGTTTTTTATTTGATTTTCTGGAATTCTCTAAGTTTATCATCACATTATTTGCAAAGAGTGATAATTTAATTTCTTCTTTGCCTAGTCTAATTCCTTCATTTCCTTTTTTCTTCTTTTATTGCTAAAGCTAACATTTGTAGTACCATATTGAATAATAGTAATAATGGACATCCGTGTTTCCCTTACTCCCTTATTGGAAATGCATCTAGCTTCTCCCCATTACATATAGTGCTTACTAATTGGTTTTATGTTGATACTACTTATTTTAAAGAAGGCTCTGTTTATTTCTGTGCTCTTCAGTGTTTTCAATAGGAATGAGTGTTTTATTTTGTGAAAAACTTTTTCTTAATTTATTGAGATAATTAAGATTTCTGTTAGTTTTGTGGTTTCCATGATCTACTATGCTGATAGTTTTCTGAATATTAAACCAGCCTTGTATTCCTGGTGTAAATTCTACCTGATCAAAGTGTATTATTCTTGTGATAATTTGCTGTAATCTTTTCGTTAATACCTTATTTAAAATTTTTGCATCTATATTCATTGGGGAAATTGGTCTCTAATTTTTTTCTCTATTTTGACTCTTCCCAGTTTAGGCATCAGCACAATATTTGCATCATAAAAAGAACTTGGTAAGACTCCTTCACCAATTTTCCCAAATAGTCTATATAGTATTGGAATTAAGTGTTCTTTTAATGTTTGATAGAATTCACTTGTAAATCTATTTGGCCCTGGAGATTTTCCTAGGAAGTTTGTTGATGGTTGTTCAATTTCCTTTTCTGTGATGAGATTATTTAAGTATCTTATTCCTCTTCTGTTAATCTAGGCAATTTACATTATTGTAAATATTCATCCATTTAACCAACATTGTCACATTTACTGATGTATAGTTGGACAAAATAATTTCTAATTATTGTTTCAATTTCATCTTCATGGAAGGTCAATTCACTCTGTCATTTCTGATACTGATAATTTGGTTTTCTTCCTTCTCCTTAGTTTGATTTATTAGTTCAATAGTTTTCTTAATTTCAATTTTATTAATCTCTCCTTTGGTTTTAAGTATTTTTAATTTGGTATTTAATTGAGGATTTTCAATTTGTTCTTTTTCTAGTATTTTCAGTTGTATTTGTTCTTTTTCTAGTATTTTCAGTTGTATGCCCAGTTCATTGATCTCTTTATTTTATTCTTGTAAGCATTCAGAGATTTTAAACTTCCCCTAGTAACTGCTTTCACTCCATCCCTTAAGTTTTGGTTGGTTGTCTAATTATCGCCATTCTCTTGAATGAAGTTGTTGATTATTTCTATGACTTGCTGTTTGACCTACTCATTCTTTAGAATTAGATTATTTAATTTCCAGTTAATTGCTGGTCAATCTTTACATGATCCTTTATTACATATAATTTTTATTGCATCACAATCTTAAAAGGATACTTTGACTTTCTGCATTCACTTCCTACTTGATTATAAAGTTTTTGTGCCCTACTACAAGGTCAATTTTTGTGTATGTACATATATATATATATATATATATATATAATGTACCACTGAGGAAAATGGATATTCTTTTCAATTCCGATTCAATTTTCTCCAGAGGTCTATCATATCTGCCTTTTCCAGAATTCTATTCACCTACTTAACGTCTTTCTTTTTTGTTTTGAGGTTAGATTTAGCAAGTTAAGAGAGGGGGTGGTTGGGGTCCCCCAGTGTTATAATTTTGCTGTCTGTTTCTTCCTGTAACTCCTTTACATTTCTCCTCTAAAATTTTGGATGCTATACCACATAGTGCCTCTGTGCTTAGTAATGATATTCACTGTCTGTGGTGCCTTTTAGCAGGATATAATTTTCCTGCTTATCTCTTTTGATTAGATGTATTTTTTGCTTTTGCTTTGTCTAAGTTAAAATTGCTACTCCTGATTTTTTTTTTACTTCAGCTGAAGCATAATATGTTCTATTCCTGCCTTCCACTTTTACCCTGTGTGTTTGTTGTAAGCAACATATTGTAGGATTATGGTTTTTAATCCATTCTGCTATACACCTCCATTTTATGGGAGAGTTCATCCCATTCAGATTCACAGTTATGATTACTATCTGTCTCTCTCCATCCTATCCACACCATAATCATACTTTTATTTCTCCCTTCCCCTCCTCAAAAATGCTTTACTTTTTTCCATCACCTCCCTCAAACTTCCCTTCCTCCTATCAGCCCCTCTCACTTTAAATTTCCTTTTCTTTTACTACTTTTTCCATCCTTTCAAATCACCCCTCCCTTTTTTCCACTTTCCCCTCCTACAGCTTGTAGGGCAAGTTAGATTTCTGTATTTAACTGAGGATGTTATTCCTGCCTTAAAATAAATCTGATGAAATGAAAGCTCAAACAATACTCATTTCCCTCCCTGCCTTCTTTCTCCTAGAATACATTTCTGTGCCTCTTCATATGATGCAATTTACCCTTTTCTACCTCCTCCTTTCCTCTTCTCCCATTACAATCCCTTTGCACCTATTAATTAGCCTTTTTATAATCACATTAATTTATGTCCACACCCACAATGTATATCCCCTTTCAATGTATTAATATGCAATTCTCAACATTAACAAGTATCATCCTCCCATATAGGGAAGTAAATAGTATGCCCATATTGAATAACAAGTTATTTTTTTTTCCTGTTTATCTTTTTTTTGCCTCTCCTGAGTCTTGTATTTGAAGATCAGATTTTCTATTAAGCTCTGGCCTTTTCCTCAGGATGGTATGGAAAGTCCTTATTTCATTGAATGTGCATCTCCTTGTCTGAAAGATTATGGTCAGTTTTAATGGGTAATTGATCCTTGATTGGAATCCAAGCTCCTTTGCCTTATAAAATATTACATTCCAATCCCTCTGATCTTTTAATGTAGAGGTTGCAAGGTCCTGTGTGATTCTGACTGTAGTTCCATGATAGTTGAATTGTTTCTTTCTGGATGCTTGCAATATTTTCTCCTTGACCTGATAATTCTGGAAATTGGGACAATAATTCTTGGCATTTTGAATTTGGGATATCTTTCAGGAGGTGATCAGTGGCTTCTTTCAATGAATATTTTGCCCTCTGGATCTAAGACCGCAGGGCAATTTTCCTTGATGATTTCTTGGAAGATAATGTCCAGGCTCTTTTCTTTTATTGTGGCTTACTGGTAGACCAATAGTTCTTAGATTTTTCTCTTCTGGATCTATTTTCCAGGTCAGTTGTTTTTCCAACAAGATATTTTATTTTATCATTTTCTTTTAGATTTTCTTTGACTGATTCTTGATATCTCATAGTCATTACCTTCTACTTGCCCAAATCTAGTTTTTAATGATTTGTTTTCTTCAGTTAATTTTTTTACCTCCTTTTCTATTTGTCTATTTTTTTTCCTTTTAAGGAGTTATTTTCTCCAGTTAGGAGAAAAAGATGTATTGACTTTTTTTGCCTTCCTACTGGATTGTGAAGTGTTTGTGCCCTAGTACATGGTCAATTTTTGTGTATGTTTATATACCATTGAGGAAAATGTATATTCCTTTCTATTCCCATTCACTTATGGTCATGAATTTGGTCAATTTTACTTTTTTAAAGAGCTGATTTTACTTTTAAAATCATTGGCCAATTTTTCTTTCACCTCTAATTTGGCTTTTAAAATCCTTCTTGAGCTCTTCCAAGAATGCTCTTTCATCTTAAGACAAGTTCACATTCCCTTTTGAGGTTTCAGATGTGGATATAGTGTCAATGCTGTTCTCTTTTAAATTGGTATGTTGGTCGTCCTTGTCTCTATAATAAGATTTTATGGTCTTTGTTTTTCTAACTTGCTTCTTGCTCATGGTGATTGCCTTTTTCCTGACTTTTAAAGTGGACCTCTGCATCTGGGGCACATGGGAGCTTTGTCTCACATTTCCTGTGTTTGTGAGCTAGGGGCCTGGTTACTGACTTTGTGTGCTGTGGCCTCTGGTTCTTTCATATAGAAGCTACATATTGCTACATCTTACCTGGTGCTTAGTTGGCTAGTGTGTGTCAAGTCTGAGGTCAGGGGAAGTCTTTCTGAGTTTCTCCAAGTCTGCCCTGAAGTTCACAGTATGAGGGGTGGTCTTGCCACTGGAATTCTCCTCCTCCTCTAGGCCTGAGTTAGAACACAAGCATGATTAGTCGTTGATTGACCCCATCGGCCCAATTCCCCGATCGTGCTAAGGCCTGCCTAGGGTACTGCTGTTGATGCTTACCAGCTCTACTCCCTGTAGTTCAGGATCTCTTGATGGTCTGCTGAGGTGGGGCTTGCTGGGACATCTCCCATACTTCTCTGGTCCCCTTCAGCAACAGTAGGAGGGACCCTTCCCATGGATCTCCCTAGCCTCCAGAACTGAAAGACTGCTATACCCCTTCTTCTGGCTTCACTATTCCATGATATTACTGGAACAATGTTTTCTGGGTTTTTCAAGGTCAACAAAGGGAGGGTGAGAGCATTTACAATTTACTCTGCCATCTTTGTTCCTGGGAGTTCAAGTAGGTGATTTTCAATCATTTAGTCTGTGGACTGATTGCACCAAGAGTATCTGCTGCTACTTCTGCAGACCCTGCACTTCCCTCTAACCCAACTCCATCAGACTCCAATCCTGTGCTGAGAGGTTTGAGAATCAGTGCTACAGCTGGTGATTCAATCTGCTGAGGCATTCCTGCTCCACACTGATATAGTCTACATTCTGAGCTCCCCAGGTCCAGCATAACAGATCGCTCCTATGGACCTTTTGGGCTGTCATGGGCTAGAAATCTCTCTGTCTCCTAGTGGATTTTGCCATTCAAAAATTTGTTCAGATTCATTTCTTAGGGGTATCTGAAGGAATTTGTGGAAGAGCTCAGGCGAGTCCCTGCTTTCACTCTGCCATCCTGGCTCCACTCCCATAAATAAATAAAATTTTAAAAAAATAGGACAGTGGGTTAAATTAAAAATCATGCGGTTTTAAGAGTTTAAATACCATGCTCACACTAAGGAAAATGTAATATGTGGAGAATTTATCCTAGTAACTGAGAAATTCTTATTTTAAAGCATTGTGGGAAATGCAGTCCACAGAAAATTCTATTTTTAGAATGAATCTTGGTAATTATTCATTTGTTTAATAATAGCCTATTTTTTTCCCCAAGTCCTATAAATAATTCAAATTAAATCAACTCAGAGAAGTTTAATGTGGTAAATTTAGACATTTAGTCCAACATAGATTTGTGGGGTAAAGGGGAATTAATGATTTATTTATCTTATTCCTTCTTTGATAAGATGTTTGGTTAGAGAACTATAATAATATTACTGAAAACAAGAGTGAAACACTTATATTTGTCCAAAAATTGTTATGTTCTTATAGTGACTAAAAGAAATATTTCCCTAGAGTCTGTATTTTAAACATAAACTGCATGAAAGGAAAATAGTATGTTTGAATCCAGAATGTATGCAATTATTTGATACATTTAATTAGTTTCTCTGCAGAAAGTTCAAGGAAATTTCTCCATGTATTATTTCCAGTGTTACACAGACTTTATAGCCATTCTGAAACATTTTAAATCTATACTTAGAATTTTAAAGAAGAAAATTAGTGACAAAATGGTATGATAAGTTAGAGTAGAACTGATCTCTATGGCAGTAAGATCTGGGTTCAAATCCCAATTCTCATAGATACTATCTGTTTCACTGCAAGTCACATAAAATTCTCAGTGTACCAGGCAACTCTCTAAGACTGCAAGATGCATAGGAGAAAAAAGAATAGTAATAGTGATGATGATGATGAAATTTATACAGCATAAATTATGTTCCAGGCACTGTGCTAACCACTTTGCGATATTATCTTGTCTGGTTCTCACAACAGCCCTTGGTGATTGATGCTATTATTATACTCAGTTTATGATGGAAAAAAAATAGTAAAATACAGGCCAGGATCTCACTGCTGTTGTTATTTGTCCTTTGTTTTCAAAGAGGAACAATGACATCACAAAACAACGTATTGTCTTGTTCATGAATTGGATTTAAGTGAGGCAGGGTTGTAGTAGATGATATTGACATCTATGATATTTGATCAAGCTCTAAGCATTCCACAGTGTCTACTTCAGCCATCTTCTTCATGGCCATTGGAACAAATTGTTCTCATCTGCCCATTCCTCTGGGGTAAGACTTCACATCCTTGTGGTAGGCATCCTTTTAACTTAACCAAAAGGTTTGAGGCCATTTGGTTACTATGAATCTGGTTTAGCCCTTCTGCTAAAAAGATTTGCCAAGATGTGGTGGCTAAACAATCTACAGTTTCTTGGAGCCACAGGTGAGAGTTGAATGCTAGGCTGACACCAAAGGTAGATGGAAAATCCCTGAAAAGAGATTGGCCATCCCTCACACCAGAGGTACTGATCTTTCTTGAATACCCATACATCCCAACACACTGCTAATAAGTGTCTGAGGTTGAATTTGAATACAAGCCTCTCTGACTCAGGTCCATTTTCTAACTATTGTGCCTCTTAGCTATTTGTAACTAAAGATAGAGATGTGCATTGGAGATGGATGAAATTACCAGATGAATTAAGAATAATAAAATCTATCATAGACTTTAAAGTTAGAAGAGGCTTTAAAGAAGAAAATACTATCACCCTCAAAAAAATCTATGAATTAATTAGTTTTGACAGTGTTGAAAATTACTTCTTAATAAACTAGAGACAAAAGAAGTATCTTCTTTAGGAGTTCTGATAAGAAGTTACAAGTTACTCCTGTAGTTTCCTTATTTTCTAGGTGAGGAAATTAAGTATAAGAATATTTAAATGTCTTCGTTTGACCAAAGAGGTAGTTTGAATGCAGCCGTGGACTGCGTTCCACTTCTCCTGATTCCTGATTTTTTATTTTTGTTTTTTGTTACCCCAACCCATACTGAATTATGTTGCTTCACTTGGGAAGATATAAATTTGTATCCAAAGTAAATTCAGGTATTTGCTGTTTTTCCTAAGGTGTAGCTATAGGAATATAGGCTCTGTCAGTTATGGTATTTGCTTGAGAAACTCTAAAATTTTCCCATTATCCTTTGCAACTCAAAATAACACTGAAAATGCTTGTTATATAAGTTTAACTGCCTTCCTATGAGCAGGATATTTACTAAAAGAAAATTAAAGAAAGTGAAGTGTTAAATTGTCTTTCTAGTTCAATGTTTTAATTAACTTTGGGGGTCAGGAAACAGGTGTTATGTGAACACCAGCATTAACATATTAATGAAAGTATTTACCCCAGTAAAATGTGAAAGGAAAATTTGGATATTTTTTTTTTACTCTAGCTATTATCACTCTTCACATAAACACACACACACTTGAAGGAGAAAGGAGAAGGATAAGAGAGGAGGGGGATTGGAGGAAGAGGGAGGAAGGAAGAAAAGAAGGAGATAGTTTGAAATAGAAATAATGTAATTAACTGAATCCAAGGAAAAATCAGTACCCTCAGCCACTGGAGTATTCTGGTAATTAATTTAGGATGACAAATAATTTCCATTACAAAAGAAACTCACTAATGAGTATTTTTTCCTTAGAATAAATTGTAAACATTCATGCTTATAAAAGGAAAATATGCAAACTAATTGAAGTTTAGGAACATCATATATTTTTCATTTATTCAAAGTAAGAGAAAAGAGAATGAAAGAGTATGAGAGATAAAGGATGACTTGTGGGAGATTGTGAAAGACAAAAACACAAGAAGAACATAATAGATGATGAAAACACACAAGAAAACACACCTTGGTTTTTCAAGTTGTAGAAAAGTCAATCTGCTATGAGTTGAAGCAAGTCACTTAACACTTCAAAGTCTCTATTTCTTCATTTATAAAGTGAAAGAAGTGAGCACGTCTATGATCCTTCCATTTGTGAAGTCTGTGATCCTATGGAACAGTTCAAGATACGGTTCCTTTTCTTGATGTACATGAAGGGTTCATTCTAGACTAACAGAAAAAGTGCTTCCATAGAAGTCAAAAAAGGGTAAGTTTGAGTCTACCTCTGACTCTATATTGAAACTTTTATTTATGAATACATCTTGGGTTTTATACATTTGTTGAATCAGTGAGACCACTATGATTTGAGTGTTCTTTTTCCAATTATTGTGAGTGTTCTTGACAATGGTTCAGATTGCAGGCTATTTCTCCCTAGGTTCCCATTAGTTACTGTCCCTGCCCTCCCCCATAAATGCTCCAAAGGTATCTACCTACTCAACATTCTAGAAACTTTCCTCTAGCTCAACCTGGTCAGCCTATTTGTCATCTCCACCATTTTTGCTACATGTCTGGGAGGGAGTACCTTGTACTGCATAGAACACAGGATTTGTCAGTAGAGGAAACAAATTAGGAGAGTGAAAAATAAAATAAAATAAACCCAGCCTACCAAAAGTAAAAAATAAAGTTCAGCAATTCCCATTAGAACCTGTATGTCTATGTCTGTATATAGACTGTACTTGAATAATTATAAAGTGTGCTGAGATATTGCCCACTCTCAAGTAGTTTAAAATCTAGCAAGGAAATAAGACAAAATGGATAATTTATAATATGGTATAGATGAATTTGGGAGATGAAGACAAAAATACAATGGAAGAACAAGCAATAAAATTCAAAACACAAAATAAAATTCCACTTGAATTGATTTTTGAGAACATCAGAAGATTCCTTTATACAATACCAAACTGGATATTCAGACTAGGGGAGTCATAAAGCTCATCCGCCTTGTAACACTTTACCTAAAATTAGCTCTCTAAAAGAGGTTATACCATTTTTGTTCACGAAACACTTTGGCAATTAGAAATGTTGCTCAATATACTGTGGTTTGTTATCTACATTAATGACAACAAAAGAAATGTAAATTTCAGTTAGATTTTAGTCAAAATGGAGACTTACTTCCTTAAAAATATCACAGACTTACTGATATCTATTCATGAACCCCAACCCAGGTTTAGATCTTTTGCTCTAGGCTAACAGACAACAAGCAAAAAACAAGAAACAAATAAATAAAAATGTGGAGTAGTTCCTTTCTATTTAGGAAAGCTAATTTATTTTGATGATGGTTATCAATTTGGAACTCACACCTAACTGATTTAATACTGCTCACACTTTAAATTTTGTAATCAATCTTAGAACAAAACAAGTGTGAAATAAGACTATTGGAAAGGTAAAAAACAGTTTTATAACAGTCCTAAAACATGCAGTTATGGCTAAAATTGTCATTTAAACATTTTAACTACTTATTAAAAAAAAAACCAAATACCTGGAATAATTTTGGTAAGGGAAGGGAGGAATGTTATAAAAGATATTTTAAATTCCCATAGCTTCCATCCCTACTCTACTTCAGTATATCTGTGGTACTCATGACTAGGATGTTATAATCACTTGACATGACTTGATGCTGAAATGATTTTCTCTTCTCAGTTACACAACTATTGATTTAAAGTGGCAAAGAGCATCCAATCTCATCAAGAACAGTGATCATATTTTAAAAATAAGTGATTCACAACATGTGTAATGCAGTGGGGAAAAAAACCCCACAGACTCTTTAATCTGAAAACCTTTGTTTAGATCTTCCCTTTGAGGTTGATTTTTTGTATGCTTTTGGACACATGACCAGACCAAGACAGTCTTTGAGGTTTCTTCCATTTATTCCTTATATTCTTATCTATTTTATATGAGATATTCTTTATGTGCTTGTTTCTTCCATCATAGATCTAATAATAAAAATAAATAATTTTTATCTAGTATTCTAAAACCTGCAAAGATCACATAGGTAGAAAATACTAGATTCAAGATTTAAATCCATGTCATTTAAGACCTGCAAATTTATTTCTCTTTTCTCTTTATTATATTGCTATATTTTGTTACATTCAACTGACAGATCTGAATTTCTACCCACTTGTATAGATCTTTTTTAAAACTCCCTTCTTTTATCTATCCAGTTCCTCTATTATTACTTACTTACCTATATTTGCTTATTTATTTTGTATTTGATTTTTTTTCTTAAAACACTAAGTTTTTCCTAATAGCTAAATGAAGGAAGAAGCCTTCCTTCAGTCTTTATTTTATTTTCTCTCTAGAAACAAATCCAGCCTGTATTTTGATCATAGCTAACAGTTAATAGCCCACAGCAGAAATAGAAACACTGCGTACTCAATAAGGTCACTACAGAATTCACTTTGCTCTGTATACTTCCTTGCCTAAAAATTGTTTATTTTATCTTACCTTGTCTTGTCAATTACTTTCTCCTTCTTGAGTTCTTCATCTGCTCTCCATTCTATTTGGAATTTTAGACTTCTGCTTAAGTCCTCCTCCTCAATTTTCTCAGGTTCTTCTAATTAAGTCCTAGTTTCCCAGTCCTCTTTAATTCTTCATGTCCTTCACCTTGAATTCTTCTTCCCTGAGAGCTTCAGTTGTTCTTTTCCCCCATTTCTTCCTTCTTTTCAGTTCCTTTTATATTTCCTCTCCCAGAATTCGTTTTTTTCACCTCTTTTACAATTCAAGCTGTTTACAATTCTTTTGAGATATATTTTAGTTCCTTGGTTACTTTTTTCCTTTACATAGTTCTTTCAGTTGTCTGCATACTGCACTGCAGTTTGCAAGCTCTTATGTGAGAAAGAACAACATTTATTTGTTTCCACGTTGACCAATATCATTCATATCCCAGATGTGTTAGAGTTGTTTGTGCAAAAGTTTTTCAATTATACCCTAATTAAAAATATCTATGGACTGATGTAAAGTGTAATAAGTAGAGAAAGAAATCACTATGAGAATGAAAATGAAAGAATGTTCAATTCAAAACAAAACAAAACACTCCACCCAGAAAGTTGTGAAACCATGAAAAGCAAATTGAAGAGACATACAAAGATGTTCCCACTGTTCTTTTGTAGATGTCCATGAATGTGAAATATCAAATATGTCATATTCTTTTATGTTTTGATTGGTTTTGCTGTTTTTTCTATTCCTCATTAAAAAAAAAAATTCTTACTCTAAAATACAGTGTTCTAAGATGGAGAAAGAGAATGAATCCAGCCAGAAATGTAAATGATTTAAAAACAAAGATACCAATAAAATATAATTTAAAAAGTAGTCTGCCTCTCTCTGAATTATAGTTATCTTATCAGAGAACGGAGATAGCAAACCATCTTCTGCTTATCTCATACTTGTATTGTGAGGATAATTCTTCATAAATTGTAAAGTATAATAAAATCGTGGATGTTTTTCCTTAAGATGTTGAAAGACTGTGGGATACTTAAAGATGTAATTCTATCATAGATGATACTTATTGTATCCATCTACCTCAGTCTTTACCTTTTTTTCATGGATCTTATAATGGTGATATCTTTCAGTCATATGTATAAAGACATTTGGAATACTTTTTTGTTTATTTTAATATAAATCCTTGGTTTTGTTATGTATAAGAAGCAGAAAAATGCTGTCTCTTCAGATGTTTAAAATATCAAAAAGAGAGAGATGCGTAAATAGATAGATAGATATCTATTATATTTCAATATATGCCTGGATTCTTTCATAATACACTTTATATTAATTTAATAATAATTTATGATTTATAATAATTAATTTAATAATACATAATACACATAATGCTAATACCAGGAAAATTAGTTTGAATAAGGTAAAAAAATTATATACTTTTTTCTACATAAATGCAATTATCACTGTGGACCAGAGTAAAATCTTATCCAATATTGTTTATATTACTAAAAATATTAGCTACTAAAATGCTTAAATCAAAAATGAATAATGAATGGGAAAGTACAATCTTACTTCCAGATATAATAAAAGTTATTCTTTATTATTTTAAGGAGTACATTTTGCACTTTTATTTCATTTTAAGCAACTTGTAGCCATGTTAAGAGCACTAATACTTGCTTAGTTTCCAACATTCCTATAGTGATGTTAATTTACCTGAATTAATTGTTCCCCATCTATTTTTTTTGATGTTATTTCTTTAAGGCTGTTGTTCCTCCAAGCCACAAGATAAATGACAATGATGAGTTGTAGTATGACAGCAACATGAAGTCCCAGCACAGGGAAGTTATATAATAGAAGCTGCAAACAGGACTCAGGTTCAGGTTCAGTTAATTTGCTGAAAGGGTCATCCTTCTCCATGTCAGAGGAGTCAGACCATATGGGATGGGTTAGTATAGTATGCAACTTTTATATGCCACAAAATAAATTTAACATCTCAAAGAAAAACACATTACCACAGAAATATAGCATACAGACATGGACATACACATACACACATATACACACATTAACCAGTTGTAAAAGCAGCTATTAGTAAGTTGAATATTTTCCTCTAACATCTCCTTTATACTAAATAATCAAATGACAGTCTACCAAACAGAACTTGCTAATTGTTACTTCTGTGGATCTACTAGAATATTAATTGATGTCTGTATTGGTGACCTTAAAGCACTGAAGGATCTTGTAATATCCTCTCAGTTAGGAAAAAAAAAATAAATTACATTCAACATAGTTATAATGTGGCAAACATTTTGTTGAATTCAGATTCTATATTTATTTATAACCTACTAAAATCAGATAGATAGATAGATAGATGATAAATAGACAGAGAAACATGCTTTCTGTTAACTAGAACAACAAATTCACTGATCATGTTTGATAATAGAGTAGAAAGCATTAGAGTAGAAAGTTGATACTGATAAGGAGGTTTGCTTAGCAATTTTTGCTTCATAGCCAAATAGTGATAAACTCTAGTCAAGCCTCTATTCAAGTTCTCACAAATTACAGATCCAAATTAATGAGGTTTTATAGGCAATAGCTGACTAATTAGCTGATTAGATTCATCATATCTCAATTCACTAACCATTAATATATAATTTTTTTCCAAGAGAACTATTTTGGCACTTAGTCTGAGACACAGTAGGTAAATAATATAGCCTCTGCAGTGGGCCAACATGCATTTACCACATTTTCAGTCAACTCCTCCCAAAGCAGATAGACAAGAAACTCACATATAGATCTTGCATCACCATCAGAATATCTGAATGTTCTACTCATTGAGCCTCTCAGATTCAACAGATGTTCCTAGTGGACTGCTTCTACCTGGAAGTTACTTGAGCCTTCTTGAACAGGAGAAGGGCCAGGTAAATTGTTCTTATTTGTGTATCTGCTTAGTAAAATCCATTATTTATATGATACTTACGGTTTTCAGTCTTCCAACACCGTCAGATAAATGAATCTCCTCCAGGGAGGCCTCTAATTACATAGTCTACTATTTGTTACCAGTCATGTGGTTATCTGTATTCTATCTTTAAATAAATTTCACTTCATTGCATACTCAATAACTGTAGGTGTCAATCACTCTATATAAAAAGTCACATACAACTCGTTTTCCTCCCCAAAGAGCATACTTTTTTGTTCTGTGTCAAGAGCTTGGAAAAAAAAAATGGGCACTATGCATATCTTTATTTTCACATTTTACTATGAAAAATTAGTTTGTTTGGTTTCTAACTTTTTTTTGTATTTTTTTTTGTTCATTTATTTGTTTTCAATTTTCTACAGTCACTTTGATAAGGCTTAGATTTTCTCCTCCTCCTTCCCCTCTGCCTCCCTGACACAGCATGCAATTATATATGGTTTCTACACATACATTCTTATTAAGCACGTTTTTTCATTGGTCATGTTGCATAAAGGAATCAGAATGAATGAGGGAAACCATGAGAGAAAACAAACCAAAATAAAACATAACACAAGAGAAAATGGGCTTAATTCTGCATTCTGATGCCATAGTTCTTTCTCTGAACTGAATGGTATTTTGCCTCAAAAGTCCTTTGGGAATATTTTAGGTCCCTGGATTGCTGTTAAGGGCCGAGTCTACCAGAAAAATTCTTCCCACACTGCGGTTGTTACTGTGTACAATGTTCTCCTGGTTCTGCTCATTTTACTCAGCATCATTCATACAGGTCCTTCCAGGACTCGCTGAAGTTTTCCTGTTCATCATTTCTTATGGCACAATAGTATTCCATTATATTAATATACCACAAATTGTTCAGTCATTCCCCAATTGATGGGCATTACCTCAATTTCTAGTTCTTAGGCATCACAAAGAGAGCTACTAGAAATATTTTTGTACATGTGGAACCCTTTCCCATTTCTATGATCTCTTTTCCTGGATGAAAGGGAATGTACATTTCTGTAGTCCTTTGGGTACAGTTACAAATTGCTCTTCAGAATGTTTGGATTAACTTATAGCTCCACCAACAATGAATTAGTGTTTCAACTCTCCCATATTTTCTTCAACATTTGTCATCTTCCTGTTTTTTCATGTTAGCCAATCTGAAAGGTGTGATGTGGCACCTCAGAGATGTGTTGATTTGCATTTCTCTAATCAATAGTGATTTAGAGCACTTTTCCATATGACTATAGATACTTTTAAATTTTTCCTCTGAAAACTCCTTGTTCATGTCCTTCGACCGTTTATGAATTGGGGAATGATTTGTATTCTTGTAAATTTGACTCAATTCTCTCTATATTTTACAGATGAGACCTTTATCATAGACAGCAAAAATTCTTTTCCAGTTTTCTTTTTTCCTCCTGATCTTGGTTGCATTGGGTTTGTTTGTGCAAAACTTTTCAATTTAATGTAATCAAAATTATCCATTTTGCACTTCATAAAGTTTTATATCACTTGTTTGGTCATAGTTTCTCCATTCTGCATAAATATCAGAAATATACAATTCCTTGCTCCCATAATTTGTTTATAGTATCAGTCTTTATACCTAGATCATGCATCCATTTGAACTTTATTCTTGTCTGTGATGTCAGGCATTGATCTATGTCTGGTTTCCACTACACTGTTATCCAATTTTTTCCAATGGTTTTTGTCAAATAGTGAATACTTTTCCCAGAAAGTGGGGTTCTTAGGTTTTTCAAACAGTAGCCTGCTATATTCATTGACTGTTGTATCTTGATTACCTAACTTATTCCACTGATCTACCTCTGTATTTCTTAGTAGTATCAAGTGCTGATTTATCATACAATTTGAGATCTGGCATGGCTAAGCCACCTTCCCTAGCATTTCTTTTCATAAGTTCCCTTGATATTCTGGACCTTTTGTTCTTCCAGATGAATTTTGATATTATTTTTACTAGCTCTAGAAAATAGTTTTATGGTGGTTTGATTGACATTGCACTGAATAATTTAATTTAGGTAGAATTGTTACTTTTATTATATTAGCTCTGCTGATGCATGAGCAATTGTTATTTTTCCAGTTACTTAGATCTGTCTTTATTTGTGTGAAAAGAGTTTTGTAATTATATCCATATAGTCCCTGGGTTTGTTTTGGCAGGGAAACTCCCTGATATTTTATAATGTCTACCATAGTTTTAAAAGGGATTACTCTTTCTATCTCTTGCTGTTAGGCTGTTAGTAATATATAGAAATGCAGATGATTTATGTGGGTTTATTTTGTAACCTTCAACTTTAACAAAGTTGTTTATTATTTCAAGTAGTTTTTTATTTGATTATCTAGGATTATCTAAGTATATTATTGCATCATCTGCAAAGAGTGATAACTTAGTTTCTTCTTTGCCTATTCTAATTCCTTCAATTACTTTTTGTTTCTTATTGCTAAAGCTAACATTTCTAGTACCATATTGAATAACAATGGTGATAATGGACACCCTTGTTTCACTACTGATCTTATTGAAAATGTATCTAGCTTCTCCCCACTGTATATAATACTTGCTGATGGTTTTAGGTAGATATTGTTTATTATTTTAAAGAAGGTTCCCTTTATTCCTATGCCCTCCTTTTTTTTCAATAGTAAAGAATGTTGTATTTTGTCAAAAACTTTTTCTACATCTATTGAGATAATCATATGGTTTCTGTTAGTTTCATTGTTGATATGATCTATAATGCTGATCATTTTCCTAATATTGAAGCAATCCTGCATTCTTGGTTTAAATCTTAAATCGCCATAATGTATTATTCTTGTGATAAGTTGCTATATGCATTTTGCTAATATTTTCTTTAAAATGTTTGCATCTATACTCATTACAGAAATTGGTCTATCATTGTCTTTCCTTGTTTTGGCTCCTCCTTGTTTAGTTGTTAGAACAATATGTGCATAAAAAAATTTGTTAGGACTCCACCAATTTTCCCAAATTGTGTATATAGTATTGGAATTAAGTATCCTTTAAATATTTAATATAATTCACTTGTAAATCCATCTGACTCTGGAGATTTTTTCCTAGAGATTTCATTGATGGCTTGTTCAATTTCTTTTTCTGAGATGAAGTTGTTTAAGTATTCAACCTTCTCTTTTGTTAATCTTGGAAATTTATATTTTTTTAAAAATATTCATCCATCTCACTTAGATTGTCATATTTATGAGCATACATTGGACAAAGTAATTTCTAACTATTGTTTTAATTTTCTCCTCATTAGAGGTGAATTAATCCTGTTCCTTTTTAATATTGGTAATTTCATTTTCTTTCTTTTTTTAAATCAAATTGGACAAAGGTTTATCAATTTTATTGTTTTTTTATATAAAACCAACTCTTAGTTTTATTAGTTCAATAGTTTTCTAATTTTAATTTGGCTTTCAGTATTTATAATTTTGTATTTACTGGGGGATTTTCAATTTGTTCTTTTTCCATCTTTTTAAGATGCATGAACAATTCGCTGATCTCCTCTTTCTCTTTTTTATTCATGTAGACATTCAATGACATGAAACTTCCCCTAAGAACTCCTTTTGCAGCATCAAAATTAGTTTTGGTACATTGTCTTACTATTGTCATTCCCTTGAATGAAGTTGTTGATTGTTTCTATGATTTCTTGTTGAACTCACTTATTCTTCAGGACTAGATTATTTAGTTTCCAATTAATTTTTGGTCCATCTTTCCATGGCCTTTTGTTATATATAATTTTTATTGCATTATAATCTGAGAAGGATACATTGATTTATCTCTGCTTTTCTGGACTGCACTGTGAGGTTTTTATGGCCTAGTGCATGGTCCATTGTTGTATATGTGCCAAATATGAGCAAAATTTATATTCCTTTCTATTCCAATTCAATATTCTCCAGGGATCTATCATATCTACCTTACCAAGAGTTCTATTCACCTCCTTAACATTTCTTCTTTATTTTGGGATTAAATTTGTCAGGTTTAGAGAGGGGGAGGTTCAGGTTCCCAATTATTAGAGTTTTGCTGTTTGTTTCTTTATATAACTTCCTTAACTTCTCCTCTAGGAATTTGGATGCTATACCACTTTGTGCCTATATGTTTAGTAATAATATTGCTTCATTGTCTATCGTAACTTTTAGCAGGATATGCTTTCCTTCCTTGTCTCTTTTGATTATATCTATTTCTACTTTTATTTTGTGTGATATTCAGATAGCTATCCCTGATTTTTTTACAAGAGATGAAGGATAATATACTTTGCTCCAACCTTTTAACTTTACCCTGTGTGTATCCCTCTGGTTTCAAATGTATTTCCTGTAAGCAATATATTGTTGGATTATGGTTTTTAATCCATTCTGCTACCCACCTCTGTTTTATGGGAAAGTTCATCCTACTCACATTCACAGTTATAATTACTACCTATGTCTTTCTCTCCATCCTATTTCCCCTTGTTTATGCCTTTTAACTCTCCCTTCTCCCTTCCCCTCAGCAATAGAGTTTTGATTTTTGACCACCGCCTCCCTCAGTCTTCCCTCCCTTCTATTAACGCTGCTTCTTCTAGTCCTCTTTTCTCTTACTACTTCTTCCCTCTCTTTTAACCTCCCCTCCCCTTTCTTTCCCCTTTCCCCTCCTACTGCCTGTAGGGCAATTTGGATTTCCATACATAACTGAGTTTGTTGTTCCCTCCTTAAAACAAATCAGATGAGAGTAAATCTCAAACAATGTTCATTTCCCTCCCCTCTTTCCCTCTGCTATATGTTTCTGTGCCTCTTCATTTGATGTAATTTACTGTTTTCTACCTTCTCATTTTCACATCTTCTGTTACAATCTCTTCTCACAGTAACATCACATTTTTTATCATCACATCAGTTAATTTATACCCACTCCCTCTATCTATCTATATATCTATCTATATTCCTTTTAAATATCATAAGAAATACACAATTCTTGAGATTAACAAGTATTATCTTCCCTTACAGTAATGTAAACACTTTGTCCATATTGAATAACTAGTTATCTCCTTGTTTACCTTTTTATGCCTCCCTTGAGACTTGTATTTGAAAATCAAGTTTTCTATTGAGCTCTAGCCTTTTCATCAGGAAGGTCTGGAAATCCTTTGTTTCATTTAATATCCATCTCTTTGCCTGGAATATTATGGTCAATTTTGCTGGGTAATTGATCCTTCATTGTGGTCCAAGTTCCTTTGCCTTAGAGAATATTGCATTCCCATTCCTCTAATTTTTAATGCAGAAGTTTCAAGGTCTTGTGTGATCCTGACTGTAGTTCCTCAATTTTTGAATTCTTTCTTTTTGGCTGCTTGCTGTATTTTCTTCTTAACTTGATAGTTCTGGAATTTGGCAACAATATTTCTTCACGCTTTCAGTTTGGGATATCTTTCAGGAGGTGATTAGTGGATTCTTTTGGTGACAATTTTGCCCTCTGGATCTAGGATCTTAGGGCAGTTTTCCTTGAATGTTTTCGGAAGATTATCTTTCAGGCTCTTTT
The DNA here is from genome assembly GCA_028658325.1 of Potorous gilbertii. NCBI lineage: Eukaryota > Metazoa > Chordata > Mammalia > Diprotodontia > Potoroidae > Potorous > Potorous gilbertii. The sequence continues at coordinate 180,236,910 of CM053772.1, read as the reverse complement.
TTTATCTTGGTTTTTCTGGTGGACCTATAATTCTTAGATTTTTTTCCTCTTAGATCAATTTTCCAGGTCAGTTGTTTTTCTTCTGTTTTTTCTTTTTTCATTCTTTAGATTCTGTTTGACTGATTCTTGATGTCTCATAGAGTCTTTAGCTTCTACTTGCCCAATTTTAATTTTTAATACATTGTTTTCTTCACTTAACATTCTCATCATCATTTCAATTTGTCCAATTTTCCCAGTTAGGTTTTGTGGCTCCTTTTATATTAATCCAATTATCCTTATGAATATTCCATGAATTCTTTTTTATATTTTTAAATTCATTGGCCAATTCTTTTTCTACCTCTCTAATTTGGCTTTTAAAATCCTTCTTGAGCTCTTCTAAGTATGCTTCTTGACTTTAGAACAGTTCAATTTTCCTTCCCAGGTTGCACATGGGAGTATAGTCTCAATGTTCACCTCTTCTGTATTTGTATTTTGATCTTTGTCCCCATAGTAAGATTCTGTGATTTTTTCTTTTCTGGTTTGCTTCTTCCTCATGATTGCCATTTTCCTTGCTTTTAAAGTGGACCTTTTCTTTAGGGGCACAAGGGCCTTTGTCCACAGTTATTGTGCTGAGAACTTGGGGCTTTCTGCATGCTGTGGCCTATGGTTCTTTCAGCTAGAAGCTAGAATGTTGCATCTTACCTGGTGCTGAGCTGGCTGGTGTGCCAAGACAGAGGCCAGGTGAACTCTTTCTATATTTCTCCTGAGTTACCCTGGAGCTTGTTGTGTGAGGTATGGGGGAAAGGTGATTTGGCTGCAGAAGATCTCCTCTCCTGTTCTAGAACATAGGCAGGCTCAGCGGTTGGTGAACAGGAGTCTGTGGTAGTGTCTTCCCAATTTCCCTAGCTATCTTAAGGCATGCCTGGTGTCCTAGTGCTTATGGGCTCCACTCCCCCTTGGGCTCAGGATCTCCTCCTGGTTCCCTGAGCTGGGGCTGTCTATAACAGCTCTGTTCCTACACTGGTGCCCTTCAGCTATAGCAAGAGGGTCTCTCTTTAATGATTTTCCTGGCTTCTTGAGCTAAGAAACTATTTACCCTTTTGGCTGATCCCACTATTCCAGGATTTTTCCTGGGGAAATATTCTCTGGGTTTTTCAAGGTCAACAAGGGGAGAGGGAAGAGCACTTACAGATTACTCTACCATCTTGACTCCTGGATGTTCAAGTAGGTGACTTACAATCATTTAATATGTATGCTAAGAATCTCCAGAGTGACTCCTGCTGTAACCGGGCATCCTGTGCTTCTCTCTCATTCAGTTCTGCTGGACTCCTGTCCTGGGCTGATGTGCTTGAGATTCCATACTACTGCTTCTGCTTCAGTCTGACCTGGAGGTTCTTACTCATCTCTGCTGTGACATCTCTGCTGGTGCAGTCTTTGTGCTCTGCTCTTCCCAGCCCTATATAACAGATCATTTCTGTCAACCTTCCAGGTTATCCTGGGGTGGAAGTCTTTCACACTGTCTCCTAGTGGATTATGACATTCCATATCTTGTGTTTTCCTGATTGTGTTTCCACAATACTCAAATTGTTTATTTATGGTTCTTTACAATATTTTCTCCTTGACCTGGGAACTCTGGAATTTGTCTATTATATTCCTGGATGTTTTCCTTTTGGATTTCTTTCAGGAGGTGACCAGTGAATTATTTAAACATCTATTTTACCCTCTGGTTCTATAATATCAGGAATGTTTTCCTTGGTAATTTCTTGAAAGATGATGTTTGGCTCTTTTTTTGATAATGGCTTTCAGGTAGTCCCATAATTTTTAAATTGTCTCTCCTGGATCCATTTTCCAATGAGATATTTTACATTGTCTGCTATTTTTTCATTCCTTTGGTTTTGTTTTATAATTTCTTGATTTTTCATAAAGTCATTAGTGTCCATCAGCTCCATTCTAATCTTTAATGAATTATTTTCCTCAGTGAGTTTTTGGACCTCATTTTCCATCTGGCCAATTCTGTTTCTTAAAATGTTCTTGTCCTCGTTGGCTTTTTGGATCTCTTTTGCCTTTTGAGTTAGTCTACTTTTTAAAGTGTTATTTTCTTCATCATTTTTTGAGTCCCCTTTAGCAAGCAGATGACTCATTTTTCATGATTTTCTTGCATCACCCTCATTTCTCTTCCAATTTTTACTCTACTTCTCTTACTTAATTTTCAAAATCCTTGTTAAGTTCTCCTATGACCTGAAACAAATTCGTATTTTTCTTGGAGGCTTTGGATGTAGGAGCTTTGACTGTATGTTTAGTTCCCTAGACAAAATTTAAGTCTACCTGGTTGCCTCTACAGAAGAAGCAATAGCAACAGTTTAGTACTTGTCCAAAAGCACTCTACAGGAGATTTAACCTTTGCTAGTGGGAATACATGATTTTTCAAATGCCATATTACATACAAAATTCTCTTCTACTTCCATATCCCAGCTCTCTTTCATTGCCCTGAGGACCCTGAATAAAACCAGCGACAAAAGAGGTGGGTGATTGAACAGGATCTCCAGCAATGTATTTCCAATTGACCTCAGGGCTGCTCTTCACAGCTACAGAAGTAGCTCAGTGAAAACATAGAATAGTGGGCAGAAGGATGAAGCAAAAATGCTACATTATTTAGACTGATGTAGTTTCCAACCTTTAAAACTGAGGGAATGTGGCAGGAATGGATTAAAAAGTAAAAGGAAAGTGGAGCAAGGAAAAGACAAGTAAATTATCTATGTTCATCTGCTAACTGGATTAAAAAAATCTATCAAAGTAAAGTTTTTCAAAATACTATAGTAATGGTGAGAAAGGATATTTCTACTTAAATCTATATTTCTATTATTATCTATAACCTATGGATTTCATCAAGATAAGGAATTCCTGATATAGAAGTTCCTTTCACCAAAGCGCACTAACAAAAAATGGACAAAATATTGGCTTTGACAGATATATAGATAGAGGTTATAAGAAGTGAATGACTTGCCTTTGCAGGACTGGAATTCCCAAATCTTCCTGATTCCAAAGCACATCCACTTTTTGCTATTCCTTACTACCATTCCTACAAACATAAATGATATGTGGATTTTTTCTTTTAAATGTATTTCAGTTTTTTTGGCTGCACTCATTTTGGTGAGAGAACCTATATTCAAACAGATATAAAAACTATTTTCACTTCTGAATTTTCCTCATAAATTTAATGTAGGTTTGAGTGCTCCATGACTCCCTTTACACAAGATAAAGTTCCCTTGAAAGGAACTCTTCCAAAGCCATTAAAAAGAAGAGCTACTGAATCAGTACTTGTTAGTCTTATCCCATTCATATACACTCAATCTAAGAGATTTTTTATTTTCCATTCCTAATTGAACAGAAAGAGCACTACACTGTGGAACTCAGTGACCATCTTTTCTAGCTCCTTCATTTTAGAGATGAAAATATTGAATAATACCTAGAATCTATGTAACATTTCATAGTTTGCAAGCACTTTACAAATACTGTCATGTTACCTTGATGATAACCCTGTAAGGGAGGAGCTCATACTATACTCATTTTATCAATGAGAAAACAGAGGTTAAGAGTGGCCTGCCAAGGGCCACACAGTTAATGAGTGTCTGAGTCAGGATTTGACCTTAGCCCTTCCTGACTCCTATTCTAACACTCTACGCATTGTAGCACCTAGATAATGATGAGAAAATTCAGACAACCTCATAGAGGTTAATGATTTCTCAAGGTCATATGGATAGGATCTCTCTGACCAGGAATTTGAACCTTCAGAATCCTATTTCCTGTAGGCTGAGCTGAAAGATAACCATGACAAAACATGGGGAGCCTATGAAGATTATCCACAGCAGAAGATCTAGTGGCTAGAGGACTGGATCAGCAGTTAGAAAGCAAGACTGGCATAGTGGAAGAGCAATAAATATGGAAGGATTAAATTGGAATCATATAACAAGTCTGAATACTGTCTCTGCCATTTATAATCTGTGTGACTTTGGAAAAATAGTTTAATCTCTCTTAACTGTAGTTCCATCACTTGTACAATGGGAGGCTGAACTGAATGACCTCTAGATATATGATTCTAAAATGTGGATTCAAGTCCTTCCTCTGATAGATACTAATGTATATTCATGGTGACTTCCTATTGTTTAGCCAATATAAGACTATGTTCTACTTTTAAATGATGGTAAGCGTTTTCCACACTGAGGGAAATCATGATCCACTGAGAAGGAAAAAAAGATAAGAAAAAAAGTGTGATTCAGTTTTCCTTGGTGCCCAGTTTTAAAAGGCTGTGATATTAGGGGATGGGGTAATAAAGAAAACTTTTTAGACAATTTTCAGTTTCAGATGGTAAAAAAAAATGTTGAATACCATCTATAACATTTAGAGTTCAATATCTTACAAATTATCATTCTTCATGATTTAGATTTACTTTATTAGAAACTATTTTAAATTGGTTGTATTTTTATGAGGCAAAACAGAACTCTATTAAATGGCATTATCTTTTATAGACTAACGATTAACTATGTTATATTAACATTTTATATGTGTAGCATCTGTTTTAAATATGTATAACTGGATTATTAATTTATTTACTATCTAAGTGACTATCCTAAGTTTTTCCTTGTATTTCTCTTGTTTGGTTCCTTTGGAGTTTTGGAGGCAATGGCTATTTACAGGGAAGTAATACTAATAGTTTGATAAACGTATTTATATTTCCTCTCTTAAAAGATGTTCCCTGAAACTGACTTTATTGTGCTCCATAAGTAAATATAATTTTTTTTGACATGGGAGTAGCGTGTGCAACAACAGCAATAGTAATAAAAAAAAATCTTCAAAACAACCTTTTGATGAAAGATCATATCCTTCCTCTGAGCCTATTCACAGAGTAAAATTTTAATGACTCATTAGTCGGGCACATTTTGAATTTTTAAAAAATCATTAGGACATGATCGCATTATTTTGTGCTTGTGTTATACAGTTATATTTTGCCATTTATCATAAAAGGTATGTACTTAGGGTGGGCAAAAAAATACTATTGTGTATCTTAAAAATCTTTCATGTCCTCATTATAGAAGCTCAAGATTTCTGAAAATTGCATGCCTTAAAATTTGAAAGCAATGCTAGCCTCACAATAATTCTAGCCTATAGTCCCAAGCTGAGTCAAATCCTAGAAGCTATAGCTTCATAATGACAATAAATCACTTTATTTGACTGGGGTCCAAGTAGTACTTGCTTTATGTAAAATGCTTTTTGATGGAAATTAATGATGACCAAAAAAAGTAATTCAAATTTAGGATGGGTTTATATGTACCCCTTAATAAACATTCAGTCAGCATACTAGTCAAGTAGAAGGAATCTTTGTATAGGCCTGCTACTAGAGGAGACCCTCCTCTATTCCATCCCTCTGGCAACTTCAGAGCACAAATAAATACCCTCCAATTGCTTCCAGTTGGCCTCGGTGCCTCAGGGATTTTCAATATGTGGTGATTGAAAGGTCTACAAGCATCTAGGTAGTGTACGGGATAGAATCCTGGGCTTAGAATCAAGAAAACTTGATTTCAAGTCCTTCCTCAGTCATTTACTAGTTACTCAACTTGGGTCGAGTCATTTAACTTCTCTCTGCCTCAATTTCCTCAACTCTAAAATGAGGACAATGATGATACTTACCTTTCAAGATTGTTGTGAGGATAGTATTTGAGTATTTACATAATATGCCTGGAAGATGGTAGGAACTCACTAAATGTCTATTCTCTTTCAGTTGGATATGGTTCCTGACTTCCAAAGATGTATTAAGGATGAAAATTTCTGTCCCTCAGAACTTCTCTTCCTACTGACTTTGAAGTGCAAAAGAAAGGATCTGCAAATGAGAGGCAGTTCCATTCCATGCTCAGTCTTGGAAGCCATAAGGATTCCCAAGCATACCTAGGTATGTCCCCAAAAGGAACTCACCTGAGTGGTGCCTTGTTAGCTGCTATGCTTATTGTAAAAATGTATTCATTAGTAGGAAGTGGGGCACAGTTCCACTTTATTCTAGAGTCAAAAGATGACGTTCAGAACACTGTATCCAGTTCTATATGCTAACATTTAGAATCATAGGTCTATAAGTCTAGAACAAGAAGGGACCTTAGAATTTACTTAATCCTCTCATTTTACAGATGGGAAAACTGAACTCCTATGAGAGGTTACATTCTTGACACAATGTCATCCATGATGTTAATTGACAGGGCCAGGATTCCAGTTCAGAGACTGAAACTTCTAGTTCAGTATATTGGGAACTTGACAATCTCGGACATATCTAGAGTAACATCAATAAACTCAGGAGGTAAAGGAACGTGGAGCTAGAGATCCTATATAATAAATTGTTGAGGAAAATGGAGACATTTAGTATTTATTTTAAAAATATTCAAAAGTACAACTGTAAGATGAGGTTCTAGGACCAATCTTGTTCTAAAGGCTACATATACATATGAATATATATATACACATATATAAATATGTATATATTTATATACATATATACAAACATGTACATACATACATATGCACACTTATACATGTACACACATATCTTTCCTTGAGGAATTTATCAGATAGAAGACAAAACAAGATAGGCATACTAAAACAAAAATAACAATACAAAGAAATGCATAGTCAAATACTTGTCATATGGCACAAGCCACATAACAGTATTTTAAAATGAAACTAGGCAATGTCACTATCATCATGCTTCAATATAGGAAGAAAATTTTCCTAGAAGTGTTAAATCTTTACATTTTGAAGAAAGTTCAGGATTTGAATGATAGAAAAGGGGGGGAGGCAGAAACTTCAGGAGAAATCAGCCTGAACAAAGGTACAAGCATGAGAATAAATATGTCAAATGATTAGAACTGAAGATGTCTGTGAGTGAGAGAGAATTTTAGATGGGTGAGGGGAGCAAGAAATTTTTGACATACAGAGGAGTTTGAAGTTTATAGGAATCCATCTTCACAGAACAAATCCCCTTAATAAAAGGTTGTGGACTCAGTCAAAAGACCATACCCAAGGACCTAGAAGACCACATATAAATTATAGGGAGCTATGATGACATTTAACTGAAAGGTATAAAGGAGATTTGGGACATAATTAAAAAATATAATCATGTAGCTATTATTGTAATTCTTAGGACCAGTTATAATAGCAGATTGTTAAATGGAAAGAGTGATGGATAAGTAGATAACTCATTCCTAGGCAGTTTTTAGCTAAGGATTACAGGTATGGGGTGGGAGGGGGGGGAGAGGAGAGGAGGAGAGAGAAGCTGTAGTAATGGTAGTAGTAGTAGTAGTAGTAGCAGCAGCAGTGCTAATTCTTAACAGCTATTTGTTAGAAACTAAAATGGTAATTTAACAATTCCTGTGGCAACTTAAGAAAGTAAACACATTTCTTTTTGGCCAAGTCTTTTTCATTGAAGCAAACAGGTTAAGTAATTATTTAGAAATAATTTGGTGAAATTAGACTTAAAGTTAAAGTGTTTCAAAACCCATTTTGATGACTGATTTTTGTAGCTTGGTTCTGCACACCATCCACATTCATCAGACTACATTACTTTTTCATTTTTTTTTATGAATAAGTAATGAGTTTCACCATGCTACAAGGAGCACTGTTAGAGGAGGTACGTACATGGATAAGATCACAGATAGACTAAATTAAAATAAAAAAAAACAATACAAAACACTACGAACCTGGCTAATTTGTCCCACATAAGTAGTTTGGTCTCCTATTCAAAATCCAACTATAGCCATAAAATTGTCAGGTATGGTATTGCATTTACAAAAGGAGGGATGGGAGAGACATCTAGACTTAATTTGAGCATGCTAAAATTTTTCCTTATAAAAATAAATCATCTGGGATTGATGAATGCAAATTTAAGTGGACCTTTTTCCTCCTTTCTCCTAATGCTTTAATGATTTGCCTTTTGGTTATTTTGTGCAAGGAGTAACTTCATAAATTGAAGGATGAAAGGAAAAGGATGCATTTGTGTATACAAATTTTTGATTTATCACAGCATAAAGTTATTGAACATGATTGAAATGAATGGCCAGTCAGAACTGCAAATGATTCTTTCTTGGCTATATATAGACTAGTGAGGGAAACCAGATTGAATAGAAAAATGTCAATTTTCCTTTACTTCTCTACCTTATTGTGATATCATTGGCCCATTAAAAAAAGACATCTGTGACAATAGAGAATTCAAATTTCTGTTTAACATAAATTATATTTATTATATTAGCCTTTTTTTTGGTTTCATATGGCAATTTAATTAAAAGTCAATTTTCCTCCACATATGGATGGAAGGAGAGATGGAAAGGATGCTTCTACTTCACAACAAATAGTAGCAAGAAATCACTTACCTCTGGTGATAATCGTATATTCTCTCAAGGGAGAATGCTGTAAGTAGCCAATATGAAAGTTCTAGAAGTATGGTGTGAGGTCAAATATTCTATCCTGACAAATTCTTTAATCGAATATGCATTCATTTTCACTCATGACATTTGAGGAGTTCCCTTTGAAATTATTTGACATTTTCAAAGTCTCTTCTAGCATATTCATGTTCTCTGTTGGTTAAGATCCCCAATGTAGAAAATGCAGTCATGTCATGCTTACTATCTGCTTATTCTCTGGTGATGATAGCAGGCTGGGTAGATTTTTTTTTTCCAGCTGACTGACCTCCTTGATTTTAGTCAGGGAAGATTTGTATGGGGGTAGGTGGAGGTTTTGGGACCAGGGAATGCCTTAAACCCCTGATATATTATATAGCAGGTTCTATTATGGGAAGGAATTCATTGTGAATTTTGCAATTCTTTACTTACTCTAAACAAATCATCACCGACAGAGAGATTATTAAGAAACATGGCATAGGAGATGAGGTTTAGAGATGAATATTCGGATAAGCCTAATGATAGTTATGCTACATAATCTGTCAAGAGTAGCATTATAATTGTATCCAGTCTGCCCTTGACTGTCATTTTTATTACACTGAAGGGAAGGGATCATTCTCTTCTCAGTGCGATGGGAATGTCCATTAGTGGAAATGGCGTCACACATAAATTTTGTACGATGAAGACAAAAAGAGAGATCATTATCGTCAAGCAGCTCCATTTTTACTGGGGGAACAATTGAGAAGACAGAAACTGACTATTTGTTTAATGGAGATAATTTTTTTGCATACCATTTATTTAAAAGGAACCTTAATAAATATAACATACAAAATGTCTCAGAGAGAAGATATCTCATTCAGTGTAAAGACAAATGAGTTCTCTTTAACAGTTTGGCTTCTTGTAAGTTTATTTCTGCCATGTGTAACTGTTCTAAAGAAACAAACAATCCCAGAGGATTATTCAACTAATTTTTGGGATTGACTTGAATTTAAGATTGCTTAAGAGTGTTAGGTTCTGAGTTCTGCTTAAGCAAAATAATATTGCATTAAGATAATCTGATTGGCCACAGTTTACAGCATTCCTAAAGAATACGTTCCAGTAGAACAGAGGAAATCTTGTGTAATGAGTAGGGAGCTGAAGTTGTAGTCAAGAACCTATGAGTTCATATTTGACCTCCATCACTTGCTAGTTGTGTGACCTTGGTGGAGTCACAGCTGTACTGTGTTATGAAGTATGTTTCTGACTCTGATAAAATTATGGTTCCTTAAAATTTATACATAACACACACATATGCATACATATGTGTGTATGTGGCAGTGCGGAAGGTGTAATGTTAATTATGTTAATGAGAGTTAATGATCTTCCCCACCCATTAATGAGTGTGCCCTTTAAGGGAAGCTTAATAAGGAGAGATTTGTTTTGTAGGAAGGCCCATACCTTTTACTAGTTTCTAATGGAGTACTGGCTCTCAAGGATTGTGAAGTACCTTTGGCTCTGGAAAGTGTATATATACTCTGAGGTAAGGTTGTGTTTTGGGGCTTACTCAATGGAAGTGTTTGTTTGGCCAGATGAGACTCTGGGTAGCCTCTAAGGAGCCTCCTGGCTATGAAAACCTAGATATTGGTGCTTATGTATCTGGTAACTATGTATATATGTAATGGTCAGACAGTTGAATCTATCTGTTGATCTGTGATGTATTTATTGCTCATGGTCAGACAGTTGGAAGCCCTGTATGTTGGTCTTTATTTCTGTTTGTATTTTCTCTGAAGTTCAGGGTGCTGACTTTTTCCCCTGAACTAAGAAAATAATGTATGTGTTTGATTAAAGTAGATTACTGACCCCTCAAAAGTTGCTTTCCTTTGAGAAAAGCAGATCTAAAAACCTATACAGTAGGCCCTCCTGTGTATGCCAGGACCCTTGCTGCTACAGAGGGAAAGAGAGGAGAGAGAGAGTGAGAAAGCTCATTCTTAGTGATATTTATATGATTATGTTCAGTGAGAGCTTCCATTCTCTGAAGTACAAATAAATTAATCTTAGTGTGTAGCAAATGAGCCATCTTATTTTCTTTTTCACCAACATTAGAAATTTTTTCACTTTAACTGCTGCTATATTGTCTTTTCTCTTCCTCCTGCCCCCTTTTTTTGGTATTGTGAAAATGAATGACTTGAATGAATTTGGTGTCTATGTGATTAATATCATTGTTTTCATTTTTTTTCTATACCATTAATTCATTATACATGGCATTTTATCCTGTGGTAGGATGGAGAAGATAGCAGGAAGTGCAAATTGCTAATGATATAGTGAACTTGATTTATTTCTAAATATTGTAAACCTTGGGTAAGATTGCCCGAGAGAAGGAGTGTGTTTTGTAATTGATCTAAATAATACATGAAATGACTCCAGCCCCAATACTGTTTTTCCTCCAAAATCAAATGAGAGAAAGGAAGTTAATTCTGAGAAAGGACTTATCAAATGAGTCAAATACTGCTTTGAACCATTAAGAGATCAGGAAATTTGGCTTAAATCAGATAGACCCTCAGTAGAATCTCAGAGTCAAGATCAGTACAAAGCTCCTAAAGCAACTTCCTAAACATATAGAAACTAACCTCCTAGAAGTAGCTTCTCCATTAAATAATCCTGCACTCTAGCAATTGATTGTTATGGGTGACCAAAGAAGATAGTATCATAATACTACATTATGAAAACAGAATCTATCTTATTTGAGTCACTTAGCAAATGTCTTCATATATTCTCTTTTTAAAAATTTAATATTTTATTTCCCCCCAATTTCATGTCTGTCATAGACCTTCACAAAGCATAAAACTTTTAATTTTGTTCAGACTAGTTCATGCAACCAAGGATTAATTTCATCATCCATTTCACAGAACATTAAAGACTTTTACTAAGCAGGAATCTCAGTAGCCATCTATTCTAACTCATTCTTCAAGAACATCCATTAAAACACATCCTGACAAATATTAATCTAGCTTCTATTTGAATATCTCTAGTAGAGAGAATCTACCACTTGCCCAGCCAATCTAATGAATTTTCTGACAATTCTAATTGTGTGGTGTTTCTTTTCAGTCATGTAGGCTAAATTTGACATTTCATGACTTTCATCCACTGACTCTCTAACACCTGGGGTGAAACACACCTTGTCTAATCACAGTAATAATATGCAGTATTATATTAAAAATAGGATAATTTGTTAATAATGAAATGATCTATTTATCTCCTAGAGGACACTGTCAGATTAGCTCTTATTTTAATCATCTTTCCTTGCATTTCAGACCCAAACCACTCTGCTGTTCTAAATAGTAAAAGTTCTCTCTCTCTCTCTCTCTCTCTCCCCTGTGGGTACCTATCTTTCTATGTCTCTTTCTCTGCTTCTCTCTTTTTCTATTTATTTCTCCCACTCTCTTCCTCTGTCTTTGTCACTAAGATGTTCAAATGTTTGAGAAGAGATACGGGACAAATTGCCTTTCCATATCTACATCAGTTTTCCCTAACATTTTCTTTCTCATCAGATCACTTTCACAAAAAACAGAAAAAGTGCTGTGAATCCCCAGAGGAATTTAATATACTAATCACAATAGTCTTTATAACTATTAATCACTAAACACACCATTACAAAGATTTTCAATGAAACTCTATATGGGAACCATTGCTCTAAGGCAAGCAGTTCAGGGAAAATTTTCCAATGGTCTCTTTCCCTTTTTAAAATAATTGTTAAGAGGGAATGGCTAAGGAGGCAACTTGGTGATTCAAGAACCAACAAAACAAGGATTTTTGTTAATCTATGTATGTTCACCACTCATGGAATACTTCCACCCATAAGGTTTTGGTTTGTTTTTTGTTTTTGTTTTTGGTTTTGTCAGTTAAAGTTGATATCTCTTTTTGGAACATGGCCTTGTCATTGTGGAGGGCCTTGTGTAGCTCAATGAAACCATGAGCTATGCTGTGCAGGGTTACCCAAGGTGAACTGATAGTAGGGTAGAGTTGTGGCAAAAGATTACCTACTATAAAAGGAAATCACAAACTATTCCAACATATTTGGCAAGAAAACCCTGTGGGTGGGGCCTGGTGTGTTATGGTCCATGTGGTCATGAAGAGGCAGACATGACTAAATGACTGAAGAACAACAAAGTTGAAATACAGATTAATTTTGCTGAATTGCTTTTGCTTCTTGTTTTATAAGGGATGACTTTCTAGCTAGGAGAAGAGGGAAATGTATATATTGAGAAATTAAGGTGATAAAAAAATTTTTAAAGATCAATTTAAAAACAGTATATACATTTCCATTACTCTAACTTGTATAATTCATTTTTGAGACTATATCTCTGGGTGCAATTTCACTTTCTGTTGAGGCATTTTTTTTCTCATGAGAAGGTTATTGTTTTTGTCCTTCATTCTCAAAGAGGACCAAGACATAAGGATGATGGCATGACTTGCAGTTGACTTTGATTTGAGTGAGGGAGGGTTGTACAAGGTCACCAACCTCACTTTCTTCTTCTGAGCCATCTGCATCCAGTGGCCTGATATTCATCAGGACCACTGGAGATGGCCCAGGATACAGTGGGAGACCCTGGCCCATTCAAGCTAGGGTCTTATCACATTCTCACTTTGAGTGAGATACATCCATTCAATGAATAGGCTTCTTTAAATTATTCAAGATATGACCCCTTTAATAAAAAAAAAATCAAACTGGGAGGGGAGGACTCACGGTTCTTAGGTAAAGAGAGACAAATATCTTTTTGACTGCCTATTTTATTTAGTTGAGATTTTGAATTATTTTGCTAAACTAGTCTAAATTCTAACGTGAAATTCAAACCGATGACTTGCTTACTAGTAGTTGTTAAGAAGAGCTGAGATTCCTTACCACGATAGGTTTTATTATTTATATGATTTTAGTGGTGAAGAAATACCTTGTTTTGGAATAAGGGATCCATCCTCTTCCTCCTGTGCTCCCTCATAATTCAAAGTAAATGATGATCAAAAAACTTTTGAGTTTATGAAAAAAGTTAGCCTATATAATGCATGATATGCATAATATGTACATACATAGCATGTGCATATTTGTGTTTATATATGCACGTGTGCATGGGTGTAAGTATGTATGTATTTAGAGAGATGTAAGAGACTTCAGAGACCATACAGTACAATCTCCTCATATTGCAGATGAGGAAACTAGGAATCAAAAAGTGTAAATGATTTTTTCCAAGTTCCTTCAAATAGTAAGCATTATCAGTGGAATTTGAACCAGATCTTCTATCTCCTCTACATCCAGACACCATCTTCTTTCTAGCAAATTGAATTAAGGAATAGTTAGACAGTTAGGGGCAGAACCAAGAAAGAACAGTATCATGAAAACTTAGAGATCTGAGAACATCTAGTAAGCGACAATTGCCAACAGTGTCAAATGCTTCAGACATGAAGGACAATGATTTTGGATTGGATTTAGCCATTTAAAAATAATAGATAACTTTGGGAGAGTAGATTTACTTCAGTGACAAATAAGTCTAGTTGCATCGGGTTGAAAACTGAGTTAGAGGAGAGGACTGGAAGGCTCAAAATATATACCTTTTCCCTCCATGAGTTTGGCTAGGAGAGAAAGGAGAGATATGGGAAGATAGCTTGATGGGAATAGTTTAATACTGGAAGGACTTTTGGAAGACAGGCCCATTGATGCATTATTGATTGAGATGGGTCTAACTATTTTGGTATCTTTTTATCTGGGTATCTTTTGGAATTATTTTAGAAAAATCACTAAAGTGTCCCTATCCCCTTTTGATCTGCACTATGTCCATGGACATATGCCTCATTCAAGATCAATAAAGAAACAGAGATCCAATATATACTAATATTCATAGTATAACTGTGATAGTAATTACAACTTTCCCCCTTCCTACATTTCCAGTCTTCTTATACATTTCCTACGTACTCCATCATCAATCTATAGTGACCTACTTGCCATTTCTTATATGTGATGTTCGATCTCCCATCTTCATGACTTTAATGACTGCCTTCCTGCCTAGACTACTCTTTCCCCTCACTTCTACTTCTTAGTTTTCAGGGTTTTGAGGTAGAGTCAAAATGGCAGAATGAGAACCAGAAATTCCTCCACCACAATGATGTGGAACAATTTTCAACTGAAAAGGAAAGGTCACAATGAGACATTTCTCTTTTTCCAGCCAAGGGCAGTTTAAGAACACAGACAGGACTGTGTTCACTAGGATAGGGGATAACCAAGAATTCAGCACAGTAAATCAGTGGAATGGTAGTAAATAGAAGTGGCAGGACTTTGGGAAGCCAGCGTCCAGAGACAGTAAAGGTACCAAACACCTAGGCAGAAAGAGATCCCACGGGCCTCCTGTACTATCACAGAGATCAAGAATAAATGATATTTGGCAGTTCTGTTGCCCATTACCTAATTCTGGGTTCCAGTTTCTAGAGCAGAGAGGATGAGTCATAATCTCAAAGGAACAGAGGCCCTATGTTTGCAATGAACAAGTCAAAAACATGTGGCTGTGAGTTCAAGAGTAGTTGGTGATGGGAGATGGGAGAATTCAGTTTTAACTTTTAGTCCCACACACAAACTGGCAATGGAATAAACCAGGGCAGGAGACTAAAACTGAAGGCAAGCCAGTAGTTAATTTGCTATGATACTTCAAAGTTTTTCAGCAAGATAAATGTGACTGAGTTTAGGAGCTGTCTATAAAAATTTAACCATACACAAATGAATAGAAGAAAACACATAAGGGATTTAGAGAATGAAGAGGAGAAGGACAGTGACCACTCATGGATCACACAACTTTGGGAGCACTAGAAACTTGTAGTCTCTTAGACTGAGAATTGAAAGCAGGAAAAGGACATAAAAGACATAAACCAGGGTCAGACATCCCCCTCCAGAGGAAGAGCAGAATTCAACACCAATATAAATTAGAAGTAGGCTGGAAAAATGAGCAAAAACCATAAAAACTACTATGGTGACAGAGAATCTCAACCTTGAATCTGAGTTAGCCTTGTCTTGGGAATTCATGTATCAACTGGTTGGTGCTCTCACTTCCTACTTTCATAAAATCCAAGTTAGGTTAAGGAAGAGGAATAAAAGATTATTCTCTAGGTTTTAAACCTAAGCATAAGAGACAATAGTGGCTCATTAACGGAAATGGTGGATGTTACCATTCAAAATTTGGAATAGAACTTACTATAATATTTTCACCAAAGGGGGAAAATAGGGTTTTACATAGGTTTTGTTTGGGTCTTTAAGCATTCTGGGCAGCTGCTGGAAATGTCCTAATCTCAATTAACAAATATATAAATGATTAACTGACATAAGTATGGGATTATAAAAGGTTGCCTTAGTAAATGAGGGTACTATTACAAAACATAGTTATGATTCATAGTAATAGACTTTATTCCTGTTCTGGTCCTTTTCATTACCAAGACCCTTTTTTCTTTTTTTTTTCTCTCTCCCTCTTTCCCTCTATGGAGTTGATACTGTAGTCATTAGATCATTAGTGAATGTAGCTCAAATGGTAGTAGAGAATCTAAAAGTTCTGAGAAGGCCAAGTTTGCTAACTAGGTGCTTGATAAAAGGTCATGGAGATGCAAGAAACTATATCATCATTACAGCACTTTCTGTTATATATGAAACAAACAAAAGAATCAAGAGGAATTGTAAAAGATATTAATTACAAAGCAAGATTTTATCTGGGACTTAAAGAAAGCCAGGAGTAGGAGATAAGAAAGGAGAGTATTCTAGTCACAGGGGATAGTCAGTGAAAAAAACCTAGAGTCAGAAGGTATATTCTCACTTCTCACCTAGCTGCACTGCCTTGGGATTTCTGACTGACTTCTTCACCATGCCTCAGGAAGCTTATTATTGGGATAACTTCAAATTCTATAAGATCCCATTAGCTTTGGGATTCCATCTCATCATATATTCTGCCTGTGTGTTTTCTCCTTCATTAGAATGTAGACTCCTTGAGGGCAGGAAATGTGGTTATTTCTGTTCCTGTAATGATAATTTAAATGGAAAGATCTATTCCATTCATTATTAGGTCTATGTGACCTGCCTGGATTACATGGAAGCCTCAGTCACATGAATCTAAGCCACATAGAACAGGAAGGGGTGGATGAGGAAGGGTAGAACAGGAAAAGGTGAAGCTAGAGCAGAACTGAGAGGAACTTACTCATGAGAACAATCTGAACTAGAAAGGATGCAGGCAAGCAGGCATCTGTCTGTGAGTGAAAGAGTTTATTTGTGATTTGTTTAATGAAGCTGGTTTGTGGGAAGCCTAACATGGGGAAGGCTTGGGCATAATATTGTCCTCTGCATTGTTGTTGTGTATAGATTTTTCTTACTGTGATGGATCTTGGTTTCTGGTGTCTGAATAAATGTTTTGCTTCTGTCTTCCATGTGGAAAGTCTGCTGTATTTTGCAATTCAGAACGGTTCTGGCATATTCATGGCCTCTGTAGGAGCTGTGAATATCATATTGGTGCTACAGTTCCCAGCTCTTGGTATAAAAAGGAAACATACTCTAATGCTCTTTGATGAACTCAGTTTTGGACATGTAGAATATAAGAAAAGAGAGGGACTCTCAAGAATATCCTACAATCTGGTGGAGTTACAGGCCTGAGGTTCAGGAAAGATTAGTCAGGAATAAAGTTAATTAACTGAAAGACTGGGCAGAAATCACTCATAGAAGCCCAGCTATCATTTGCATACTTGACAGACTTACATTAAGCTTTATTTCAAACTTTTACACTTATTCCTCTTTCTTCTTTTTCTGCTTAAGTACTTTTCATTGAGTTTTCAGTTACCTCTGAAAGACTGCTTGTTTTTATGACCAGTTGATTAGTAACTGATTGGTTCATACACAATTGAGTTGGATTGGTTTTCACCCTAACTGAAATCACCAGCTAGCGTGCAGTTATTTTGAATAGCTTTTAGATACTCTATAAGTTGCCTTGCAAACATCTCAATTCTCACTCTCCTTCCACCACCACCCTATCACCTATGCCTCCTTAGAAGGTAAAGATTACAAAAGAGAAAGAAACCTAAATTTCCTAAGGACCTTGTATGAAATACCACTGTGGAAACTGAGGGACAGACAGACAGCTCCTCAGATAGATACACAGAGATTCCTATAGAGAAATCTGGCATCAAAAAAAAATGGGAAGTTTCTCATGAAAAAAGTGGTTGTCATATAAGCAAAATGGGTAATATAATAACCCATGTTTAATGTCTGCAGGAAAGATACTATATAAATCCAACAAATAAATATACAAGTTTTTCTATCTTGCAGGAAACCTAATTAGAAATTTTAATGTTATGTCCACTTAATGGTTCTGATTCTATTTGAGAAGTGCATTTTAGGGGCTTGTTTCGAATATGATTTGGTGGAGAATACCTACTACTATTTTTCAGCATTTAATTTGGTTTAGTACTTTCAAATTGCTTCAAGTATTTAACTAATTATTCTTTTGTTTATCTCTTCAGACTTGGAGGAAAAAAGTGATTGTCTTCATCATTTTACTTTATTCTGGTATGTGATTTTTTTACTTACATTCATAAATTTAAGCAGCTTGTCTTAAAATCAGAACAGAGCATTTGAAAAATGTCTTCCTGCAACACTGAATACTGCATGTTGCAGTGAGTACTCCCCCACCCCATATCCTGCCCTTTAATTTCATATAATTTTGTGACTGTAATCTAATTATTTGCCTACCATGAGTCCTTGAGTACAATTTTTAAAAGCCTATTACACACTCTGCAGAAATTTCCCACTCAAAACCTTTGATAAATAATTGATATATTATAAATGACTAATATTTCCAAGAAGAGATCAAGGGAAAAAAAAATAAATGGCAGTGCCCTGACAGCTATAAAAGGACTTTCAGACTTTTTGTAAAATGTCCCTCCAATGTTATAGCAATAGTGCCTATACTCCTCTCAGAAAGAAAAAAAAAAACTAGAAAAAGAGAAAAAAATGGAGAAACCCTCTGTGGGAGGGACCTTCTGGTACTGCACTTCATGCTTATAGAGCCACATCATCTTGTAGTAATTTTCCTTAGAATCTTGCAGTTGACCTTGACCCTGACTCTGATACCTCTGTTTCTGGTATGTTGCTGTTTCTTTTGTTCTTGGTTCTCAAGAAGACAATACATCAGGAAGGTGATGCCAGGACATGCAAGTGAATTGGATTTCTGTGAGAGAAGGCTATGCAAAGTCAACAGCTTCACATTCTTCTCCATCCTGGCTTATTACCCTAAGAGGGGACCATTCATCATCATCAGTCTTCTTGAGCATGTACTATGACAGACTCCAAACTGCTGAGGTCTTCTATTACATCATTTGTATCAGGAGTTGTCCCAGTCACATGAGACCTAGAACTAACCTCAATTCCTAGAGAGAGCCTGAAAAGTCTCTTCCACACACCTAGCACCTTTCTCAAGGCTGGTCACAGATCTGTGAACCTACTTGTACCCTGTCAGACTAGTGATGACTTTTTCTGAGTCCTTTTCTCCCTTTCTCCTCCTTGGTACCAGAATTGAGTCAAAGATTATCCCTTATTGCTTTTACTGCACTAAAAAAAAGCTTGGGAATCCTGTGGATGCATTGTTCTCTCACCTTCCCAAAGCATTAAGACCCTTATAGCCTTCCCCCATCAAGGCTGTCTTGTCCTGCTTTTGGAATTCTTTGGTGTATTTCACTTCCCTTGGCCACGAGCCAAAAGAAAAGGCTTCTTGACAATGATAGAAGCCCCTTGGCAGCAGAAGCATGGTCTTCTCTAAATGCTAAGATCTTGATTGTCGTACTTGCCTGAAAATTTTCAGAATTGTTCCAAGTCTCATCCATTATTCAGCCCTACTTTCTCCCTCCTTTTACCAAGGGGAGTTTCTATGGCACTTCTTTACCCTTTCTGAAAGTTATCCCTTACCCTGCAGTCTCCTTTCTCACCCCTGGACAGCCATGATTATATGACTCTACCCTCCTAAATCTAACCTTAGCTTTCACTTTTGACCACTGATCTAACCAAAATGACTAACTAGAATCTAGGTCAGATATGCATGGTATGCTACTTCTAGGACTCCTATCCCTGAATGGAAACACGACCAATCAATCAAAAGAAAATTACAATATGATAAAAATTTTGTAACAGTAAAGCTCTAAGGGATGAAAGTGCTTTAGAATGAAAATCAAACCATTCATAAACAGAATAGAAATGCCAAAGAATTAATAAATTTTGATATTGATTATAGGAAAGGTTTTAAAGAAATATTCTAATATAGTTAAATAAAAACAAGAAATAAAGGAACAATTAGAGAATTTGGAAAAGAACACTGAAGGACTAAACATATCAATGAAACCCACAAAAAAAATGAAATTCAATAAAGATTAATGGATAGCAAATATGAAACTGAACACAGAATATAACACAAACAATAAAGAAACAATTGATATATAGGACAATGATCCACTCCTCAGTTTATTTTTCTAGCTCACTCTCCTTATCATTAACCCTAACTGTGGATGTTCCTCAACAATCTGCCCTAGGCCCTTTTCTCTAACCACATAATCTATTCTTACATTTGAAAATTGAGGGAAGCTGAGAGAAAATGATCTGACCATGATCAATTTATTAGGCTAGGAGTAACCAATAAATTGAGTCAATGGCCTCTATCAATGACCAAAGACCCTGAGGTAGGAATCACCAGCCTTAGCATTATTTTGGGTTACAGAGTTGTTTAAGTAGAGAAGATAGTATGCTTGCTTAGAGGGTAGACAGTATCGTGTGAGTGGGGCCAACATGATTGGCAATATCGAGAAAGCTAAGCTGATGTTCAAGAAAGATGGTCTAGCGTTTAAGTAAAGCTAGTCATGGCCCTCTCTAACAAGTTAAGGAACATTAATTGTTTTATGGGGCCCACCTGTATCTTGTAGCCTTTACAACTAATAGATTTGATGTCTCCTTGGAAGATATTAAAAACTCTTTTAACTACACAGAATAGGAAAAGAATGATCATATCTTTTGGGGACGGTAATTTTGTGGGGCTAAACAAATATATATCCATGAAATAGCCTATGAGAACAAACAAAATTTCTTTTAAACGAAACTAACTTGGAGCTAGATCATCAGGATTTCTGAGCTCAATTTAAGCAAGGTGAATACAGACCTAATTATAAACTCAATATAGCATAAAGTCAATTTTATTGATATAGTAGAAATCAATACAATATAAATCAGAGGTAATATTAATTGTTTTGCATGCTTCAATGGGCTTAATTATTGTCTCTGAGTATTTTCACATATATACTCTGGACTCATACACTAGACAAGTCCCCACCAACCTAGCTCAGAGTGGATTTAAATACTAAATAGTAATTGTTTCTCTTTTACCTAGGAACTCTGAGGGTCTTCTCAACAGTTTTTTTTGTTTTTGTTTTTGATTTTTTATTAAAGGGGCCATCCCTTGAGCAATTACTTAATGAAGCCCACTCATTGAATGGGTGCATCTCACTCAAAATGAGAATGCTATAAGACCTTAGCCTGAAAGGGTCAGGGTCTCCCATTGCATCCTAGGCCATTTCCAGTCATCCTGATGAATATCAGGCCACTGGATCCAGATGGCTCAGGAGAAGAAAGTGAGGTTGGTGACCTTGCATAGCCCTCCTTCACTCAAATCAAAGTCAACTGCAAGTCATGTCATCATCCTGACATCATGGTCCTTTTCGAGAACAAAGGACAAACACAATGACAACATCATGTATACACAGATATGTGTATGTGTATATATATATGCACACACACAAACTATATATATATATATATATAACATGTATGTGTGTGTAAGTTTGTGTGTAATATATGTACATATTATATAAAATATTTTCCCACAGTTTGTCCTCTATGATTCAATCCCATATCACAGCTGTCTATTAGACATTTCAAATGGAATGGTCAAAGATACATTAAATTCAATATGATATTGAACTGTACTTACTACATTTCCCCAAAACTCTCACCTTACAAATATCTTTATTTATGTCAAAGACAAAACCAGCATCCTTCTAACCTTTCAGGTTCAAAACCTCAGAGTTATCGTAGAATCATTCCCTTTACTTCAAATATGCAGTTATTTGTTATTTTTTGCTGTTTCTACCTTCACAGTTCCTCTTCCATTGGATTCCTTCTGTCAGGCTTTCATGAAAACATATTATATAATGTATATTATAATGTATATATAAAAATATACACGTATGCATTATATAACATTTTATTTATAAAAAATTTAAATTCTAATGGGAGGGACAAATACACATATGTATATTGATAAATGTACATCTAGATATACATATACAAACACAAAATACATATTCACATTTGTTCACATGATACATATACTTACATGTATATGTATATATGTGTGTACACACATACTTTTTTCTCCAATTGGAATCTAATTTCCCTCCATTATTGGGACTTATGCCCCATCACCTAGGGTAATGGTAGTTATGACTTGGTCTCTTATCAGTCGGCTATCCCAGTATAATAGTAGGTACAATAGCATTTATGGGACAGGATATAGTCAACATTTATGCCATATAAGACTTGGGACCTTACACTTTACACTTATGGATATGTAAAATCCCACATTTCTCTGAGTTTGACTCACTCTTCCAACTAGTTTTCATAGTGCCAGGCCTAAGTCACATATTTTATAGCCATAGAAACAAAAACATAAGGAGGCTAAGTGATTTGTCCAGGGTATGTAGCTGGTTAAGTATCTGAGGTTGGATTTGAATGCAGGTCTTCCTAATTCCAGAACCTGATCTCTATCCACTGCTCTAATTTTGTAACTGATATTCATAGTCAAGCAAAACAATCTCTCACATTGGACATGTCCAAAAATGTATGTCTCATCACCCTTTCAAAGTTAGAGGAGATATGGGATCATTTTTTGATGTAGAGGTGTTGTTATAATTGATGTGTGTGTGTCCATTCACATATACCCTAACTATGAGTCTTTCTTCACTAAGAAATGATTTTGATACTGTACTATAGGTAAATCTGCCAAGTATCATTTCCTCAAATACAAACCATAAAGCAACAAGAATATAAATCAATTGATGAATGTGTTCATTATTTTTTAAAAGAAACAAAGCAACCTTATTCACATTTTACTGGTTCCATTTTATTGGTTGAAATAAAGCTTAACTATTATGAGCCATTGTGTCAAATATTCTAAATAGGTATTACGAATTATTATATTGTATCAAAAATTGCTCAAGTAATTTGATTATTGTTAGAGAGTCTTTGGTTGATTATTTTACTAGAGATTAATGAATAAAGACATTTACCTAAAATCTAGTTAGCTAAATGATATTTGTGTTGCATTACTTGAAGTGATTTTATTCTTTTCTCCACTTTTTCCCCAATTTAAAATATATTATACTATCCCAGTTTCAATTCTGTCAAAGGAAAATGTTAAAATTTTCTCTAAAATATAAGGTGATATAAAGACTAACAATATCCTAGCAGCCTATAAGACAAGATGGTTTTCCAGGATAATGCAAATTCTAAGGATTTTTTTTGCTTGGCAAAAATAGCTAAATATTTCAGGTAAGAAATTTAGATCATCAAAATTCTATGAACAAAGCTAGAGAGTTTAATGACTATACTTATAAAGTACTTAGAAACAACTGTTTTGAAGTAATGATATGAAAACAATTGTGCTATAATTTTCTTATAATCATCATTAAAAGTTACAGAAGATCTACTATCTATAGCATGCTATATTAGGTACTGGGATATCCAAGGTCAAGATATATATGTATTTATGTTTGTATCTACATGTGTGTATCTATCCATCCATCCATCCATCCATCCATCCATCTACCTATCTCTCTATCTATCTGTCTATCTTTCTGTGTGTGTGTATTCCTTGTATATGTATATACATATATGTATATACGTGGGCATATATATGTATATTTATATACATGCACACATGGACATGCACATGTACACAGAAACACACACAGGAAAGGATCTTATATTTAGAATAACATTCTCAAAGATTATAAAATCATAGATGTGGAATAGAAAAGGATCATAGAATCCCTCTGGTTCAAGACTATCATTTGCATATCATGAAACCTGAGTCTTAGAGAAATTGAATTACATGTCCAATGGTTGAACTGAATTGAAATCTTCTACATCAATGTCTTCAATCCATTCTGTCATGTTCCCTCTCACCTCTCATCTCAACTACAAGGTTATACATATAGAAGGTAACTGATTCTCAGGGATTGGGGCTTATAAGCAGCCACTTTTCTTTGATGGCTGTTTTGATCTTATTTTTTTTTCTTTCTTCCCTCCCTCGCCAAAGTCCCAGTAAACTAAGAGGAAAAGTACTTTAAGGAAAGTACCCCTTGAAATAACTTAACCTCTCATCATCCTTTCAATATAAGTTGGTGACTCAGAGAACCCCAAATTGTAAATAATGATGATGATGATAGCGACAAAATTGACACATATATGTAGTGCTTTAAGTTCTGAAAAGTGGTACTTTACGTATGTTATCTGATTCTATCTTCCCAACAATTCTGTGAGAGAAATGCTATTATCCCCATTTTACAGATCAAGAACTGAAGCTGAGAGAACTGTCTTGCCCAGAATCATGCCATGTCTTTGCTTCCTTGTAGGTTTTCTTTTGTTCTGGCTGTACACATTTTACTTTGTTCTTTTTCCTCTTCCTTCCCCCTACCTACCACCACAAGGCTATGATTGACCATGGATATATTTATCTATAATTATTGATATATACATACATGTATACATTTGTACAGCTACATACATATAGATACATTCATACATACATATATAAGCATATCCTTTCCCTAAGAGATTCTACTAGTAGTCTTGTTTTTATATTTGGGCATATTTTTTTTCTCCTATCAATCCTAACTCCTGTACTTTACTTCTACCTGCTACTTTGTCCTTCTATTACTCAACCCACTCCCACTCCAGCAATCCATCACTTCACCTCCCATTCCCCTAAATGTCTATACCTTCCTGTACCTCCTTTCATTCTAGTCCCTCACCTTCTCCTCTAAAGTTCCCTCCTTTATGCTTTCTCCCTGCCCCACTGCTTCTGCACTCACCACAGGTGTGCTGGTTCCTTCTCACCCTCACTTTATAGATAATTCAATACAACTCCTTTAGATGGAATGTGTCATAATAAATGAAACACAAAGATCTAGGTTTGAATCCTATCTCTGCAAAGGGAGCTCACATGACCAGAAAAATGACTGATTAGTCACTTTCTTTAAACTATTTGAATCCTCTCTCTCCCTCTCCAATACAATAATATATAGGATTATGTATAATAAATGCAGAAAACCAAATGCAGAAAAGACAAAACCAAAAACCAGATTACTTCAGTAAAGTAAAAATGCTTTTTGAGTTAATGCCAGAGAACTCCAAAAAGTATTTTAGTCAACACTCTTCACCTGCTTGCTTCCACATGCCAATGGCAAGAAGGTAAATAAACGTGCAGATTTGTGCTTATGGTTTGACCCTAGGAATTGGGGGGTGGTTGTGGGTGTGGCAGAACAGAGCAAAGGAAGGGAAAGGAGAAGAGTTGAGACAGTAAAGTTGTAAGATGAGTAAATATGAGAGACTGAAAGGAAGGTGGAGGAAAACTTAGTTGAGTCCAATCTTGGCCCCCAAGAGGTTATTCAGTTGAAAGACCCAGAACAGAAAATGCCATATTCTTCCAATGTGATCAGGTTAAGGCAAGTTTGACTTCTATTCACTGGAAAAGAAAAAGGCTCCAAAAAGTGAATGAGAAAATACAAAAAAGAAAGACCAAAATTATGGAAAGAAGAATCCACAATCCAATACAAAGAAGTCACCAGAGAAATCCTAAAAGTAAAATCAGTAAAATCTCAAAAGAATACAAAGTTGTCTACATAATTACTATGATAAGACCAAAAATAGTGAAATAATAATATATTATAAAATACAAAATCAGATTATGCAGGGAACAAGGGAAAACATCAACTATAATATGGTTCAAAAATAAAAATCATATGAGGAGATTAAACATTAAAAAAACACTTAGCAGATTAGGAAAAATGGAATGTATTATGGAGATGATCTTTAAAGAAAGGAGAAATTTTTACCTTTGAAAGCTAAAAAGATTGAAGTAGAAAAAATTATCTAAAAAAATAAAAGAAATATGCTCAACAGAACACAATACAAACTACAAGAATTTAAGACAAGATGTGCAGAAATAACTTAACATCTACCAGAAGAACATGAAAACTCAAATGTCAATTGAGAGAATCCTCAGATAGAACTACAGAAAATAGCACATTTTAAATGTTAAAGTATATGGTGATTAAATGTAACCATTTCAAATCCAAGCAACCAATATTAAATCAGCCAAGAAAGAGATGTCTGTTTAGTTGACTGATCACAAATATGGTAACAATATGATCTAGTACAAGGAAATTGTGGAAAAGATGTAGAGGAAGTGGGGGAAGCACTCGATGTATAATACTAGTCTACTACAGGATAGTATCAGAGAAAGTAGTTATACAGGAGAGTTTAGTGTGCCAAGACATCTCATTGATTAGGCAAAAGTAACTTAAATTCCTTTCTTTTGTTGAATATTTATGTTAATTTCATTGATGATTAGACTGGATTTGAACTCAGGTCTTCCTGACTCCAGGACAAGTACTATGTTCATTGGAGAAAATTGGAACACTGAAATGGCTTTTAAATGGAATAATATAGGGAATCAATTTGAGAAGAATGGAAAGGCCCATCTTGCTGCAATGAGAACAAAGTAAAGCAGGATATTATGAATTTGTAATGCAGAGAGTTATCATTTCTGTAGGATTTCATCCATCTTTATTGTGACAGAATGTGATTGATTCCACAGAGGATATTTCATCTACTTAAAGTATTAGGATGTAGTAAATTTTTAGTTACAGTAGTTGAGGCAGTAGTGATTGATTCATACAATTGATCCCTATTTTTAGCCACACATAATTGTTATAAAATTATTTCATGTTTTTGGCAATTATTTAGAAGACCGTACTTCTAGATATGTACCACACAGCAAGATTCTATAGAAATGGTAGATTATTGTAATAAGTTAGGCCAAGGCTATTACAGTAACAATGGATCTATTCTGGATTCATCAGAGTTATAAAACTTAAAATTTTAAGTAATTTTACAAAGCAATTTCCATGGGTTAGAGTTTGAATGACTTCGCAGATGTGGAAAGCTAAATATTCATTCAGTTGGTTCTATATCTGATTTCATCTTCATGTACGGCCCTGGTAGCCAATAGGGGCAAAGAAGAATTAAGTATTGAGAATATGATCCATAAATCTTGAAGGCCTTTTGCTTCATTTCCAACCCCACATTCTGTTCAGGGAACTAGTCTTGGGCAAGAATGGTTGTATGGTTCTTGCTTTTATCCAGATATAAGCTCTAGCAAAGGGAAACATTGGGAATGACATGAAACTAACTATCTCTGACACTCATAATCTGTAGTACAAATGGCAACAGTGAATTGGAATTTCATTTTTAAATTTTTTTAGATTCACAACATGTCTTTTCTTCAAAGTGAAACATTCCAATACCATTCTAAGTTTAATTAGAAATTGGCTATATTTTTCTCATCCAAAACTAAGCATCACAATTTAAATAGGAAATGACTTTATTGCAGCATAAATGACAGACTAGATTGATCATTTGTTTATCAGCTAGTTCCTCTAAAAGTTATATGTTTATTTCTTAGCCCTGGGCACTTATTTGATGCTTCTTGCAAAGTTAGTGAAAGATAAAGTTGGAATCAGGGAAGGGGAAAGGCCAAGAAAAAACTTAAAAACCTGCACATAGTGAGTAATGTACATTGCTACAATTTCCTGACTCTTAAGATATATCAGAAAGAGTTTTAGTAAAATGGATATGTCAAATGTGTCTCATTGCTCATTTATGTCACAATCCTTTGACAATAGCTAGACATGCAGATGTATTCCTTGATAGTCCTACAATTTTGCCATTAGGGAGTGATAAACTTTGATTCGGGAAGCTAGTGTCAGTATCCATGGCTGCTTTGATCTTCATAAGGTTATGTTTTGAAAATTAAAGGGAGAGCTACCTGTGAAATCAAAGTCAATCTACTGTTTTCTTCAGTGGGGAAGCATGAATTATCCAATATAAAGTGTAGAACCATATAAAGACTGTAATCTCATCTCAGTATTCTTATGGCTTTAATAAACTCTTCATGCTTCCTTCTTGCAGTTTATGGCATCATAGGGACCCTTCTATAAAATTGCAGCCATAAATTTCACCTTATGCTGGACAGATTTTACTTTTTCTATTCTGTATATCTTTCATTCTATTTTCCAAAGAATCAAGACATGACAACATTGATTAAAGATTTATATTGCTGTTTCAGAATTCAAGAAAAAAAAGAAAGATGCTTAGTTATGAGATGACAATGTGAAAGTGGAGCTAAGTTTAAGCTAAGCTCCTACAAATTCATGCTACTCAGATAGATGAGCAGTACTAAGGAAAACTGAAATATAATCCTTTGCTATCACTGAATTTTTAATTCTGCATGATCAGATCAAATACAGAATGGATTTCATTATGTCTACTGACATTTGGCAAAAGTGGTTAATCAGTCATCAAAAAATGCATTGTTTACTACCATCTGTTGGCACATCTGTTTTTTTAAAACTAATTCATAGCTCGAAAGAGACCATATTTAGGTTAGGCACAGAAAAAAAATCTCTTAGAATTATTATATAAGGAATAAGTATAAAGCAAACTTCTCTCTAGAGATGATTTTCTTATTAGGCCCTGGAATATTTGGCATTTCATTTGGTAATTCCCAAACTATTACCTAGAAGTTTGAACTTTTAAAATAATCTTTAGTCTTGATCTAGGTCCTTATCACTTTACATATCATTGTGTTTCACATTTCTTCTGTGAGAAAAACACATTGAGCTTACAATGAGCAACTCTTCTGATGATCCCTCCCCCTCCTTTTCTTCCTTTCATACCCTTGGAGCATATTCCAAAGCTCAGCAGATTAACATGACTTTTCTTTCATTTTCTATTCTATTCCTTATTCAATCAGAGGCCTCAACTATCATGATTATGTCGGTGGTTATCAAATATATATGTGTATCTATGAATTCTCTCCTGATGGTTAATGCTGTTTTTCAGCTCTCCCTTAGACTTCTTTACTTTGAGGTTCTTTAGTCTTCTCCAAACTAGCATAAGAAGCAGCAAGGTATAGTTGAAAGGATGTGAGAGATGGAGTCATGAAGACCCAACTTCAGATCACATCTCAGATACTAGCGTACTAGCTTGATTATTCTGAGCACATCACTCTTTGGGCCTCAGTTTCTTGCCTAGAAAATGAGTTTGACACAATGATCATTAAGGTTCCTTCTAGCTTCAAAGTTATGACCCTAAATCTACGGTCATATAGTGACTAACAACTTTCACCTTTAAATATATAAATCTAGATCTGACCCTTAACTCATCTCTTTCCCACTACTAGTTCTCCCTATGAGCTTACTTATTATTCAGGATCATAAAATTCAAGGAATCTTAGAGGTAATCAATTCCAACTTATGTTTCAAAGGGGATCTCCTATCCATTTTTCCTGGAAAGTAGTCAAACACCTCACATGCATATGGCCTTTGTGGAGTAGAAGGAACTCAGTACCTTCTGAGGCAGCTTATTCTCTCTGGATCTCTATCATTTGTATTGGAGCAACAGATGACTCCTTGTTTGTTGTGGCCTGTGACAATCATGTTCAAAACAAAAGTTCTGTTCTTTGTTCTTTCACCTTTTGAAATGCTAAGTTTTCACTAAGGCAAGAAAAGGAATTATTTGGCCCTCTTCTGTTTGGGGTGGGGAGAGAGAGACAAAAAGAGAGAGAAAGAGGAAGAGAGAGATAGAGACAGAGAGAGAGAGACAGAGAGACAGAAACAGAGACAGAAAGCACACTAATATATGGATAATTGAAGTAGTCCCCCATCACTATTACACACACACACACACACACACACACACACATACACACACATCATACCTATTGTAGCTCCATGGCTTTTGATGTTTCTCAGACTCTTTATTTTTTTCCTGCTGAAGTGGTCTCTAATACATTTTAAAAACAACATCATTTCTACATGTGCATCTTGTAATATTCCCCCAAATGTTCTCCATTATACATGCATTGTTTCTTGCCAATATTCTTGTGAGTATATCTTAAAAACAACAAGAGCAGTATATTGTTATAACTGAAATCTGCACATGAGAAAATCCAAGTCACAAAGTTCTGAGCACAATCAATTTATAAGGAGTAATTATTGCCAATAAAAGGAGATCCAAGACTCCTCAGCAATCTAAAATTATTTAGAGAAGATAGAGCAGTATTTTTTTTAAATATACCATTTATTGATTATATAAGGTTCAAGATTGTGATTGGTCTCTAGTGTAGGTGGAGCAGGATGGGCTTATATTTTCACCTATTCATTCTGACTTATTGCAAATGGAGGTTTCCAAAAGGTGACTTACAAAGGAGAGTTCCCAAAGACCATGGCAAGAAAAAACACAACTGGTCAATAACTTTTGAAAAATCTGAAAAGTACCATGCCATGACTCTGTACACCAAAATGCTAATGAACAAGCAGAACTTCTTATAAAAGGGTCAAATCACGATTCCTAATCTGCAACTCCTCCCACCCCAACTTTTTGGAGTGAGGCAGATTGAGTCCATTCGGCAGGCCATAGAAATTGGAAAATTAGAATCTTACAAAACATTGATACTAAGTACTAAGACCTTATAGAGTTTAAGCCTGAAGTTGATCTACTTACCTGATTCCCGTGATTGACTACAAGGATGCCTATTATCATGACTGTTATTCAGTTTTGTAATATAATGTTTGCTATAACAATGAGACAAAAAAAAAAAGAAATTGAAGGAACTTAAAAAAAGGCAACAAGGAAACAAAATTATCATTCTTTATAGAATACTATGATAGTATACTTAGATAACCCTGGAAAATCAAATAAAAAATAATACAATTAGTAACTTTCACCAAGTTGCAGGATATAAAATAAACCCACATAATTATCTACTATCAAAGCTACTACCAAAAATACTACCCCAAAACCCCAGCAACAGTACATATAAGTGAAACTTCACTTAAAGACACTGCAGAATATAAATACTTGGGAGTCTACCTGCCAAGAAAAACCTAAGGAATATCTGAACACATTTACAATAATTTTCCCACAAATAAAGACAGAGCTAAACAATTAAAGAAATATTTTTTGCTCATGGATAGGCTGAGTCAATTTGACAAAAATAACAATTCTACCTAAATTAATTTGTGTATTCAATGCCATAACAATAAAACTATCCTATTGGATTGTCTAACAGAACAGGAAAGGAAAATGACTAAGGGAAGGAGAGAAATTGAGACCTTAATATATTGCTGGGAGTCATGAACTAATCCAACCATTCTGGAGAGCAGTTTAGGGCTATGCCCAAATGTAGTGCCAATGCGATATTCACAGCACCCACGGTGGTCATGAATATCCTGGTGCAATTCTGAATTTCGAAATATAACAGACTCTCCACATGATGGACAGAACCGTTTATTCTGACACCACAAAGCCAAACCCATCATAGTAACAAAAATCCATACACAATAACAATGCAAGAAACAACACCATCCTCAAGCCTTCCCCCTGCTAGGCTTCCCACAAACCAGCTCCATTAAACAAAATCACAAACAAGCTCTTTCACTCACACTAGTCAGCAGCCTGCATCCTTCCTAGTTCCCTCAGCTCTGCTCTAGCTTTAGCTCTTCATATTCCACTCATTCAGCAAACTCCTCCCACCACAGGCTCCATGTGAGTCAGACTCATGTAACTCAGGCTTCTTTGTGACCCAGGAAGGTCACATGGATCTCTTAATGAATATGAAAGATCTCCCCATTTAAATTACCATTACACCAAAGAGTTATAAACTATATATCACTTTACATAGTAATAACACTGCTAGCTATGTTTCCCAAAGATATCAAAGAGAAGGGAAAAGAACTAATTTGTACAAAAATATTTATCGCAGCTCTTGTGGTGGCAAAGAGTTGGAAATTGAGAGGATTCCTATTACTTGAGGAATGGTTGAACAAGGTGTGCTATATAATTGTGATGGAATTCTATTGCACTGTAAGAAATGATGAGTAGGATGTTTTTAGAAAAAGCTCAGAAGACATATGTGAATTCATGCAGAGTGAAATAAGCAGAGCCAGAGACCAATGTACATGGGAACAATAATAAATGATCAACCATGAAAGACTTAGCTAGTCTGATCAAGACAATGATGTAAGACAATCTCAAATGATTGATGAAGAAAAATACTATCTCCAGAGAGACCTGATGAACGCAGTATGCTGACTGAAGTGTGTTTTTCTTTTAACTTTATTTTATTAATTTTATTTTTAATGTCCTTTTGTCACGTGCAAATACGTTTTACATGACTTCACATGTATAAGTGATACGTAATTGCTTGCCTTTTCAATTCATTGTTAAAAAAATTACTTGTAATTGGAGAGTGATTAATAAAGTAAAAATATATCTTAAAAAGACTATAAATTAAAAGAGGGTGCCAATCTGAAACACTAGCAAGAGTTTACTCTTTCAGAATCCCTTGTGCCAGAGAAATTGATATTCACTATTATCCTATTTAACACCCTTCTAATGCCATATCCCAGTCATGGGTTATGCTGTACTATATCTTCATGGGATTTATAGAATATTACTGTTTTTTTTTTTTAAGATTCTGACTCCAGTGAACTTCTGCGAATTATTTCCGAAGTCAGTATCCTTTCCTCAGTCCCAAACACATCTTAGTACTTATCATTCCCTTGTTTAGAAGGGGAAAAAAGGTCAATGATTCATCATTGTCTATTTAAGGAATGTCCAAAACCAATAGGGGAGCATCCAAGACATTCCATAATGTAGCTCTATTTGTCTTTCCTACCTAATATCACTCTAGTCATTTTCATATACTTTATATTTGTGCTAAACTACAATACTCATTATTTCCTGAACTTCTGGCGTATCACATACCTTTCTCATTTCTCTTGCTTTTTTCAAGAATCTCTAATTCTTTCCATTACTCCTACCTCTAAGTATTGAAATCCTCTCACTTTCTTCATGAAGCCTTTTCTAATATCTTTAGAAATACTATCTCCTTTTTTATAGCTAACATGAAACTTTATATATTTATCGTTTTATATTTGGGGGGGAATTTGGAAGGGGGTTAA
This sequence comes from Potorous gilbertii, assembly GCA_028658325.1. Lineage (NCBI taxonomy): Eukaryota > Metazoa > Chordata > Mammalia > Diprotodontia > Potoroidae > Potorous > Potorous gilbertii. The sequence goes on along the minus strand of CM053772.1, from coordinate 180,204,106 downwards.
AGATCTGTATTTCTTCTATCTAGAGAATTTCAATGTAAAAACTCTTGACCAACTTAGAAAAACAACTTTTTCTTTAAGTTCTTTTCTTAGAAGGTTGCCTAAAGCTCTTGGAAAGTTAAATCAATTTCTGATAGTCATACAATGACTCTGTGTCAGAGACTGACTTTGAATCCATGGATCCTCAATTCAAAGTCCTACATTTCATTCTTTATAATATCTTCCTATAATTTTTACAATTAAAATTCATATTGGAGTTATTCATATTCCTACCTAACCTCCATACTAGATGGTACCTACCTTGAATTCAAGGGCTCTTTCTTATTTATCTTTGTATCTCAAATCTAAAACACTGAGAGTTTCACATAGTAGTCTCTTAATCTGAGACTTGCAGTTGTTGTTTCTTTAATTTAATCTACTTCTTTGGTATTACTCCCAATGCTTACAATCTCAAAACTCAAACATCCTCAAAGTAAGACTGACTTGGAGAAGCTAGTCCTCCCTATTTCTAGTACTGAGGGACAAAATGATGTGTTCACACAATTTAGTTTTGTAAGTAGTTTTAGGTATAAGATAGAGTAATATGTCAGGATCGTTCACTGATGAGTAGATATGGGCTGTATCTCTAATTATAGCTCAATAATAATAAATTTCTGCATCTTAATTATATTTTTGCTACAGCAATTGTTACATAAGCCATGAAACATGAGTTAAAGGAAACTTCTTAAAAAGTTGGTTTTTTTCTTCCTGACCCTTATATCTGAATTTTCAGAGTTTCTAAAAAATGTATTTTTTTTTTGAAGTACAGCAGGGCGCTTATGTCTGTGAATAAAGTCTGATGGATGAACAAGCTTCATGGGTTCTAAATCTATCTTGCCATCTAGACTCTCTTTGGAGACCAGTGTCCAAATTAATCATGAGATGATGAATGAAGACTTTTTCATTTGTGATGAAAAATAAGCCCATCTGACCTGGTGCTTCAGCAGAAATGTCATGAAATTTGAAAATGCCTTTCTACAGTCTCAAAACTCAAAGGTCCTCAAATTAAGAACCAATTTAAAATTTGGAGTCCTCATACTGCTTGCAGCAGGGGAGCTAGTTCAAATGATTCAGTACATGAATTGAAAAAAAAAACAGTTAAAATTTATATAGTGGTTAAGACTATTAAAAAAATAAGTTGACAAATTTTTATTAAAAACAACACATGAATTTTATTTAAAGCCTCTAATTAATGGAAGTAAATGTAGTAATTTAAAATCTTAAAACAGCAATAAGAATTTGTGTGAAATAATAATATCTAATATTTATATAACCCTTATTGTGTGCCATGTGCATAGTGCTTTGCAATTATTTTCTCAGTTGATCCTCACAATATTCCTGGGAAGTAAGTGTTATTATTTTTCCCATTTTACTGTTGAGGAAACAGAGAGTGGAAGAGATTAAATGGTTTACCTCGAGTCACACAGTTAGTAATGTCTGAAACTGCATTTGAACTCAGGACTTTCTGACACCAGTCCCTGTGCTGTATTCACTGTGTCATCTAGCTGTCTCTAATACATTATGCCAAATATGATCATGCAAAATATTAAAGAGATCATATTGCCATATTATATTTTCTTGTATTACAAAGTATTTGTGCCCTCTGTGCTACATTCTACTGACCAAACCATGCATGCCCCACCATGGCAAATGTCAGCATCAGTGATCTCCACAAAACACTTTTCTAGCTGATAAAGATTTGTATCTATAAGCAACATTTTAGTTCATCAGATGCAACTCCCTGATTTTACAGATGAGGAAACTGAGGTGCAGAGAACTTATGACTTACTGCAAGCCATGGAGGTAGTGTCAGATTCACTTATCACTGTATTTTATTTAGTAATTGCTAGGATTATCATCACTAAAGAAATGATTTTACTCCTTGGAGAATCTATTTATATACGCATATTTAATATAGGAGAGAGAGAGAAAAATTTTCTATTCAATGTGTTATCTCACTGGTGGAAAAAACATGATAGAATAGGCTTATTGGCACTTTTCTGTAGAGTTTAATTTGGCATGTCTTTAAAGACCTAAGTTCATCTTTTTTTTTTATCTTTATTTTCAGACTGGCCCTGTGATTTCATTCATGTTATCAGCCCCATTGAGAAACTCTCTCTACCAAGGCAGATCACATCTGTTCTGTAAACTGTAAAATTTAGGGATTTGCCTTGGGCCACTGAGATGTTGAATCAGTCACCCAGAGTCACACACCAAGTCCCTATTGGGGCAAGACTTCCACCTTTGTCCTGACTCTGAATTAGCAAGATCAAGTATTTCACCCAAAGGAATAATTCAAATAAAATCTTGAGTTTTCCACTTTTTCAATGTAAATGTTATCCAAAAAATGTAAAATTATTGGATAAAAATTTCATGAAGTGTTTTTTTTATGTTTGTGCCAATACCATTATCTCTGTCTTGCAAATGAAGAAATGGAGGTTCAGAGAAATTGACACAGTTGATGAATATCAGAGCTGATAATTAAATTCAAGTCTGACCACCTGCTCTAGTGCACTTAATTGATGACGATGGTCATCACCATTACCACCGCCATCATCATTACCATTTTCTCATCATTAACAAAATAAATTGTTGTTCAGTCATTTTACCCTTGCCTGACTCTTTATGAACCTGTTTTGTTTTCTTAGAAAAGATATTGTAGTAGCTTGCCATTATCAACTCTAGCTCTTTTGACAGAAATGGAAACTGAGGAAAACAGGTTTAAATTACTTGCCCATGGCCACAAAGCTAGTAAATGTCTGAGATCAGATTTGAAATCTCATCTCTTGACCCCAAACCTGGAACTCTATCCCATGAACCACCTAGCTGCCCAATGAAACAATAACTACTCACACATTTGCATATGGATTTAACAACCAACAAATAACTTTTTCTCACAGCTTTCCTGTGAGAAAGTTAGTGTAAATGTTTGCAAACCTCTTTTCCATATATTAGTTTCTACTCATTAATACTTCTCTATCATACACTTGAAACTGATAATTTCTCTAAAAATCTCCTTCAGCAACAACAACAAAAAAAACTTTCACTTCTTAAAAAAAATCACAAAATTTTATAAATTAGAAGGGACTTCAAAGGCCAACTTAGATGAAAAGGGACTCCCAGAAATACATGCCCATCCAAACCTTTGCTTATAAACTTCCAAAGAAAAAGGGAACCCATTGTCTCACAAGGAAGCCCATTTCCCCTTGAGACAGCTCTAATTGTTAAGAAGTTTTTTCCTCTCATCAGTCTTAAATTGCTTTCTGGGGTCAAGCAGATCACTTCTAATCTCAGCCATGTGACAGCCTTTGAAGTAAATGAAAAAAGTAGCATGTACCTCCTGCCTGAGTTTGCTCTTTTATAAGTTAAAAATGCCTATTTCTTTCAAATGATTCTCATATGGCATCAACTTATTTTCAGTAAACATCTTCTTCACACTTTCCAACTTATCAATGTCTTTTTTTTAAACTGTGGCACTCAGAACAGAACATGCTACTACTGTTAGACGTTTCCTATTCCTGGACTCTACGCCCTTCTTAATGCATCTCATCATAATAGCAATTTTTGTTGTTGTTGTTGTTAGATGCCAAATCACACAGTTTTCTCTTACTGAACTGGGGATCCACATATTCCACAGCATCCCCAGATCTTTGTAACTGTTTGTTTGCGTTTTGTTTGTCCAAATACTAACTAACTAATTCTCTTCCATTTTGTTCTGGTAAAGCTTTTGATCCACCTACCCCCATTAAATTGTGAGCTCCTTGAATGCAAGGAATGTTTTTGTCTTTTTATGAATCCCATATATTGAGCATAGGGACTGAAACCCAGGAGTAGCTTCAAAAATGCTTTTTGACTTGCTTTGACTTGAATTTGATCTTTATTAGGTTCCTTCAAGTAATTCTACACTGTGTGTGTACCTGTGTGTGTAGGTATATGTATGTATATATTTATGTATGTATTATATATATTTGCTACTATCATCTAATGTGTTAGTCATCCCTCCCATTTTTTTAAATATTAAAATTTTGTAAGCATGCCATTTATTTCTTTATCTAACTCAATGATGAAAATGTTAAATAGCAAAGAACCAAACACTGATACCAGGGGTCTTCCATTGAAGACCACCTGCCACACTGATATTAAATTACTAAGAACTACTTGAATTGGGCCAACCAGTCAGTTCTGAAAGTACCTAATTGTATGGGCATGTAGTCCACTTCTCTCTCTTTCCTTCAAAAGAATAATATATAATGTTTAAGTGAATAATTCTTATTTTCCATTCCATTTAACATGTAGGGTTTAGAATAATAGATTTAGATCTGGAAATAATTCAAGATCACACAAATGCACTAATATATGTACACATAAATACATGCATACATAGATGTATACTCACATATATATATATATACATGTATAAGATAGATTTATAAGGTTTAAATATGTATTCCTAACAATATCTATTAATATATCTTATCTGTCTCTACGTATGTGAAAGACATCTAATATTGTGGGTTAGAACTCTGGACCTGGAGTCAAAACAGTCCTAAAATCAAATCCAGCCTCAGACATTTATTAACATTCCATTGACTCTGAAAGCAAGCCACTTAGCACTTAATACTTGGCCTCAGTTTCCTCTTCTGTAAAAGATGGATAATGCTATCATCTGCTTCAGTGTTGTAGTGAAAATCTAATGAGTTAATATGTGTGTGACACCCTTAAAATAAAAAATTCCATGTAAATGTTACTATTTTCATGTATTTTTATATTACATTTATTTAATTATTAATATTTTATTTAGATGGTTATTTTTATTATATTTATTTTTATCAGTTTTATTTTTATTAGATTAATGTGGGGCTAGGATCCATGAAAAGTCAACTTACATGTCAATGGTCATATAGGCAATAAGTAGCAGAGCTGAGTATTGAGTATTTATCCCCTTACTGTGAATTTTCAGTAAAAATTTTGACTTTGGCTCAATATTTCTTATAATGAACAGTACAATACACTACAGCATCTGATACTAATTTTAAAACATATTTTTTGTATTTTAATTAAAATCTCTTTTGCTGTTGCTAAAATAAATACCTTTAAAGTTTTTCATTTCTTCATTCTTCAAAAGAAGATTCCCTTTCTCTGTATAACTTAGAAATATATGGGTGAATTGTTTGATGTTTAGTAGAAGAATAGAAGATGGTTTTCCAGTGAATAAAAAATGTAAAGAGAGTAAAGATAGAAATAAAAGACTGTTTTAGTATACTATAGCATGATAATCAGGAATAAACCCTGTAAAACTCTTTTACACACTGGGACTCTGAGTTGGCTTCATCCTCTACCTGGAGCTTCTGAGCTTCTAATCCTGCCAACTTTCCTAGTCTGAAATTGCTATTCCGCCTCCTCAGAGACAAATATAAAGAAAATCCAAAAACCTCCAATTTGCTCTATAATGTTAAGTAGACAACAGAGATGATCCCCTTTTCTCCTTAATGGGGATTCACACAGTGATGTCAGAAATAATAGCCTACATTTAAAGAGCAAGCCTTCATGTTTATAAATTGATTTATGCATATGTATGCATCATTTTACAGATAAGGAAAATGAGATTCTGTGGGATGAAGTGATTGGCCCATGGTCATGCAACAAATAAATAAATCAAAGAACCTGTACTCAAACACAAAATCATTCCACTACATCACAAATGTGCCTCTTAAAGTGGTGTCAAATGTTATGAAATAGTGTTCCTGTCCTGAGCCCTGTCTTGTTCCCACTAGTAACTCTTGGCATCTAGCTGTGATTGCTTCTAGAAAATGCTCCAGTGTTCTTTGGAGAATTTATTTCTTTTTTTTTTTTTTTGGAGAACTCTAGAGCTCCTTTAGAAAAACAAATTTATGTAGAATCTGCAATAGCTCACACATGGCTATTTTCCTTAATCCAGGTCAATGATGTTTGTCTAGATTCAGGATATATTCTCAAACTTGGCAAGCATACTCTCCCATGAGGATGCTCATCACTACCTTGATAGATGTGAAATTGAGTAAGATAAGGACCCTGACCTCATGCAACTAACAGTTGTGTAGAAGGGTTCTGTACATATGCAGAAAAGAATAATATAGATGGATGTATCTGATTTGTGATTTCACTGGTTTAATGAACTCTTGATCAGGGACTGCATCTCTTAAGAGTGTTTTGTTTTGTTTATACCAACCTTAGATTTTTAATTAAATAGAAGAAAAACAGATTTAAATTTACACCAATACAGAATACCAAGGCAGAGAGGTCAAAAAGTTGACTTTAGGTCTAACTGAGCCACCAAGTAAACAGTTTGAGGGGCAAAACCACAAACATGTAAGGGTTAGTTGGGTGGAAGGGAGGTGTGTGGCATAAAAGGAATGGACCTGGGGAACAGAGGAGGATTTCCCTCTAGATCAGCCAGGGTCAGTGTTCCCACTCCTCCAGCTTCAGGGCTCTGCACATTTTATCTTTAATATTTTTTTCTTTTTTTTCTAAATTATTTTATTAGTTTTCAGTTTTCACTTCCATAAGGATGCTGCCCTTCTTGAAGGAAGAAGGAGATTTTTAAATTTTTAACCTATCTCCACAACTAACTGGTGACCAACTGATTAGAATGACTATGATATTATAGAGAGAAAAGAAGCAACAGTTATTTAGCAGGAAAATCAGTCCCACCTCAGGGATTTATTTCCCTTTGGGTCACCTAATGTTTCTAGGAGGCAAAGGGACACAGCATTCTTGGCAACTTCATGTCTGCTTGACCTGTCTTTTGTGACAGCTACCCAGAGGAGGACACTGAAAGGCATGGAGTGACTAGGTATCACCACTTTGCACCAGAAGCAGCGGGAGCCTGAAGGTCCAGCTCCTAAGTACTTGGTGAGAAATACAGACATGCCTAGGTGCCTCTGTTGAGTGATCTGGGCAGAGCTAGGGGGTATCAGGGTCCCCAATTTCTCAGGTAGGGTTCTATGGCTGCTCTCAGGCCTCAAGCCCCAAAATAAAGGACCTTTAGTTTGCTGTCAAGAATTGTTGCTTCAGATCAGGCTTCAGCCATTCTACTGGCACCTGCTTACCACAGAACTTTGAGCCTTCTACCAGAGCCTACTTGGCCATGGCTGCAGCCCTGTAGGAGTTAAACTTGAGCAGTGCAATCTATTTATTGGGGGCATAAGACTAGGGAGCTGCAGTGCTTCCTGCAGACCAGAGCCTGGGGGCTGCAGGGCCTGAAGCAAGGCCTGGTGGCTCAGGACTGGGGGCAGCCCATACAAGGTCAGCTCCCATTTCTCGATGCTCCAGCAGACCATTGAGGACAGGCCAGGAGGGTGGTGGTGAAGAGTGCCTAGGTCAGGGCACTAAAAGTCATCATGAGGTGAAACTTTTGGAGAAGTCCTACTTGCTGGAACACTGGAATCAGCTGGTGATCATACACATCCTGGGCCAGGTGACCGATGAACACCTCTGAACACACTGGTGGAGGGCTGGCTGCCCCCTCAGCCTGGGGTGGACCTCAATACTGCCTTTACTTGGTTCACTTGCACTAGCTTTGAAATTAGATGATTCTTTAAAGTTTTCCAAGTCAGTTATAAAGTCTAAAAAACAATGATTCACAAACAAGAGGATAAAATGAAAATTAGAGTAATGTAAGCAAAATAATATTATGGGCTCAGACTCTCCTCTTTTCCAGGTTGAACATCACCAGTTAGTTTGATCATTGCTCAAATAATAGATTCAAGACCATTTGCCCTTCTACATCACCATTTTAATATTTGTCCTATTCTATTTTTAAGGTATTATTTTCTCCAATATATTTTATGCCTCCTTTACCAAACTGTTGAGTCTTTTTTTGTGTGTGTGTGATTTTGTGATTTCATCATTCTCATTTTTTCCCCCAATTTTTCTCTCAACCTCTCTTATTTGATTTTGACAATCCTTTTTGAGTCTCCCAGGAATTCTTTTTTTTTTTTTTGCCTGATACTAATTCACATTTTCCTTTGAAGTTTTGGATGTAGCAGTTTTGATTTTGTTGTCTATTTTTGACTTTGTGTTTTGGTGTTCTTATTTTCTCATTTTTCTAGCGAACTTCTTGGCTTTTAATTTTATTTTAAAGTTGGTCTTTGCTCCAGGGATGGAGGGGACACTGTCCCAAGCTTCTAGTTTTTGTTTGTTTGTTTTCTTTTGTTTTATTGTTTTCAGAACTTGTTCTGGGGTTCTGAGAGTTTTCAGTTCTTCTGATATGGTATGATTTAAGGAAAAGTATGTTCACTGCTTTCTTGGTCTGTGCTCTGGTCTGTGAGCAACCAGAAACCATGTCTTTGTCTGAGAACTGCAACTAGGATTACTGCTCCCTTAGGGCCACATGACCTAGTGTTCAAGAGCTCCTCCTAGTCCTAGAACCATGGCCTTGAACTGCATATGGGAACTGAAAAACAGATTCCTCTACCCATACCAGTAAAGCTTCCCCTATAATCTCCTGACTAGTTGTCCAACCCCTGTACCATCTATGAGCTGAGAGTTCCAGAAGTCACTATGCTGATTTATGTTGTCCCAAAGTTCACTATTGTCTTGTTGAAGCACAGATTATGCTGAACTGCACTCTACTTTCACTCCAGTAAGACAAAACTTTCAGAGGATTTCTGGTTCTGGGAGACAAGATGGCAGAGTGATTGGTAACTGTTATCTTGCTCCACTTGTTGACCTTGACCAGCCCAGAGATGATTTCCCTGGAACAGTGGGAGCAGCAGAAGGGGTAAACAGACTCTCAATCTCAGAAGCTAGAAAGACTCCTAAGGAGGGTCCCTCTTGCTGTGTCCAAAGGCGACCACTGCAGGATCAGAGCTGTCCCAGATAGTTCCACCTCAACAAACTGGGTGAAGATCCTGAACCCCAGGGAGATGAGGCCGGTAACTGCTGTCACCAGGACCCCAGGTGTGTCTTAGCACCTCAATGGAATCAGGAAGATACTAGCTCAGAAAGCTGAGCTTGCCGATGCTCTACCTCAGAAAAGGAGCCTCTAGCATCCAGACCATCCCTCCCCCACACTTAACAAGCTACCTCCAGGGGTAACTGCAGGGAAACATCAGCCAGATCAGCACCAGGTAAGCTGCAGCACTTCATTTCTACTTGAAAGAACGAGAGCCCACAACACACAAATCCTCAAGTTTTAGGCCCAAGAACTGTAGGACAGAACTCCCTGTGCTACAGACAAAAGGACCTACCTTAAAGGCAAGGGAAAGTGTTATTATCATGAGTAAAAAGCAAAGCAGAAAAGAAAAGACCATAGAATCTTTCTATGGGGACAAGGACCAAAACACAAGTACCAAAGAGGTCAGCATTGAAACTACACTTCCATCTGAAACTTCAGAAGGGAATATAAACTGGTCAGAAGAAGAAAGAGCCTTCTTGTAAGAGGTCTGGAAGGATTTTAAAACCCAAATTAGAGAAATAGAAGAAAACTTGACCAATGATTTTAAAAACATGAAAAAAGAATGCACTGAAGAGAACAGGTCCTTAAAAAGGAACATTGGACAAATGGAAAAGGAAATACAAAAGTAAACTGGTAAAAATAACTCCTTAAAGAAACAATTGTACAGATGGAAAAGGAGATACAAATGTTAACTGAAGGAAACAATTTGATAAAAAATATAATTGAGCAAGTAAAAGCTAGTGAATCTATGAGACATCAAGAATAAATCAAACAGAATCTAAAGAATGAAAAGATAGGAAAAAAATGTAAAATATCTAATTGGAAAAAATAACTGACCTGGAAAATAGACCCAGGGGAGAAAAATCTAAGGAGTATTGGTCTACCAGAAAGCCATGATGAGAAAAAAAAAAGCCTAGGCAGTATCATCCAAGAAATCATCAAGGAAAATTGCCCAAAAGTTCTAGATCCAGAGGGCAAAGTTGTCATCAAAAGAATCCACCATTCACCTCCTAAAAGGGACTCCAAACTAAAATCACCAAAGAATAACATTGACAAATTCCGGAGCTATCAAGTGAAGGAGAAATACTGCAGGCAGCCAGAAAGAAAGCATTCAAATATCGAGGAGCTACAGTCAGACTCACAAAGGACCTGGCAGCTTCTACATTAAAAGATCCAAATAATTGGAATATGATATTCTGTAAGGCAAAGGAGCTGGGACTACAAGCAAGGATTAATTAGCCAGTAAAGGTGAGCATATTTCAGGCAAGAAAATGGACTTTCAGTGAAATAAGGAATTTCTAGATATTTCTAATAAAGGAACTCAACAGAAAATTTTGTCTTCTAATGCAGGTCTCAAGACAGGCATAAAAAGATAAACAGGGGAAAAAAACAACTTGGTATACAATATGGACAAACTGTATGAAAACATCCCTATAAGGGAAGGTGATTCTTGTTAATCTTGAGAATTGTATGTTTATTATGAAATGGAAAAGGGATATACAAAGATAGAGGGAGTGGGTGTAAATTAAATGATGTGATGATAACAAATGTGATTTAAGGGTTGTTAAAGCATTTGTTTAAGGCATTGTAATTGGAGATGTGAAAAGGAGGAGGAAGAAAAAAAAATAAATTCCATCACAGGAAGAGGCACAGAAAAATATTACAGTATAGGGAAAGAGAGGAGGAAGATGAGTATTGCTTGAGAGGTACTCTTAACTGATTGAATTCAAGGAGAGTACAGCAAACTCAGTTAAGTATAGAAATAGAACTACCTCTAGGCAAAAGGAAGGGAAGGGGGAAATAAAAGGGAGGGGAGGCGAAAAATGAGAAGTAGTAAGGGAAAAAGTATTAAAAGGGAGGAGGGTTGAAAGAAGGGAAGGAAGACTGAGGGAGGCAGTGGTAAAAATTAAAACTCTATTGGGGAGGGGAAGGCAGAAGGGAGAACTAAAAGCATAAACAAGTGAAAAGGGGATGGAGGGAAAGATACAAATGGTAATCAAAATGGTGAATGTGAATGTGATGAACTCTTCCAAGAAACGGAGACAGATAGCACAATGGATTAAAAACCATAATCCAACAATATGTTGTTTACAAGAAACACATTTGAAAATGGGAGATACGCTTAGGGTAAAGGTAAAAGGTTGGAGCAGAATTTATTGTGATTCAACTGATATAAAAAAAGCAGGGGCAGCAATCCTAGTCTTAGACAAAGAAAAAACAGAAATAGGTCTAATCAAAAGAGATAAGGAAGGAAACTACATCCTGCTAAAAGACACCATAGACAACAAAGCATTTTCATTATTAAATGTATATCCTCCAAGTGGTATAGCATCCAAATTCTTAGAGGAGAAGTTAAGGGAGTTACAGGAAGAAATAGACAGCAAAACTCTACTAGTGGGGGACCTCAACCTCCCCCTCTCTGAACTTCAGAAATCTAACCTCAAAATAAACAAAAAAGAAGGTAAGGAGGTGAATAGAACACTAGATAAGGTAGATATGTTTGGAGAAAACATATTTTAAACATATATTTAAACATATATTAAAACATGTTTTTCTTTGGAGAAAATTGAATGGGGATAGAAAGGAATACACCTTTTTCTCAGCGGTACATGGCACACATACAAAAATCGACCATACACTAGGTCATAAAAACCTCACAATTCAGTGCAGAAAGGAAGAGATACTCAATGCATCCTTATCAAATCATAATGCAGTAAAACTTATATGTAATCAAAGGCCAAGGAAACAAAAACCAAAAACTAATTGGAAACTAAACAATCTAATCCAAACAATGAGTGAGTTAAACAACCAATTATAGAAACAATCAACAACTTCATTTAAGAGAAGGACAATAACGAGACAACCTATCAAATTTTATGGGATACTGCAAAAGCAGTTCTTAGGGAAGTTTTATATCTTTGGATGCCTGCATGAATTAAACAAAAAGGAGATCAACAAATTTGGCATGTAGCTGAAAAAACTCAAAAAAGAACAAATTAAAAATCCCCAAGTAAATACCAAATTAGAAATACTCAAAACCAAAGGAGAGATTAATAAAATTGAAATTAAGAAAACTATTGAACTAATAAATAAAACTAGGAGTTGGTTTTATGAAAAAAACAATAAAATTGATAAATTTTTGGTCAATTTGATTAAAAAAAGAAAGAAGAAAACCATATTTCCAATATCAATTTCTAATATCAAATATCAAAAGGGAAAAGAGTGAATTCACCTCTAATGAGAAGGAAATTAAAACAGTAGTAAGAAATTACTTTGCCCAAATATATATCTATAAATTCAACAATCTAAATGAGATGTATCATTATTTTAAGAGACAAAAATTGCCCAGAATAACAGAAGAGGAAGGTGAATACGTAAATAACCCCATCTCAGAGAAAGAAATTAAGCATGCCATCAATGAACTCTGTAGGAAAAAATCTCCAGCCAGATGGATTCACAAGTGAATTCTATCAAGCATTTAAAGAACAGTTAATTTCAATACTATACAAACTATTTGGGAAAATTAGGGAAGAAGGAATCCTCCCAAATTCTTTTTATGATGCCAATATGGTTTTGATACTAAACCAGGAAGAGCCAAAACAGAGAAAGAAAAGTATAGACCAATTTCGCTAATGAATATAGAGGCAAAATTTTAAGAAAGATTTTAACAAAAAGTATACAGCAACTAATCAGGAGAACAATACATTTTGATCAGATAGGATTTAAGCCAGGAATATAGGAATGGTTCAATATTAGGAAAACTATTAACATTATTGACCATGTCAACAACAACACTAACAGAAACCATGATTATCCCAATAGAAGCAGAAAAAACTTTTGACAAAATACAACACCCATTCCTATTGAAAACACTGGAGAATAGAGGAAGAAAAAGAACTTTCCATAAAATAATAACCAGTATCTATCTAAAACCTTCAGCAAGCATTATATGCAATCGAGATAAGCTAGATACATTTCCAATAAGATCAGGGGTGAAACAAGGATGTCCATTATCACCACTGTTATTCAATATGGCAGTAGAAGTGTTAGCTGTAGCAATTAGAAGAAAAAGAAACTGAAGGATTTAGAATAGGCCAAGAAGAAACTGTTATTTCTCTTGGTAGATGATATGATGATATACTTAGAGAATCCCAGAGAATCAAGTAAAAAACTACTGAAAATAAACAACTTTGGCAAAGTTGCAAGTTACAAAATAAACCCACACAAATCTTCTGCATTTCTATATATTACTAACAAAGCCCAAGAGCAAGAGATAGAAAGAGAAATCCCATTTAAAGCTAGGGTAGATACTATAAAATATTTGGGAGTCTACCTGCTAAAACAAACCCAGGGTCTATATGAACACAATTACAAAACGCTTTTCACACGAATAAAATCAGATCTAAGTAAGTGGAAAACGTCAGTGGTTCATGAATGGGCTGAAGTAATATAATAAAAATGACAATTCTATCTAAATTACTTTACTTATTCAGTTTCATACCAATCAAACTATCAGATAATTATTTCATAGAGTTAGAAAAAATAATATTGAAATTCATCTGTAAGAACAAAAGGTCCAGAATATTGAGGGAACTAATGAATAGAAATACCAGGGAAGGTGACCTTGCTCCACCGGATCTCAAATTATATTATAAAGCAGTAATTATCAAGACTACTTGATACTGTCTAAGAAACAGAAGGGTAGATCACTGGAATATGTTTCTTTCCCAAGACACAGTAGTCAATGAATATAACAATCTACTGTTTGATGAACCCATTGACCCCAGCTTCTGAGATAAGAACTTGCTGTTTGACACAAATTACTCAGAAAACTGGATAACGGTGTGGTGAAAACTAGTCATAGACCAATGTCTGACACCATACAAAAGAATAAAGTCCAAATGGGTACATGATCTAGGTATAAAGACCGACACTATATGCAAATTGGTGGAGCAAGGCATAGTGCCTTAGTCAGATTTATGGAGAAGGGAAGAATTTTTGACCAAAAAGAAGACAGAAAACATTGTGAAGTGCAAAATAGATACTTTTGATTACATTAAGTTGAAAAGGTTTTGCACAAATAAATCCAATGCAACTAAGATCAGGAGGGAAGCAGAGAACTGGGAAAGAATTTTTGCAGCTGTCTACGATAAAAGCTTTATTTCTAAAATATTTAGAGAACTGAGTCAAATGTACAAGAATACAAATCATTCCTCAATTGATAAATTGTCAAAGGATATGAAAAGTCAGTTTTCAGAGGAAGAAATCAAAGCTATCTATAGTCAGATGAGAAAATGCTCTAAATCACTATTGATTGGAGAGATGCAAATCAAAACAACTCTGAGATACCACGTTACACCTATTAGGCTAACATGACAAAACAAGATGATGATATATGTTGGAGAAGATGTGGAAGAGTTGGAACACTAATTCATTGCTGGTGGAGCTGTGAGCTGATCTAGCCATTCTGGAGAGTAATTGGGAACCATGCCCAAAGGGCTACAAAAATATGCATACCCTTTGACCCACCAATACTGCTTCTAGGACTGTATCCCCAAGGGATCATAAAATGGGAAAAAGTGCCTCTCCACAGCCACCTCCAGCTCTGCCAGGGCTCCTCCTCCTCACCCCAGGGCAGCCACTCAGGGCTGAGATTCAGATCAGCTGCTTGATTCCACCAGGGGTTTTAATCTGAGTGCTTCACAAACTGAAGCTGCAACTGTCGCCACCACTACTGCTACTGCTACCTCTACAGCCACCATCTGGGACTGGGGCTAGGGGAAGACCCTGCTCCATTCTTGCCTTTTGAAAACACCCTCTCCCTGACCTTTGAAATTTTCTCTGGCGCTTGTGAGGTGATGGATCTGAGAACTGCCACTGCTGCTGGGGATTCTGCCCCTGAGGCCTGTTCTGGTCCTGTTCTTCCTGGTGCCACGTGGCCAAGGCTGGGCTGCACAACGATCTATTTTGCATCTGGTGTGATAGACCTTTCCTGTCAGTCTTCCAGGTTACCTTGGGCTGGAAATCTTTTACTCTTTCACTCTGTGGCTTCTGCTGCTCTATAATTTGTTGAGAGTCATTTTTTACAGGTGTTTTATGGACTGTG
>CM053772.1:180150151-180188526 GCA_028658325.1 Potorous gilbertii | reverse complement strand
GAAAAGACCAGAGCTGAAAAGAAAATTTGACTTTCAAACACAAGAATGAGAAGAAGCCTGAAGAAGTAAACAGCAAAGAGAAGTCATAAGGGACTTGCCAAGTTGAACTGTTTACATTCCTACATGGAAAGACAATATTTGTAACTCTTGAAACTTTTCAGTATCTGGGTAGTTGGTGGGATTACACACACACACACACACACACACACGTACACACATGTAAACACACACACATACGCCCATGCACGCACACACAGAGACAGAGAGCACAGAGTTAATTGAATAGGATGGGATCATATCTTAAAAATTAAGGTAAACGTATAAGAGAAATGTATTAGGAGGAGAGAGAGTGAAATGGAATGGGACAAATTATCTCTCATCAGAGAAGCAAGCAGGAGACTTCTTAGTGGAAGGAAAAAGAGGAGAGCTGAGAAAAAAACATGAAGTTTACATTTGTTGAGTCCCTCTCTACTGGTATTTTAGGGGCTGTGAGGAGGACCCTGCGTAAGTGTGTCTTTCTAATCTGCCATCTTGACTCCAAGGGCCCTCACTTCTTTTCCAGAGTCATCTGACTCTAGGGACCAGATATTTATCAGGATGACTGGAGATGACCCAGGATGAGGCAATTGGGGTTAAGTGTCTTGCCCAAGGTCACAGAGCTGGTGAATGTCAAGTGTCTGACTCACCTCAGACACTAGCAGTGTATAAACAAAGACTGAACAAAGAAACTCAGTCGTGTTGTAGTGGAGATTGTTTTCTGGGACTTAGGAGTAGGTCTTCAAGATCTCAGATGCTGAGATTCTCTGAAAATTTAGGAGATTGATGTAAAAAAGTTTAGTTTGGACTTCCTAATGGGGACACTTTAAAAACTAATTGAGTACTTGATTTTGAAAGAAAATGTAAGGAATTTATTTTTTTCAGTAGAAAATTAGATCTGATATCGATATTGATCATAAATACACATTACAGATTACTGTCGTATTTTCATATAAATATTCCCATCTTGAACTCTATTAAATACATGCTAAATGAGGAGGTTTTTTTTCTTCTTAAGAGACTTAACATATCACTATTTGCCTATATAAAACACTTCATCTGTTCATTCATGAGTTTAAGTATGCTGCAGACAATCCTGTTGAAAGAAATCTTATTATCTTCAGCTTAATGTTTCATTATCTAGAGCAATATGAGGATATTAGACTGTGATTGCTGATTCTTTTTAGAGATTACATCATTTAAAATCTTATCCCCATCTTCATTTCAAATTTTATTTTTTTCTTCAACTAAATACATTCAGAATACATTTCAATGTTGCCTTTCAAGCTTTCTTGGTAGAAAGTTTTGCAGAGAAATTACATATTCTAATTAGGTTTCCTTAAATTGCACAGATTACTCTCACATTCATTTACCCATTTTACACCCAAATAGTGTGTTGGCAAAAATAATAGAAAGCAAACTATATCACCTTTAAATATGACTTTTTCTAGTTCCATTTATTTTGGAGTCATAGAATGAGGTGGGGGAAAGATCTCTAAAAATAGAGATAGAGTTTTTAATAAGCATAAAATGTATAAAAATCAAACTGGAGACATACCATCCAAAGCTCAAGTAAATGAGTTATGTAAGCATTATTTATGATTGAAAGAATAACATATTATTTTAGAGTCTATTATATGTTATGAAGCATATACTCTTTCAATGACAAATCCTCTGCTCTCTTTGAGTCATCGTTCTTCCTTTCTAGTTGCTATAAAATTGCTATTTTGTGACAAAATATAGCATATTCTTTTGGGAGAGAGTAATTAATTGAACAACTCTACATGCTGTTTCTCTCCTGTCGCCCTTTTCATTAGCAGGGAATTTTCTGATTAGCATCAGATTGATAGTCATTAACAAGGAAAAATGTAATTTTAATTGAATCACTAAGATACTTGCTTAACAAACAAGGTGTTTTGATTTCTGTGTGTGATGTGTGTGGTTGTTGCTTAAGTATAGTTAAGGTTACAGCATTAAAATCATCTGCCTAATTCATCAAGTTCTGTAATGTGTAACATACTGAGAAATAAGCAAAAGTGGTACTGAATTCTGGGAGGATAAACTGATGCATGGTTCTAAGGTATGCGGGAGTTTTAATGGCATGATACGTTCTTTGTGTCAGATTGAAATTAGATATTATTCTAAGGGAACATTAAAACTGTCAATATGAGAATTGATAATTTCCATTTTCTCAAAATTCTAGCATTGTTTCTCATTCTCTATTATTGACAGTATGTATAAATTAAATTAAAGATTCATTTTTGTGATGTTATTGAATTCATTTTGTTTCATCATTTTCACACGACTTTTGCTTCACCAGATGAACTCCTAAAGCTTATGTTGTTATAAATCATAATTTCATCTCTAATAGTCATGAAACAGATGTATAAAACCTTAAGCTCACCAGATTTGCACATCTGACTGCAGCTTGATAATACAACTGGGAAGTAATTCCTTTAAACATGATTCAACATATAATTTGTTGTTTTTCAATCATGATTGACCGTACAAGAGTCTATACTTTGGTGTTTTCTCAAAAAAGGTATGGAGTAATTTGTTATGCTTTTCTAGTTCATGAGGCAAATGGAGTTAAGTGACTTACCCAGGGTCATACAGATGAGAAGTGTCTGAAGCCAGATTTGGACTCACGTCTTCCTGAATCTAGACCCAGTGCTTTACTCATTGTGCCACCAAAGTACCCCAGCATGTTATTAGTTATTAGCTAATTTTGCTTGTATTGTTAGTTTTGTGTATCAGTGACAAGTAGGCCCTGTTTACATGATATTAGGAAAAACAATCTTAAAGTGGAATAAGAAAAATGTTTATTTGAAACCAGGAAGCCACAAAAACTAATCATGGATAGCTATTTACATTCATTTTTTCTGTATTATCATTTTAAAACAAATTTAGTCAAATCATTTGGACCATGTTATTAATTAACATGAAATATCCCATTTTAAAATTGGGCCTTTGGTTTTCAAGTCATAAGAATATAAAATTATAAGAAACTGTGTAATGTTAATTCATAATTCAGCATGTTTATTTAGTGGACTGCATAAAAAATCTGAAGTTTTCTTTTGATTAAATTATTTACTAACATTTAAGTTGTCAGTGTTCTGTCATTATTGTCACCTGATGACAGGTAATTAGATTCTTATTTCTTTTTTTAAATGTTACCCCCTATTAAAAATATCTTTAATTCTCATTGTCTTAACAGTTTTTGATGCTTTTAATTATGGACCTTCTTTTAGGTTCCAATGTGGTCATTCTATTTCCTTTCATGTATGTTATATACCATGATGACTTACATCCTTGTATGCATCTGGTTCAGTTTAATATTCCCCTGCTCTAGCATTACAGTGAAAAGCTTCAGAGATTGAGATGTCCACTTCGATAGTACTGTTTTACAACTGTCCCTTAAATTATGTCATATATTGAGCCTTGTTTTGGAGCAAAATATCAAACAACCCCCTCCAAACTTTCCATAATCAATAAATCTCAAGGATCACACCTAATATGAGTGTGCGTATTATCAATAATAATCTGAATAGTTTCTTTTGTCTTCTATAATGTACTAACTTTTCTTTGACCCTAGAAATCAGTTTTTGTTAATACATACACTATCTTTTATTTCCCTTCTTACGGACAGAAATTCCTCAAAAATGCCAATACCATTAAGAGGATTTTAATAAAACTTGAATTTATAATTTTTCTCCCTCTTAAACTGCTTTATCAAAATTGACAGGAATTATCTTCCAATGTAATCTGTTATTCATCCGGTGAACAGATGATTCCTCCCCCCCATATGTCTTTATATCGATTTCCTTTTTTTTTATATTGCATATAAAATGGGATGGCTTTCCTTTTTTGAGTAAATTTCCTTCCCATTCTATTTCAGAGAAAGAGTAAGATACATGATGAGGTGAAATAAATAAATTGAGTCATATGTGAAACTAAGTTACTTAGAGTAATTAAAAACAATGCACTTTGGTGGAACCAAGATGGCAGAGAACAGGCAGGTGGTTAAATTAACTCCCCTAACTCTACAAAAATACTGAAATAATGTCTCAAAACAAATTTGGGAGTAGCATGGGCAATAAAAGATCAGAAAAAGACATTTTTCCAGCTTAAGACAATTTAGGAAGTTCTCAAGAGAGGTCTGTAATACAAGGTACAGATTTGGAAGAGGGCAAGAGTACCAGGGTTGGACCTTAGAGGTACCACCAACAGTAGCACTAGTTTTAGAAACTGTTCGTCCAGAAATGCTATGTGTTTAGCACAAATGATCTTAAAGAGATGACAGGAGACCCTTTGCTGGTACCAACTGAATCTGGGGCAGATTGGCAACTCTATTGTCCATAAATGAGTGCAGGTTCAGAGTTCCAAGGTACAGAGGAAAACTTGTGGTCAACCACAATGGAATAGGAAACCTGCTCAGGTTCCAGGGCCAAATGGAACACCAGTACTTGTGGCTATATGGGAACAGATTCACTTCCTGGGTAAGTATAGAGATCAGGAGAGAAGACACTATAATTCTCCCAAGATAACACAATCTGGTAAGCACCAAAATCTTCTGAACCCCCACAACTAGTTGTGAAAACAATGGCATGAAAAACCTGAAACTTCAAATAGTGCCTCCATACCTTAAGGTGAACAGAGCCCAACTTTAACACAAAATCAAAGCAAAGAAACAGGCTGGGAAAACGAGAAAAGAACAAAAGAACTTGACCATAAAAGCTAATATGGTGGCTGGGAAAACTAAGACATACATAGAAAAAGATAATACTATAAAAACAGCTATAAGCAAAGCTTAAAAAAATAGTAACTAGATTCAAGTGCAGGAAGAATTCCTGAAAGAGTTAAGGATGAGATGAGTGGTGAAGGGGAAAAATGGAAAGAAATTAGATCAATCAACGAAAATTATGAAAAGAGAATTCATAGCTTGATGAAAAAAGAAACAAAAATTCTGAATCAAACATCTCCTTAAAAAACAGAGTTGGCTTAACAGCAAAAGAAGCACAAAAACTCACTGAAGAAAAGAACTCCTAAAAAGGACAGAATTAAACAAATATAAAAATGAGTTATAAATATCACTGAAGAAAATAATTCCTTAAAAATTAGAATTGAGTAAGTAGAAGTTAATGAAATTTTGGGAAATAAACAAAAAAAATCAAAAAAATGAAAAAATAGAAGAGAATGTGAAATATCTCATTAGAAAACAGGTCCTGGAAAATAAATTGAAGAGAGGTAGTTTAAGAGTTACTGAATTACTTGAAAGATAGGATCAAAAGAAAAGAAAAGACATCATCTTTCAAGAAATTATCAAGGAAAACTATCCTCATATCCTAGAATCAGAAGGTAAAATAGAAATTGAAAAAGAAAATTCACCAATCGCCTCGTGAAAATATCCCAAAATTAAAACTGCCAGGAATATTATAGCCAAATTCCAGAATTCCCATGTCAAGGAGAAAATATTGCAAGTAGCAAGAGAGAAACAATTCAAATATCTTGGAGTCATAGTTAGAATCAAAAAAGATAACACCTTCTACAGAGAGCTTGGATTGTAATATTCCAGATGTAGGAATAACATACAAAATCAATTGTGTATACAAATCTCTCACTCTACAGTAAAGGAGGAAAGTAAGGGGTTAAGAGAAGAAATAGGAGGGGCTGATAGTAAAGAGGGTGACTTAGGGGAGGTACCATTCAGGACCAAAATACCTCTGTGAAAGGACACGATGAAAGGAGGCAGAAAATAGAATAAACAAGGGGAAATAAGATGGAGGGGAATAGTAAACATAAATGAAAAAATTTTAAAGCAATTTTCTCTGATAAAGATCTCTTCTCAAATATATAGAGAAATGAATAAAATTAATAAAAATAAAACTTACTCTCTAATCATCAAAAAAACTATAACAATATAAGTAATTCCTGAAGGATTAAAAGGTCAAAGGATACATCCAGTTTAAGAAAGAGAAATAAGTTTTCAATAATTGCATAAAAATGCTCTAAATCACTCTTTTTTTGTATTTAAATTTCTTTATTTAAGTTTTCAAAATTCATTTCCACAAAATTTTGGGTTCCAAATTTTCTTGCCATTTCTCCCCTCCCCCCACCCCAAAGCTCTGAGCATTCTAATTACCCCTATCACCAATCTGCCTCCCTTCTAACATCCCTCCCTTCCCTTATCCCCATCTTCTCTTTTGTCCTGTAGGGCAAGATAATTTTCTATACCCCATTACCTGTATTTCTTATTTCCTAGTTGTGTGTAACAATACTCAACAGATGCTCCTAAAACTTTGAGTTCCAACTTCTCTTCCTTCCTCCCTCCCCACCCATCCCTTTTGGGAAGGCAAGTAATTCAATATAGGCCATATCTGTGTAGTTTTGCAAATATGTTCCATAATATTTATGTTGTGTAAGACTAACTATATTTCACTCCATCTTATCCTGCCTCCCATCTTTTTCTATTCTTTCTTTTGATTCTGTCCCTCCCCAAGAATGTTGACTTCTAATTGCTCCCTCCTCCCACTGCCCTGCCTTCCATCATCCACCCCACTCTGCTTATCCCCTTATCCCCCACTTTCCTGTATTGTAAGATAGGTTCTCATACTAAAATGAGTGTACAATTTATTCCTTCTTTTAGTCAAATTAAGTGCCTCTGTTTGAATCTTGCCTTTATCAACTAAGAGTCTTTACTAGGAGTAAAATACAGAAAGAAGAGTTTCTTTAACTAGAAAAAATATATGTATTTGTAATGTTAACTATATTAGTGTGATTAAAGTTCTTCCCTACCCATTAATGGGCCTGGGAAGATTTGTAGGAAGACCCACATGTTTTGTTAATGAGATACTGGTTCTCAAGGGTTGTGATGCCCTCTGGATCTGAAAATGTGTGTGTGTATGTGTGTCCATCCTTCATTGTCGAAGATCATGAGATCAGAGAAATAATGACATGACTTGCATTTGATTTTGTTTTGAGTGAGGAAAAGTTGTGCAGGTCATTAGCCTCACTTCTCCTCTGGAACTATTTGAATCCAGTGACCAGATATTCATCAGGATGACTGGAGATGACCCAGGATGAGACATTTGGGGTTAAATGACTTGCCCAAGGTCACACAGCTAGTGAGTGTCAAGTGTCTGAGGTAAGATTTGAACTCAGGCTCTCCTGACTTCCTGCACTGGTGCTTTATTCACTGCACCACCTAGCTGCCCCATCTAAAAATGTATAAGTACTCTGAGGGTGAGATTTAACTTTGGGGCTTACTGACCGGAAGTGTTTTGTTTGACCAGACTCTGGGAAGCCATGAAGGAGTACTCTAGCTTTGAAAACCCACATGTTGGTACTTCCATCTCTGTAACTATTCTTGTATGGTCAGACAGTTGCATCTGCTATATGTCAGGCAGTTGGAAGTCTGTCTGTTGATCTTTGATCTCTCTGTATTTTCTTGGAAGTTTAGTATGCTCTCTTTCCCCCTGAAGTAAGTGAATGATATACTTGTGCTTGATTAAAGTGATTGTTGACCTCTTGAAAGTAGCCTTTCCTTTCAGAAATGCAGATCTAAGAATCTGTGATAACAGGTGTCTAGTCTAATTTCTTATGCAAAATAGATGTGTGATCTGAACACAATTTCTTTGAATCTCAGTTTCCTCCTTTGTAAAATTGGAACGATGCATGTTTTAAGGAAAAATTTTCACAAATCATAAAACGTCTGAATATATTTTATTAGTTATTATCATACTAAAGGAACTCACAGATACAGAGTGTATGATGAGTACTTTGAACTCTTCCATATCTTTCCAGAAAATATTTTTTTTGAGTCCTGTCCAATTATTTGTGATCCCATTTGGTGTTTTCTTAGCAAAAATACTGGAATGGTTTTCCATTTCCTTCTTCAGCTTATTTTACAGATGAGGAAACTGAAGCAAACAGGGTTTGACTTGCCCAGTGTTATATAACTAATAAGTGTCTGAGACCAGAGTTGAACCCAGGAAGATGTGTCTTTGTGACTCTGAGCAGTATAATCTATCCACTGGACCACCTAGCTGTCCTTGAGGAAAGGTACTACCTTGGCATTTCAGTGGTTGATTTAACCTTTTGGAGCTTCATTTGTTTTTCATTTGTAAAATGAGAGAGTTGGATTAGATGATGTCAAATATCACTTCCATTTCCAATGAAGTACAATCTGAAACATTTTTCTTATTCTATATTTATTGATATTTTCATTATACTTCTCCACCATTCACTTCTAGTTTGTTCTTGTTTTTTTTTTAGCAGTAGCTCATTCTGTGAAGCATTAAGGATATTAGAATTCACTTAGCATCATAACTTATGGTCTTTTTGTTAATAATTTTCCATTAAACTGTTGTTCAAAAATTAAAATTGAACTTGATAAAAAGAGATGAGAAATGGGACAAAAAATAATAGAGGAGGTTGGTAGTGGTAGTAGATATATTCTGCCATAAGCTTCTCTGTGCTTAAGTTACCAGGCCACTATGTGTATACCTGGGTAAGAATTAGTGGTATAGTCTATTCTGTTCCATTTTGTTTTTCTTGTTTCTCTCCAAAGTTAATTATAAGAACATTTAGCTGTACCTCTGGGATCATACTGTCTGGATTCCATTCACTATGAAGGGGAAGTGTTGGTTTAGGAAATTCTATTCTTTCCAACACTTTGGCAGCATATGCATGTTATGTGTTTTAAATACCAGCTCTTACAACTTCACGTGCTGATTTCCAAGTTTCAACTTCGCTGTAAACAGCAGAATTGCCTGAGCTTATGGTTGAGAGAGAGTTCTACCAGCAGTTGCCCATCCCTGGAATGCTCCCTAGACTCATTTCTTCCCCTTGGAATCCTTGGCTCACTTCAAGACTCAACTAAAGCACTACCACCTGCAAGAGGGTTTTCTCCTGTCCCTTCAGCTATTAGTGTTTTCCTATCCAAGATATCTTACATCTTCTTTATATATTGTATATATACATGTACACATATAGATGTATGCATATATATGTGTGTGTGTGTATGTGTGTGTGTGTGTGTGTGTGTGTGTGTGTGTGTGTATCTGTGTCTCCTCCATGAAGTCAAGGCTTCTTGAAGGAAAGTGCCAATTCATTGTTGTCTTTGTAAATACAGTATCTAACACCGTGCTGGAAGAAAGTGAATAAGAAACCCTTATTGTTTGATTGATTGATTTCCATAGGAAGCATCATAGCTAAGAGAAGGGGGAAAATACAATGAGAAGCAGTAGCCATAGGGTAAAGGAAAATGAAATTACATATCATTTTTTCATAGAGAAGACTATGTTTGCCATGACCTTGCTCATCTTCTTTCCTCCAGCCCTAAAAGCCGCTCTTCCTTTACATCAGTTTCAGATCAAATGATCCTACTTTCTGGCAAAGTTATCCTCTAAACTAATTTGCATTTGGGGTAGTTTTAGTTGCCACTTGAATTAACTCAGAACCAATCAGCTATAAGCTAGGGATGAGCAGAGCTGTAAAATTGGAATCCCTTGATGATTTCATTACTTTTTAAGTGTCTCCCTCAGGAACTTCACTTTTAGGAGAGCAGCCAATGAGCATGTGTGTGTGCTTATATTCCCATTCTCCCTGAGTTGACTTGGGTACTAGGGCAAGACTTGATAGAGGGAAAGATAATGGGTGGCATGTGATAGGAGGTTAAAATCTGAGAATCTAATGGTGATTTCTTAAAACCCTGAGTCCCAAAACTTCAGGAACAGCTATTTCCTCTTGATCTTCACCCCTGCTTCTGCCCCCTCCAACCACTATAGACATCATTGAAGGGGTAATCTTTATAGTTGAGGGCCTTACCATCCCAACCACCACCAACTATAAACACAAAACTGCTGCCAATGACAGGGATCTAAATCTAAGAGCCACAAGAAGAGCAGCATTACCACATCCACCCTGCCCCTCCTCTTCCCAAGATCACTAGACATACTTCTAGATTGGCCATGACGGCTGTGTAAAGCCTTTGTAGAAATACAACTTGAGAACTTTCTGTGTATGTCCTAAACCCAACCCCTTCCCTTTCATTTTTCTTATGCCCAATGACCATAATGTTGACTGCTTCTTTGATAATAATGCTAAAAGGGTGCATTTTTCCATAAGAGAAATTGGATCCCATTGGAAAGTGTATGGAAATTTTTTCTATCACTGGTGTGGCATGATATTGCCATTAAAAATAACTAGGAGGCATAGTGGAAAAAGAGCTGGATTTTGTAATCAAGGAATCCCCAAGATCAAACAGAGCCATTGTCAGTAATCAGCTGTGTGATGGTAAAACAAACCATTCAACCTCAGTTTTCATTTTACAGTTGATGGTAATACTATCCCCTACTCAGTCTCTCAATTATAGAGGATAAAATGAGAAAATATTTGTCAAATGATTGGCAGATTGTGTGTGAACTCTTTTTACAAGAGGTTGTTTCTCTCTACTTCTGTATTCCCTACCTTCCTCCTCTGGGAATCTGGATTTTGAAATCTCTTCTGTACCTAATTGTTGTTTTGCCTTCTTCTGCTTAGAGAGGAGTTAAAAATTTGCTATCTCTGTTCCCAAATTTTCTTCTTTCCTTGTGTCCTCTAAGCTCAGTTTCTTCTTCTTTTTTTTGTAGGTTTACTTCTTTTTCTAATGATGTACCACAAAAAAGGTCAACTATGAGAGACTGTGATTCCAGTCCTTCAATGGGAAAAAAGCCAAACTGAATGTTGGTATCTCATTTTTTGATCTGTGTGTCTCCAAGAATAGAAGGCCAACCATCTTATGTTTTGATAAACATATGTCTCAAGAAGCCATATAGTTCAGAGGCTCAGTGGCTATTTATGCTGACGGGATTATCACTCCATATTTTGACTTACAAGAGGTGACAGACATCTTGATTTTGCCCAGCCTCAGGAAATGGAGAAAAACTAAAGAATGGTACCTGACAAGAGAATAGACAGTTATAGCCAGGCCTTCACAACTCCAGTCTCCCAGTTTATTCTGAATAGAGACAAATAGGAAGTGATGAGCTCAGGGAAATCTATCCAGTGGAACAGTTGAAGCAAGAAGTGTGTAAAAGGAAACTAGAGACAAATAGGAATCTCAATGTTTCTTATTTCCAAGACTTAAAATTGAGTAAAAATAAATTCCACAAGGCAATAAAAGTGAATCCCATAAAGAAAGAAAAATGGATAGAAATGAAAAAAGGAGACCAAGAAGAAATTCAAGCCATTTTAAAAACAGAAGTAAGAAACATAAATGAGAAGTTTAGAACTTGCTAGCTTTCTCAGTGAAGAAGATACAACTCTCAATGAAGAAAATAGAGATGTCAATACAGAATTTAAAATCACAATCAGCAGAATATATAGAATTCAGTTCATCATGGAAATTTTCTGTATGGAAGTAGAACTGTGCAACAGAAATCGTCAGGTTTTCAACATAAGCATAGCAGGATAGATGAGAATATGGAAGAAGTAGTAAACGTAAAGGAACATATTAGCAATGTACTTTGCTAGGGGAAATCGCAAACCTTAATGGAGAATTTGAAGATGAAGCAACAGAGTGAAAGAAGAAGAAAAAAAAATTAAAAGAGATATCTGAGGAAACTGAGGATTTGATAATGCAAATTACAAGTTTGGAAAAGAAAAATGGAGATACTTAGCAGGACACAAGCAAAATGGCAACTTACCAAACAGATAAAATTACATACATACCAAATTAATTACCAGTGATGATAAGATGCACAAAATCACTTAAGAGTCGTAGGTCTCCCTGAAGAAAAGGTTACATCAAAAACTTTGAATATCATCCTCCAGGAAGTAACACAAGAAAATTGCTTAGAACTTTTTTATTTCAGTCAAAAGAGTTGTCAAAGAAATGCACAGATCACCACCAACCAAAACCCAGTGCTCCATACTCCAAGGGATGTGATTGTTGCATTTCACAATTTCAGTGATAGCAAATTTTGCAAGTTTCCAGGGGAAAGATGTTTAAATATGGAAGAATATCAATTTGTATAATAGAGGATTAGTAGACAGAAACAAGAAATTAGAGGAAAGAATGGAGTCATAGATCCCCATAATCTAAGGAACTTAAACCCATGATTTTATATCCTTCAATATTGAGCCTAATTATCAGTGAAGACAATTTTATCTTCCATAAAGGAGGCATTTAAAGAATTCCTGAAAAGAAATCCTGAGATGAACATAATATTTGACTTGGATTTATGAAAACAAAAGAAACAAGTTTAATAAGGACATGTAACAAGTAGATTAAGGAAAGGAATCTGTTCTTTTGTTTATATTCTATTTAAAAAGTTAAAAGGTAAAGAACAATCACTTAAGGACAAAGCACAATGATTTAAAAAGGAAGAGATAACTACATTAAATTCTTGTGTAATCTTGTATATGAATCAATATTTTTTTTTGGTAGAGGATCAATTAGCTTCCCTCAAATCTCCATTTGTTAATATCTGGCTGGGTTTTAAAGATAAATATTCAAATATTAATGACTTTTTTATTGGGTTATTTTGTAGAATATTTTTTCTAGTTTCAATTTTCCCCTAGGATACGTTTGGAAAATGTAATGAAAGAACAAAAGTAAAACTTGGTAAAAAACAGTCATCAAACCTCATTGATGATGATTATGATGGCATGAGTTTACCAGACTCTACAATTTCCAGTTGTGTAATAGTTACCTTTCTCACTATTGCCTCTTCCATATCAGTAAGAATCTGAGCTGCACAATTCAAAACTTCCATAGTCAGTACTTGAACCTAGGTCTCACTAGCTAAAGAACTAACTTTCTGTCCACTATACCATGCTCCCTCATCATTTCTATATGTGTCAATTTTTTTTTGCTTTCAAATATTAAAATAAATATTTCAGCATATTTATATGGGTGCAACTTTGAACAATGCAGTTTGCTTCCCATCAATTTTTGACCATCTTACATGACTTTTTGTCACTTCCTTTCCTTTCTTCTTTTTGGTTAGTATTTTATTTTTCCCCAGTTACATGCAAAAGCAATTTTTAATGTTTGTTTTTAAAACTTTGAATTCCAAATAATCTCCTCCTTCCCAACTCAGCTCCCATCATTCAGAAGACAAGTCATTTGATATAGATCATAAATGCATAGTCATGCAAAATATTTCTATAATACTCATGTTGTGAAAGAAAACATAGATGTAACAAAAAATCTTAGGAAAAATAAAGTTAAAAAAATATGTATCCAGACATCATCAGTTCTTTCCCTTGGGATGGATTGCATTTTGCATTATAAGTCCTTTAGTGTTGTCCTAGATAATTGTATTGCTGAAGAATAGCTAAGTCATTTACAGATGATCATCTTACACATGATATATATTACTTTGTACACAGTACAATTCACTTTGGATCAGCTCACATAAGTCTTTTCAGGTTTTTCAAAGAGCATCTTGTTCATCATTTCTTATAGTATAATACTATTCCATGCTAATGACATAACAAAATTTGTTCAGTCATTCCCTAATTGATAGGCATCCCCTCAATTTCCAGTTCTTTGCCTCCAGGAAAGAACTGTTGTATTTTGTACATATAGGTCCTTTTACCTTTCTTTAAAATCTCTTGTGGGATACAGACCTAGTAGTGGTATTGTTAAGTCTAAGGGTATGCAGAGTTTTGTAGCCCTTTGGATATGCTTCGAATATCCAAATTACCAATTGTTCTCCAGAATGGTTGAATCAGTTCACAACTCCACCACAGTACATTAATACTCCACTTCTCCCACATGTCCTCCAGTATTTATCATTTCCCTTTTCTGTCCAGTCAATATAATAGGTATGAGGCAGTACATCAGAATTGTTTTAATTTGCATTTCTCCAATCAATAGTGATTGAGTTAGAGCATTTTGTCATATGGCCATAGATGGCTTTGATTACTTTATCTGAATTTACATTTAAAAGATGCAAAACATTTAAAAACATTTGATTACTTCATCTGAAAACTGTCCATATCTTTTGATCATTTGTTAGTTGGGGAATGACTCCCATTATTTTAAATTTGACTCAATTCTCCATATATTTGAGAAATGAGACCTTTGTCAGTGAAACTTGCTTTAATTTTTTCCACAATTATTATTGCTAACTGTATTTCTCTCCATCCTATCTCCCCATTGTTTCTCTCCTTTTACTCCATCTCTCCTCAAAAGTGTATTGCTTCTGACTACTCCTTCTCCCAATTTGCCCTGCCTTCTATAAACATCACCCCTTCTCTTATTCTCTTACACTCTTACTTTCCTGTAGGGAAAATAGATTTCTATTAACTTCTGAGTGTGTAGATTATTCCCTCTTTGAGTCAATTCTGATGAGAGTTAAGTTTCACTCACTCCTCCTCATATTCCCCATCTTCCCCTCCACTGTTACAGCTTTTTCTTTTATGTAAGATAATGTATACCATTCTCCCTCTTTATATTTCTCCCATTACATTCTTCTCTCAATTTAATTGTTTTTTTAGTTATTACCCCTCATATTCAACTCAAACCTATGCACTCTGTCTAAATATATTCCTAACTGCTCTAATGGTGAGGAGCTTCTTATGAGTTACATATATCATCTTCCCATATAGGAATATAACCTTAGTATATTCCTTATGATTTTTCTTTCCTGTTAACCATTTTATGCTTCTTTCTAGTCTTATATTTGAAAATAAAATTTTCTATTTAGCTCTGGTCTTTTCATCAAGCTTTTTGAAAGTCCTCTTTCTCTTTGAGTGTTCATGCCCTGTTCCCTGCTGCTTAGGTGATCCTTGCTTGCTTAGCTCCTTTGCCCTCCAGAATATCAGATGTCAAGCCCTCTAATCCTTTGTTGTAGAAGTTGCTAAATCTTTTGTTATCTTGTTTGTGGCCCCACAATACTTGAATTGTTTATTTCTGACAGTATGCAATAATTTATCCTTGGCCTGGGAGCTATGGAATTTGTCAATAATATTCCTGGGAGTTTTCCTTTAGATATCTCTTTAAGGAGGTGATAACTGAATTCTTTCAATTTCTATTTTACCCTATGGTTCAAGAATATCAGGGCAGTTTTCCTTCATAAATTGCTGAAAGATGATGTCTAAGATCTGTTTTGTTTTGTTTTTTTGATCATGGCTTTAAGGTAGTCCAATAATTTTTAAATTATCTCTCCTGGATCTATTTTCCTAGTCTTTTGTTTTTCAAATAAGATATTTTACAATGCCATCTGGATTTTTTTCATTCTTTTGATTTTGTTTTATTGGTTTTTGATTTCTCATGAAGTCATTAGCTTTCATTTGCCCAATTCTTATTTTTAAGCAATTATTTTCTTCGGTGAGCTTTTGTATCTTCTTTTCAATCTGGCCATTTCTACTTTTTAAGGAATTGTTTGGTTTTTCTTTTTTTTTCTGCAGTGGTTGATTTTTTGGGGGCCTCTTTTTCCATGTGGCCAATTCTGTTTCTTAAGACATTCTTCTCACTGACAATCAAAATAAGATCTTTTGCCATTTTGTTTTAGTATAATCTTGCCATTATCAATCAAGAGTGTTTACAAAGAGTAAAGTACAGAAACCTGTTTCTTTAATGAGAAATTGTATATGTATTTGTATTGTTAATTATTTTAATGTGATTAAAGATCTTCCCGAATTAGGGAATATTTGTGAGTAGGTCCAAGACTTTTGTTATTGAGGCACTGGATCTCAAAGGTTGTGATGCCTTCTGGCTCTTAAAAAGTTATAAATAATCTAAATTGTGGTTTTACTATGGAACTTACTTTTGGTAAGAAGGTTTGAGTGTGAGATGAGGACTCTGGGCAGTTTCTAAGGAACCCCCTGGCTTTGAGAACCCAGATAACATGCTTCCTTCTCTGGTAACTATTGTCATGCAGTTGAGTGTCCAATTTTGTGTTGAATTCAGGCAGAAGAAACCATATTGGTTGACTTTTAATTTCTCTGTATTTTCTTTTGAGGTTCAGGGAGTTGAGTCCCCTGAACTAGGTGAATGATATATGTTCTTTTCTAAAGGACTGATACATGTGCTTGATTAAAGTGATTATTAACCCCTCAAAAGTAGCCTTTCCTTTTATGAATGCAGATCTAAGAACCTGTGATAGAAGGCCTCCCTGTGTATATTGTGGGTGCTTATTGCTGCATCTATTTTTAAGGTGTTATTTTCTTCAGTATTGTGTGTGTATCTCCTTTACCAAACTGTTGACTTGTTTTTCATGATTTTCTTGCATCACTCTCATTTCTTTTCCCAATTTTTCCTCTAAGTCTCTTTATTTTCAAAATTCCTTGATTTTCAAAATCGCTTTGGAGCTCTTCCATGACCTGTAACCAATCCATATTTTTTGAAGGCTTTGGATGTAGGAGCTTTGATTTATTATCTTCTGAGTGTGTGTTTTGATCTTCCTTCTTACCATAGCAACTTTGCTGAATTTTTTTTTCTGGTGTTTTCTCACTTTCTCAACCTATTATTTGACTTTTAAATCTTTGTCAAAGTAGGGCTCTGCTTTTAGGGTGGAGATCACACTGTTCCAATCTCCAGGGTTTTTATACTGTTGTTTTCAGATATATGTCTATGGACCTATAAATTTCAGTTCTTCCAAGAAGGTATGATCTAATGAGAGGTATTTATCACTCTTCTGGCCTGTTTTTGTTTTGTGAATGAGCAAAAGCACTCTTTTCTGCCCTGAAACTGTGAGGAGATTCCCCTCTCCACCATTGCCTCAAGTTCTGCTATGCCAGTGGTTCTCCTCATTCTAGAACTGCCACCCAGGATCGTAAGTCAGATCAGAGAATGGGCAAAATAATAGAGTTCTGCTCTCCACAAAGAGATACCTGTAATCTCCTTCTGACAAGTTGTTTGACCACTGTACCTTCTGTGCATTGAGAGCTCTGGAAGCTCACTCAGTGGCTCCCAAGGCCTTTTCCTAGTTTTCTGGGGCCAGGGTCATATGCTGTAGTTTCCCCTAGACTGTGCTCCACTCTCATCTAGGTGTAATGGAATCTTCCTGCTGACCTTCTAAGTTGTCTTGGGCTGAAAATTTGTTTTGCTCCCTTTTTATGGGTTCTGCTGCTCTAGAATTTGTTTAGTATAATTATTTAAAGGTATTTAGAGGAGTTTGTGGGAGAGTTCAAGCAAGTCCCTGCCTTTACTTTGCTATCTTGACTTTGCTATCTCCTCCCATAGTTTCACCATAGGAGTTCACATAACTATTGAGAAGCTTTCCTGTCTTTCTTTTGCCATCACCAAGATGATAGCTGAAAGTGTGGTCTGTCTGTCATTCATTCTTTAGTCTCACCACACATTCCTCACACTCATTCTTCTTTTCAGGAAAAATAATTTTTTTGTTATGTCCTTTTATTTGTTTGCTTTTCAGTTGTTTCATTTAGATCTGACGATTCATAAACCCATTTGGGGTTTTCTTGGTAAAAATACTGAACTGGTGCCATTTTCTTCTCCAGATCACTTTACAGATGAGAAAATAGGGTTAAATGACTTACAGATGAGAAAAATGAGAGAGAGTTAAGTAACTTTCCTAGGGTCATATAGCTAGTGTCTGAGGCAAAATTTGAACTCAGAATTTCCTGACTAAGTCTGGTCCTCTGTCTGCTGAACCATGTAGCTGCCCTTTACTGAAGCCCCCTTTTTTGTTGTTTCTTATTAGTTAGTGTTTCAGTCTGCTCATAGCCACCATCTTTTGCATTGTCTTGGGTGATATTATTTTAAAAAGATGAAGAATACAGTATGCCATGACTTGTAACTAAACAAGAACCAAGATATAGGTAGGTAGGAAGATAGATAGATACACCGATAGATAGATAGACAGATAGATAGATAGATAGATAGATACATCTGTAGAGTGTCTGTTTGGCTATATGTTATGGTCTGGACAAAAAGCATTTGTAATATACTTGTATGTTTCTGTTGTGGATGATTAATCAAAGCTCTCTTGAATGATTTTGATTCTCTCTTAGGAAGCTCTACAGCAAACAGGAGTTTGATACAGATTACAATGATAGCTCTAAACTAGAAAACCTGAAATGATTTATAACCCCTTGGGAATCCCTTTTCAACTTGGACTTTTTGATGAATTTCTTTATGATGGTGGCAGACTTCTTTGCAAAGAATACTATTCCATTTTTTTTTATGCCTGACGGATAGTAATGATGGGAGCTATTTAACAAGATTATCTCTGATTTGTTTTTATCTTCAACTGTGAAAAATGAAAACCATGAGAGACAATTTCTGGGTAATAAGCAACCAATTTATTAATTAGTCTAGCCACCAATCAATAAATTGATGGCCATTGCTTTCCAAAGACTCCGGGGAGAACCTGGAGTGCCCTAAATTCTTTCTGAAAGAAAATTTCCCTGACGAGTGAAGATCAATCTAGATTAGTGGACATTTAATAAGAAAGTCTCCACCTGCTGAGAACATAGCTTGATCATGAGACTCAGCAACCTCATAACACAAGAAATCATCTCGATTCACTACTCTCTAGGTAGTTTTCTCTTTTTTGAGTTAGGCTATCCTATTTTCTAATGGAGGGGATTAAGAATAGGGGGTTCCTCTTCTAGGCAAAGGCTCACACAAATTAATTCTATTTATTTATTTATTTTCAAGATCTATTTATTTAAGTTTTCAACGTTCATTTCCACAAAATCTTGAATTCCAAATATTCTCCCCATCTCTCTCATCCCCACATCCCAAAATGCCAAGAGTTCTAATTACTCCTACCACCAGTCTTCCCTCCCTTCTAATATCCCCATCTTCTTTTTTGTCCTGTAGGGCAAGATAAAGTTCTATAAACCATTACCTATGTTTCTTATTTCCCAGTTGTGTGCAAGAACAATACTCAATGGTTGTTCTGAAAACTTTGAGTTCCAACTTGTCTCCCTTTCTCCTTCCCCACACATTCCCATTGGGAAGGCAAGTAATTTAAAATAGGCTATATATGTGTAGTTTTGGAAATCATGTTGTATAAGACTAACTATATTTCCCTCTATCCTATCCTGCCCCCAATTGCTTCTATTCTCTCTTTTGACCTTGTCTCTCCTCAAGAGCGTTGACTTCTAATTGCTCCCTCCTCCCATTGCCCTCCCTTCCATCATCACCCCCACCCTGCTAGTCCCCTTCTCCCCTACTTTCCTGTATTGTAAGATAGGTTTTCATACCACAATGCGTGTACATTTTATTCCTTCCTTGAGTCAAATGTAATGAGAGTAAGCTTCATGTTTTCCCCTCTTTCTCTCCACTGAAAAGTTTTTTTCTTTCCTCTTTTATGAGAGATAATTTGCCCCATTCCAGTTTCCCCTTTCTCCTCCCAATATATTCCTCTCTCACCCCTTATTTTTATTTTTGGATATAATTCCTTCGTATTTAACTCACCTTGTGCTCTCTGTCTCTCTGTCTCTGTCTGTCTGTCTGTCTGTCTGTCTCTCTCTCTCTCTACATATATATATATATATATATATATATATATATATATATTCATGTGTGTGTGTTTTCAGATACTGTGTGTGTGTGTGTTTTCAGATACTGAAAAAAGTTACAAATATTGCCTTTCCATGTAGGAATGTAAACAGCTCAACTTTAGTAAGTCCCTTATGATTTCTCTTTCCTGTTTACCTTCCAATGCTTCTCTTGATTCTTGTGATTGAAAGTCAAATTTTCTTTTCAGCTCTGGTCTTTAGGCTTCTTCTCATTCTTGTGTTTGAAAGTCAAATTTTCTTTTCAGCTCTGGTCTTTTCATCAAGAATGCTTGAAAGTCCTCTATTTCATTGAAAGACAGTTTTTCCCCTGAAATATTATACTCAGTTTTACTGAGTAAGTGATTCTTACTTTTAGTCCTAATTTCTTTGACTTCTGGAATATCATATTCCACACCCTTCGGTCCCTTAATGTAGAAGGTGCTAGATCTTGGTTCCACCTTAATAAATTCTATTCATATCCTAAGTAGAAGTTATGTCTCCTATTTGGACGGAGTTTCATTCAACTAAGGAGCATGTGCCTTGAGGGCTAGGAACAAATGTCATCTCTCAATCATGCCCTTCAGAGACTGACTGACCTTTCCAGCAGCTGAGATATAACATGAATAAAGGAAAAGTGTGGATCACTAATTAATAATTAGTTATTAATATAATCATCTAATACTAATTTGTCTTATAAGGGTTGTCATAAATAATTCTTATATATGGATTGGGGGCTTTTTGAAAGAGTTTCAGGGGGCATAATATTGTGCTGATTTCAAAACTCACTTTGCAGTTTCAAAATACCACTTTATTCTTTCCTTTTTCTTTTTAGTGTGGGAATTCAAGAACAGATAGCATTTTTTGGTGATCTTATGAGAAATCTTGTCAATTGTTATAGTGCTGTACTATTAAAATGACAGAAAATTATTTATGTTATTAGTATAGTGAAGGGCTGCATAGTGTATTTATATTCCCCATTTTCATTCTGCATTTTTGATGAAACATATATAAAGATGTATGCATTATTTAATATTTTGAAACTCTGATATTAAAATGTCATATTTTAGTTCTTCCATTTTGCTATTTTTGAAACCGTATTATTGGAATTAATACAAATAAACAATCTTATGATAGATTTGGATTACCTTCTTTCAAACCCAACAATTCCTTTAAAGTTTATTACACGAGACTTTGACTAAAGAACAAGTAGGAAATAGAACTCAGAAGATTTTTCTCTCCTTTTATCTATCAATTTCTATTTAAAAGGATCTAGATAAACAGAAGACTCATTTTTGTCAGTTTTGCTTTCTCTTTTCCTTAATGTATCATACACTGTTGATTTATCACCAACTGTTGCCTTATTTGCAATTATTAATAGGATCATATACTTAGAATGAGAAAAAGTAATCCTTACAAACCAAGTAATATAGGCCTTCATTTTTATTGATGAGATTAAGGCCTGATGGTGCTTAGTGATTTGACTAAGGCCTTATTATTAAGAATAGATAGTCATAAACCAAGATTAAAGCCCAGATTACACAGAAAGGAAGGGGCAAGGCCATGATCTAATTTAGCACTTTTTGTATTACAACGCATTCAAATCTCACTATGTGAGATTTACATTTACAGTTAATATCTAATTGTGTATACCATTTGAAAAATTATTATGTCTTTTGCCTTCACTGTGATGCATGATTTATTGCCCACTATCTTTCCTATACCTGTAGTTTGGGAGTGATCCTTTTCCATAGTAGCATTCTTTGATTCTAGGAAGGGGATTCTATGCTGATTGTAGACACCATACAATATTTCAAGGACTTGAATCTCCACAGAGGTTATATAACCAGCTATACATCAAAGACATGAAATGAAGGAAGAAATGGAAGGTGGAATTATAACCTTTAAAAGGAGTATCTTTATGAACTTTAGAGATAATCTATGTGTCAATTTTAATTACTCTGATTTTGAGGTAATAGAAATAATGGTCTAGATATAATTGTGTTAATTTTCTTGGGTATTTTTTCTTTTTTTTTTTGAAAAGAGTATTAGGTATTCCACTATGGAATTACTTAATCGTGTGGATAGCTTATTATGACATTTGGAAGCCTCTTGATTGACAGAGAGTGAGCCTGAATTTGAAGAAATGGAAGAATGAGGTCAGGGAAGAAATATGAGTGGGTGAATGCCCAGTTCCACTTGGACATGTCATGAAGGAGAGACACTATTCTTTCCTTGGGCTATGAGGTCAACAACTCCTAGCCTAAAAATTCAGGCTAAGTTTGGAGGAACTTTAATGCTGAAACTTTTTGGAGGTTTGTGCCCACTTAATTTGTAATATAAATACTTTTATAAATCCCCTATTGCATTTCTCTGCCTGAAATTGTATATTGTGCTGAGATATGTAGAGATGGTAAGTATGAGTGTAAAATCAGAAGGGAAGAGAAGTAAAGTATATGTAGCTCATGGCAATGAATACACAGGGGACAGAGTTTGGTGTGGTAGACAAAAATAACAGGAAAGACTAACTCTTGGTAAAATAATTCCACTCAGAGTCCAGAAGGAGTTAGAGAAGACCAAGAGACTTGGTGCCTCAAGTAGCTATCAGGGATTTTGGAAGCTTTGGTAGAGGATGTAAAGTGAATAATCATTTAAATTAGAAAATGCTAATGTCTTCACTCTAAAAGAAGAGCTAGCACACTAGAAAGATAACTATAAAGCTGCGAATCCTTAGATTTTGGATCAAATGCAATCACTCTTTAGGAACTAAGAGATAAATGAAACTGAAGCGAACACTGATAGAGTGAGAAGCCCACATTTTAAATAAAAAAAATAATAAATAGAAAGTTTAAAATTCATTTACCCTCAACAAAGAGGTCATAGATAGTTCATAGAGTACCCTTTGGTGCTGAATAACATTATCTCAGTATTGGAAAGAATCAAAGAGACCATTTAATTTAGTCTATGCCTGATGAAGAACTCTCTCTATAATATTGTCAATTAGTCATCCAGTCTTCATTTCAAGATTTTTAATAAAGGGAACCTACCAGGTACAAGGATGATGATTGTACTTTTGAACAAGTCTAACTGTTGGGAATTGTTCTCTTTCTTACAATATGCTTAACTTTTCTTCTTTGCATCTTAAGTGCAAAATTCTTCTTTGTGTCCTCTGAAGGCAAGAGAAACAAAGTTAATATTTCTTTTGTGTAACAGTCCTTCAAATATTTCAAAATCAGAACTTTGTCATTATCTTCTCATTATGATCTAATTTGTCAGTGTTTTTGATAAAACATAGTGCCTACACCTAAACACAATATTCCAGTGTAGCCTTATCAGGCTATGTTATAGGAGGGCTATAGCTTCCCGCATTCTGTCATCATTTCTTAATGTAATCTAAAATAATAATACTTTTGGCTCTCATAGAAAACTATTGACTCTCAAATACTTGTTAATCCACTAAAAGCCTAATATCTTTTTCACAGAAATTATTTTCTAACCACAATTTCCCATTTTATATTTGTGAAAGTTTTTCTTGGAACTGAAATTCAAGTCCATCCCTTTTGAATGTAATAAAAATGTAAGTTGGACAATGAAGAAGGAATCTCAACTGTCTACAAATTAAATCCCTTGAACCCATTCTGGAGGAAGACATGATTACCTTTTAAGGAAAATTAGCCTAACTCACATAGAGGAGGGGTTAGGAGCTAGTCGTAAAGAACAAATTGCATGACCCATTCAACAAACAGATTGATTAGCTGAGGCACCCAGGGAGGGTGTCCTCTCTTGACAATGCTACAACAAGAAACTCAGATTGTTGGGTGAATTCCAGGTAGTCATTGTTTTATCTGAGTCAAATCTCCCTAAATATTAAAGTGCAAAAGAGAAGGTTTTCCTGTTCAAGAGATGCTTTTTCTTTAGGTCCCAATGTATTGGTTCTGCATTTTAGCTTTTTGTGATCACTATTGCATCAAGATTCTTAGTCTGTAGCTAGAGTAAGATAGTGAAAAAACTGGATATTTATAGTCAAGGGACCTTAGTCAAAGCTCAGTTTCCCTTATGTTTCAATAATCTTTATGGTCCCTTTCAACTTTAATCTGTGATCCTACTGTAGTGCACATAGAATCTGTGTTCACCCTCTTAACCCACACTCATACTGAGAAGTAAGGAAAGGTAACAAGCATTTAAGCATCTCTATGTACCAAACACTGTGCTAAACCGCATATGTGTGTATGTGTATGTGTGTGTATGTGTGTATAATCTTATTTGATTCTCACAATAATTTTGAAGTGGTTACTATTATTCTCCCCATTTTATAGATAAGCAAACTGAGGCAGATGGAATTTAAGTGACTTGCCCAGGGTGACTTAGTTAGGAACTGCCTTAGGGACAGATTTGATCTCAGGTCTTTTTGACTCCAGGTCCAAGAGCTCTACTCTGCCAACTAGCTACCCCTGACAGATCAGATTCCCCGGGAAATAGAACCCACAATGGGGTTCTATGGGTGACTTTGTTTTATTAGAGGTAACTTTCTTTGATACCATAGCTTATAATCCCTCAAATGCTGTATTTTTCCCCATTTATATCTTTCATCAATTAATATGTCCCTGAATTACTAACCAATTGTTGCATCTTCAATATCATTTAACTAGTGATTGTTGCTACAGTATTATTTTTAATTTATGTTTTCTCCTCAAAATCCTAGTCACATGAATATAAATTACATCATTTATAGAGTGATATTTACTGAAAATACAGTGAGGACCTAAAGAAAATCATCTCTTGAACAGGGAAACACTCTCTTTTACACCTTAATACTTAGGGAGATTTGACTCAGATAAAATAGTGACTACCTGGAATTCACCCAACAATTTGAGTTTCTTGTTGTAGCATTGTCAAGAGAGGACACCCTCCCTGGGTGCCTCAGCTAATGAATCTATTTGTTGAATGGGTCATGCAGTTTGTTCCTTATGGCTAGCTCCTGTATTAGAAGCAATATCCTAACCCCTCCTCTATGTGAGTTAGGCTAATTTTCCTTAAAAGGTAATTATATCTTCCTCCAGAATTGGTTAAGAGATTTAATTTGTAGACAGTTGAGATTCCTTCTTCATTGTCCAAGAACAAGTAACCCAAGAGGCATTCCAGGAGTTTGCTGATGCATGAATGGTGAATCACAACAAGTAATTCTAGAATAGGAACTTAACTCAATCCCTTCAAAATATCCTCAATGCCTGTCTCTCATTGTGGAGTATCCTTATCCTGCTCTATCTAAATACATTGGTTAACCATTGAATGTTTTTAAGAGTATCTCATCTTGTTTCAAAATCAAACCTAAACAACCCAAACACTAGTTTGAGTGAGGTCTAGCTCAGAATAGCTCCTCAGTGGGTCTGACTATTGTTGCTACTACTAGACTCCTTGATCACTAGAATTTTGATACATTTATGAATGCATGAAAGTTTACAAAGTCCTTTTCTTTTTCATTTCAACTATAATATTCACTCACCTAAAATCTGGGAGGGGGGGAATTGCTATAGAAAAAGAAGACAATAAAATGTGTTCATGGCCAGTCATACTGCTATCAGGTCAGAGAGAAGCTCACTCAATCACTGGTTTTCTCTTTTTCTTTCTCTTAACTCAAAAACTACCAGGGACAGAGACATTTTACTTATTTGCGTCTTTTATATGCACACTCAAGTTCAGTTCAATATCCAATTAAAAGGTTATCTGTGAGCAAGGAATAAGATGAAAGGAAAAGGACAAAGTGTATTATAACTGTGTAATCTCTGATTTTTGTTATGAGTCCCCAGAAGCAAGTGCCCTATGCCTGCAAATAAATTTATACAACTCAGGTCATATTGTTCAAGCTTTAGAGATTGCATTCTCATTGTCAGGTAACCCTATTATAGCTAAATCCTACATAGTGAGAATAATGAATTCTCTGAAGGGGTTAGATTAGTCAAATTTGCACTTCACATTTCTTTTGGCCTGGAACTAATTACTAAATTTTACATAATTATAACTTTGAATAGTACAAATTCAGATATGTGTGACAATTTCACAGGATTCACTATTTGTACTAATTGCAAACTGGAGGCTATGACCAAACATGTCACTTTCATATTATCTACAAATTTGACAAATATACTACTTATGCCTTCATTTAAGCTATTGCCAAAGATGTTGACAGATGAATCTTAGGGATTCTATAAGGGATCTCTTTCCAAGAAAAGATCAACTGATTGATGATTGTTCTTAGATCAAATCAATTAATTCCATCTAACTAATGACATTTAATCCCATGCGTATTCTTAGCGACAAGAATAGACTTTATCAAATACTTTGCTAAAATTCAGGTACACTACGTCAACAACATACTGTATTCTGCCACTCGAAAAATTTTACTGAAAGAAAAAGAAAAAAATAGTCGGTCAATTGTCCCTATCTTCTGTTGGTGAAATTGATTTAAAAAATTAATGCAAGTAGAAAAATTTCACCTCAATGGATGAGTATGTGTAGATTTTTATATTATCTTAGGGGTTGAAAATTCTTAGAGTTCAGTGACTTTTTAATGGATCTCTTTTGTTTTGAAAATGTCAGGAGATCAAAAAGGGGCAAGGTTATGCAGATTAGAAATGATCAGAAACTGCTTTCTAGACTTGATTTTGATTTTAACTCACTTCATAGAGAGAATAAATTTTCTATATTTGACTTGAAGTATCTTAAGCTGTATCTCTCAGAACTTGAGCATTATAAATGAGAATAAAGGTAGTCATAGATCCCTAATAATGAATAGTAATAGAAGGGTTTGTAATGGGGAACTTCTGTGAAAAAATGTGTGAGGAAGAAATACAAATGGAAAGATTTTCACAGGAGCAAATGGTAGTTGTACTTGTCAGGCAAATATTAAGAAATCAATCCCTCTTATACCCTCCACCCCCATATATCTTATGTCTAATTCTAATAGTGCAGCATTTAGGCAATGTAAACTAGAAACAATAAATGAAGCTGTCATTTTCTAAGAGTCTGAAGAAATGATCAAGATTCACATCTTGTGGACTTTACCTCTTCAGTCATTGAAATCTCAGATTTAGTTTCCCACAGGAAAACAAAAATAAAAACATAAACAACTAATTATTGTTACATTCCCCAAACATTTGTGATCTTTCCACAGGCAGCTTTCATGCTTCTCTGGCATTGTCTTTGGATTCTGTGATTCCTGTTGTCTTTTAAAGTCCAAGTAAACATGAGATGTCAGCCAGCTGTTCCATTCTTAACCATAGTTAAGTTGCATAAACTAGACCATTAAATTCCTTGAATCCTTGCATATTTTTTTTGTTTGCGTCATTCAGGGCAGGAACAATTTTCTTCTGCAATTGTATTCACATGAAATGTGATATAATGATGGCTTTAATAAAAGAAAAACATTTTAAAACACAATTATCTACTGAGTACTCTGTTAAGCCTCAAAGACACAAATTTACTTGGACAAAATAAAATAATGAACTGTATTGATTTATACAATAAAATGTTAAACTCTTTATATCTTAAAATACTTTTAATATTCATATATGCCCTTTGCAGCAATCACTTGTCTTCAAAATTTAGCATTAAATTTATGCTATATTAGCACATATCTGAATCTATATCTTCTTCATAAACTACATCTATTACATTGCATATATTTTGTATTTTTGTAAGACTAACCATAATTCTATCCATACATTTAAAAAAGTAATTAAATTTTTTTTCATCCTTTTCATTTTTTAAAAACTCTCAACTTACAAACTCTCTCGTTCTCTCTGATGCCACCAACTTCCCTCATCAACTGAGAAAGAAAGTAAAAGTTATCAATTATACACGTAAAATCATATAAAACATACCTCTGTATTAGTCATATCACAATAAAAATAAAACAAAATTATACTCTAATTTGCACTCAAAATACATCAGTTCTCTTTCTGAAAGTAGATAGTATTTTTTTCATCAGTCCTTTGGAATTTTCTTAGATGTTCATACTAATCAAAGTAAGATGTTTTGCAGTGGACCATTACAATATTGCTATTAATATACATAATTATCTCCAGTTCTTCTCATTGCATTTTGTTTCACTTCTTACAGGTCTTGCAATTTATTTTTTTTTCCTGAAAGCATCCCACCCTTTTCATTTCTTATAGCACAATATAATTCTGTAACAATTACATGCTAGCACTTGTTCAGCCCTTCCCCAGTTGATGAGCATCATCTCGATTTTCAATTCTTTGATACCACAAAAAGAATTGTTATAAATATGTTTCTACATATTGATCCCTTTCTTTTTGCTTTAATATTTTTTGGGGCAAGATCTAGTCATCTTATTGTAGGGTACAAAGTTGTGTAAAGTTTTATAGCCCTTTGCAGAAAGTTCCAAATTGTTTTGTAAAATGTTTGGATGAATTCACAACTTCACCAAAAGTTTATTAGGATATGTATTGTTCTTCATCCCCTCCAGAATTTATCATTTCTGAGAAGTGTGACATGATACCACAGAGTTGTTTTAATTTGTATTTCTCTAATCACTAGCAATTTAGAATAGTTTTATGTAACAGTACATATTTTCATTTTTTCTTCTGATATGTTCATTTCTTTTCACTATCAATTGGGGAAAGATTTTTATATTTAGAAATTTTACTCACTTCCCTATATATTTGAGAAATGAAGTCTTAATCAGAGAAACTTGCTAATTTTTTTTTGATATTATTTCATTTTCTATGGCACCTTTTCCCAAGTGTAGTTTTGCTGGTTATCTCCTTTATTTATGCTCTTTTTAATTTGACTTTATCTGAGATCGTAATTGCTACCCTTGCCTTTTTTTTTTTACTTTAGCTGAAGTATATTCTGCTTCAACCCTTTATTTTAATTCTTTCTATGTGCTTCTGTTTAGTTTATCTCCTGTAAACAATATATTATTTGATTCTAATCTCTTATCCATTCTGCTATCTACTTCTGTTTTATGGGTAAGTTCATCTCATTCACATTCACAGTTATGATTGCTGTCTATTTCCCTTCATCCTATATTCTTTTGTTTATTTTCTCTGTCTCTGTCTCTGTCTCTCTGTCTCTCTGTCTCTCTCTCTCTCTCTCTCTCTCTCTCTCTCTCTCTCTCTCCCTTTCTCTCTCTTTACCCTATGCCTTCTCAAAAACCTCTTGTAATTTTGCTGCATCACTCTCATTTCTTTTTTTTTTTAATTTTTCCATGACCATTCTGTCTTTAAATAAAATTCCAGAAGTTCTTGTTGCTTTCTGGACCAGTTAGCAATTTTTGTTGAGGCTTTCTTGCTGTTTTCACAGTATTGTCTTCTGAGTTTCTACCTTGGTCTTCCCTAAATGCCATAAAACCTTGTTATGATCCAAGTTCATTTCGAATGTTCATTTTTGTAACCTATTTTTTGACTTTTAACTTTTTATTAAAGTCATATTTATGTGTAGGAACACATTGTCACAAGCTTCATGATTTTATGCTGCTGTTTTCAAAGTGAGTTCCAAAGGTTTTCAAGTTTTTGGTGCTTCCCAAGTGGTGTGATCCAGAGAGAGGTGTGATCACTTTTCACCTGGTCTGTGCTCTGTTCTTTACCCAGGAAGGGCCCCTGCTCTCTAGCAGCTGCCAGTGCTAACTCACCTATTGATCCTAAAACTGTGACCAAGTCCCCTTCTCTCCTGAAGCCAAAAGTGCTAATGCTCCTCTTTGCCCTGAAACTGTGACCCAGAATTGCTTAAGGGAAATACAACTGTGAATTGGCTCCAGCCACACCAAGTACCAGAGAACTGTCTACTGTAATCTTCCTAACTAGTTACCTGACCCCTTTGTCATCTCTGGGCTCAGAGCTCCCAAAGCTGCTGTGACTATTGCAGCTGCCTTCATGGCACCACTGGTGCTGCTACTCTGAGCCTGCCCTAGGATCACAGACCTCTCCTACCGATCCAAGTTGTCTTTTGCTAGGAAAAAAAAATAAACTATTTCACTTCGACCTTTTGTTGGCTTTGATGTTTCAAATATGATTTGAGTTGTTATTTTATTGTGTGCTGTGTTATTTATGTTTGGAGGATAGTGATGGAAGAATTCAGCTGAACTTCTGCCTGCACTCCACCATCTTGGCTCTATGTCCCTTCCTTAGATTTTTAATGAAGTTCGAATCTTGTAAGTTCTCAGGTTATAGACATATACTTGTGTTCATCTCTTGGACAATTTCTTGTCATCAGAAGTTTAAACATCATACAATGTCATGTTGCAGTATTTATCTCAATTTGGAAAAATCTATAATTCTGGAAGAATTCTGCTTCTTGGAATAGCAACATTTTTATTAAAGTTCATAAGACCTACAATGAGGAAAAGACTTCCAG
Organism: Potorous gilbertii; assembly: GCA_028658325.1. NCBI lineage: Eukaryota > Metazoa > Chordata > Mammalia > Diprotodontia > Potoroidae > Potorous > Potorous gilbertii. Next base: position 180,158,652 of record CM053772.1, on the reverse strand, counting down.
TTCAACTATAAGGAGAAAAAAAATCTTAAAATATTTGGGTGGATATTTTGCAGTCTAATGAATTTACCCAGATATTCCAGGCTCATCTATCCTTATGAAAATGGTCTTCATTTATCTTTGAATGAAAAAAAAGTGGAACACATCAGTGAAATTTCTTCTTATATTCAGTAATGAAGTTCCTCTATTGTCTTACCCCACAAAAAGTGTTTTCCTTCATAGAAATTGTTAGCAGGTGGTGTGTTTTTTTTAAACTTCTCTTTTTACTGCTCTTCCAACTTCAAGAAACTTCTGCCTCAGTGGAGAAGAAGCATTTGCCAGCACTCCAGTTGTCAGGTTTCTCTGAAGATTTTTTTTAAAAAGAGGATTCATTACCCTGTTTTTCAGCAATAGTTCATTAGTTCTTGCTAATATCATTTTTTTTAATTTCCTTTGTTATTCAGTGCCACTAATCCAATTTCATTTTGAGTTTGAAAAAACTTAGCACTGAGCACAATGTCTGGCAAATAGGGGATATTTAACTCATACTTGTTCCCTATTCTCCCTTTTATATAAACATTGAGAATGAGTCACCCACCTCTCCAGTTCCAAAAAGGTATAATATTGATAGTTTTTTATTTATTTTTATTTAAAGAATAATTTAAAATAATTGTACTACTGGGCTTGAAGATGAAGTCTTTTTTCATTAATCCTTCTTGACTATAACTTGGCTTTTGTAAAATCATCTTATTACTTGAAAGGATATCCTCTTGTCCAGAAATCAGTGTGTGTGTGTGTGTGTATGTATACATGCATGCATGTATGTATGTATGTCTCTCTGTGTGCATGTGTGTATGTGTGTGTATGTGTGTGTGCATGTGTGTGTGTATCAGAAGTGGGGAACCTATGGTCTCAAGGCCACATGTGGCTCTCTAGGGTCCTCAGGTATGGCCCCTTGACTGAATCCAAACTTCATAAAACTTCTCAAAAAACATAACTTCTGTTAAATACACTTAAGTTCCCTTCCCCTGGATATATATTTTTATACATACATACGTATATATATATATATATATATATATATATATATATATATATATATATATATATACACATTTACACACATATGTGTATAATACTATATAATATACATAATAAATGTTCAGATCTTTCCTTAAAATGCTCTAATCCATAGGAACCTGTGGCCTCAAGCCCACATGTGGCTCTCTAGATCCTTGAGTGTGGCCCCTTGACTGAATCCAAACTTCATAGAACAAAACACTTTAATACAAGGATTTGTTCCATAAAACTCGGCAAAAGTCAAAAGGCGGCATCCAAGGAACTAGAAGGCCACATGTGGTTTTGTGGCCACAATTTTCCAACTCCTGTCCTACTCTGACAACTTCTTTATAACATAGTGATCAGAAGTCAAGGTAAGACTATTAAACACTATCTTTTTTTCTGACTGAAGTACTGTGGCATGACACACTATAGAATTCCTTGTAGGCCACAATTTCTAATCATGAAATGTGGTATCTGATGGGACACATGGTAGGAGCTCATTTTCAGTATTTTATAGTAGCAAAAAGATGTGAAAGTACAGATATCTTCCTGTCTGATATAAAGGATGCCAATTTCTACATTTTGACTTTTAAGAGGATGTTGAACTCTCAGCTGGAACTGTTATCTTCAGAGAAAGGGGCCTATAATATTTCTCATTGTGAGTTTCTAGTAGTAAGAGAACTGGGCTTCAATATTATTCTTTTATTTGTCACCTCTGTGACTTTGGGTAAAGCACTAAGCATCTCTATTTTTCAGTTTCTGTAATTGCAGAATAAAACCCTAGACTAGTTTTCTTTCACCTGATCTTTGATCATAGCATCCTGTGGACCTTCTGGTTCTAAATCTTAAGCTCAAGTTCTCAAAAGAAAAAATGTAGTTTCAATAGCATGCTCTGGTCAAAATGTTCTTAGTGTCTTTATTTCTTCATCTATAAGATATGGAATTTGAATGAGATCATCTTTAAGGTCTATTACAGCTCAAAAATTTTAGGATTCTTGTCACAGCAACACATTAGGAGATAAAACATAAAAACAATCCTGAATTGGTCAGGATAATCGATTGTAAAGGTGTCTATGATACTTTTACATTGGAAGTAAGGAATTAAGTACATGCCATCAATTTCTCCCAAGGGTTGTTCATAGATAATTTCCACTGCAGTCACTAAGCAAGCGTCTGTCAGCAGAATTGGGCTTGTGGAGAAGAAATGGATGAAGTAGTACAATGAATACACTTAAGTGTAGAACCTCATGCCAGGGATCCAGGTACTGCTATGACTCCACAGCCTCAAGGAGGAATAATTGGTGATCATCTCCTCTTCAGAGGTTTGGAACAGTAAAATAAGAGTACTCTAGAGCAGCACCTTCAGAGACATATATCAAAGTTGAAATGATAGTCATAAAGTAGAAGATTGTATAACTTTCTATATTGAACAGTCATCTGTAAACTAATACCATGGAATTTTGTGCTCATTAAAGAGACTAAAATACATGATCATTTATTCAAAGGTGCATACATATGTAGGCATGTTAGGGAGAGTATATTAAGGGTGTGTGTGTGTGTGTGTGTGTGTGTGTGTGTGTGTGTGTGTGTGTGGTGGAATAGGTTGAAGAGTTGTGATTTGCTACTAAAAAGTTAATGCTCCTTTTGTTTTTATTTCCAGTAGAAGAATTGTAAATGTCGAATTCTTTAGTGAACAGACCATGTATACAACGATAATTTACCTCAGGAATAATGAATTTATTTCAAGTTAAATTCACACAAAACAACTTCAAGGCAAGTTTGAATTTGCCTTGTATTTGAATACCAAGTAACCACTTTTTTGAGAGTGGTCTTAATAGTAACAGAAAGCAGACAGCAGCTAATGCTCTGTATTCCTTGATACTTTTTAATGTTTTATTGATACTTTCTTTTCTTTCACTTCATAATCATTTCCAAAAAGTCTTGCCTCTTACCTCTAATTTGGTGAGATTGGGTTGCATAAAATAACTAGTTTATGTACTATTAATTTGAATATTTTACCCTTTTGAAGGAAATCACACATTTCCTTTAAATTCTTGTATTTTTTTCCTATTATGCAATTATGTATAGTAGATTTTAGAAGTGTTTGTTTAAATTCTTTGAATTCTCCTGATTATTTTTTAAAGAGATATTTATAAATTGTGCTGGCTCTCTCTCTTTGTTTCTCTCAGACTCCTAAATATGTGTTAATTTTATTTTTCTTTAAAAGAAATACTTTTTTTGTTTATAATTTTTATACTTTTTGCCTTCTGTTTTATCAATCTCTCTAATTTTTAAGATTCTTTTGGTATTTTTTTTAAGGTTCATTAATTTGCTGATGCTTGAAGTATTTTTTTTAATAATTTTGTTTCCAGGTAATTAATCCTCTCCTTTTCTGTTTTATTAATATAAATTTCCCTAAACAATTATTTTTCTCCCTCCAAATTAGGTTTCTTTTGTTTTCTACTTGTTATTATTTTCTTCTAATAGTTGCTAAATCTTTCTATGATTTGCTCTTCAGTTCACTCATTTTCAAGATTTTATTATTAATATTTCAAATTTAGATTTATATTTTTGCTTGTATTTCCTCCATTAGTTACTCTTTTATGCCATATTGTCTACAAAGGTTATATTTCATATTTCTGAATGATTACATATATATATTCTGTTCACTAATACATGTTCTACTTGTGTAAATACAGAGACAATTAACAATATGTCCAATATTTAATATTCCTCTTGGGCGGGTAGGTGGCAGAGGATAGAGCACCAGTGCAGGACTTGGGAGAATCTGAGTTCAAATCTCACCTCAGACACTTGACACTAGCTGTGTGATCCTAGGCAAGTCACTTAACCCCAATTGCCTCAACCTGGTTCATCTCTAGTCAGCCTGATGAATATCTGGTCACCGGCTCCGGATGGCTCTGGAGGAGTAGTGAGACTGGTGACCTGCACGGCCCTCCCTCACTCAAAACAAAGTCAAGTGCAAGTCATATCATCACTTCTCTGATGGCATGGTCTTCTTTGTCAACAAATGACTAACATACACACACACAGACACACACACACAGTTCCTCTTAAGAAGATATCACAAATTTTGAACTTTTATAACAGTCATTCCAGTTCTATAAATTTCTTTTAATTTCTCTTATATTTATCCATGCCTAAGGGAGAAATATTTGTGTTTTACAGTTACTGTATTATTAACTTTTTTATAATTCAGTTAAATTGAGCTGAGTGCATGATGGACTGAAGTGGGGAAAAAACATAGCAGGGAGTCCACTTAGCAGAATATCGCAATAATTCGCAAATAAATTGAAACAAGGCTGCAATAATCTAGTAATTATATCAAAGAAGAGAAAAGGAGTACATGAGAAGTGTTATGAGGGTGTAATCAACAAGATACAGCAACACATTTTATACAGTGTTTAGAAATTGACGAGTTAAGGATGCTATCTAGGTTGTGATTATGAGTCCCCAGGAGGATGGTAGTGCTGGTACCAATAAAAGGTATAAGAGATGTGGGCTTTTTGTAGGGTGGGGGTGAAAATAATGACTACAGCTTTTTTTTTACACGTTCAATTTAATAGCTCTTTGATAGATTCAGTTTAAGATATATAATGTGTAGTTGGAGATGTAAGATTAGAGGTCAGTAAAGAGGTTAGAGATGGATAAGTAGCTTTGAGAATCATCATTATATAGGTAACAAATTTACTAAATGAAAAGAAGTCACAAAATTTAATACTTCAGTTAAAGAAAGGGGTTCAGAAAAAAATAAAATATTTTATTATTTCTTTAAAGAAGACTCAGGACAGACCCTTGATTGGGGGCTAATGGGCATAACCTGGATTAAGAATCATTAAAAGAGATGGACAAAGAGGAATGATTGACAGATAAGAGAAAATGCATGGGTGAATCCTGTAATGGAAATCTAGAGTAAAGAGGGTATCAAGGAGAAGAGGATGCTAGTATCAAAGTAGAGAGATCAGGAAAGATGAGGACTGTAATAAGACATTAGAATTGGCAATTAAATAAACATTTGAAACTTTGGAAAGAGTGGTCTTAATTGAACAATGAAATTAGAAGTCAGAATGTAGAAAGTTCAAGAGAGAGTATGAGGAAAAGAAGTATCTAGTATCATTGCCAATTCAAGGAGTTTTGCCACAAAAAGGACAAATGTGTGATGACAGCTAGTGATGATAGGTGAATCAAGTGAGAGGTTTTGGTGGATGGGAAAGAGACATTTCAAACACCTAGAATAAAATGTACAGTAGATATTTGAAACTCAATACGTCTAACACAGAACTCATTATCTTTCCCCTAAACTCTTCCCCACTCTTATGTTCCCTATTAATGTAGACAGAAACACCATTCTACCAATCCCCTAGGCTTACAATTTAGAGTTACCATGGCCTCATTATCTCTTACCCTTCTTTTCCAATGTATTGCCAAGGTCTACAGATTTTACTTCTGTGACATCTCCCAATTATGCCCCCTTCTCTCCTCTGACACAGTTACTCTCCTATTATAGGCCCTTGTCAACTCATTCTTGGATTACTGCAGTAACTTGCTGATTGATCTGTTTAAACTCTCCACTCCAATACATCCTCCATTCATCAATTTAAGTGCTTTTGTTTTAAAGCATAGGTCCAATCATGTCACTCCCCTTTTCAGTAAACTCCAGTGGCTCCCTGCTGCCTCCAGGATCAAATAAAAAATGATCTGTTTAACTTGAAAGCCCTGTATTACCTAGAACCTTCTTAACATTTTAATTTTTTTATACCTTCCTACCTAACCCTTACTCTTCAATCCATTGACACTGGCCTCTTGGGTTTGCCATAAACATATCTTGGCTTCAGATATTTTCTTTGCTGTGGCCCCCACCTGGAACAGTTGCTTTCCTCAACATTGCATCTCAACTTCCCAAGCTTCCTTTAAGTCTCAACAAAATCCCACCTTCTGCTAAAAGTTTTTTCCACCCCTCTTAATTCTAGTTAATTCCCTCCTTTAATTAATTTCTATTTGTCCTATATATAGTTTGCTTTGCATATATTTATTTGCATGGTATCTCTCGCATTAGGTTTTAAACTCATTCAGAGCAGGAAATATCTTTTGCCTCTTTATATATCCCCAGTGCTTCGTGCAGTATCTGGCATATAGTAGGCAGTTGGAAAATGTTATTGATTAATTTATATGTGCATGCTTTTAAACACTAGAGAAATATGAGTGGAAAGCAGGATGTTGAAGATAAGTAAGAAAATGGGAATAATACAAGCAATTATCATCTAAAGAAGACAAGATGGAATGGGATGTAACTACTTGTGCAGGTAGAACTGTTTCCCATGACAAGGAGAAGGGCTATTTCTTCATATAAGATAGGAATAAATGGAGAAATAGTGGAAGAAGGCTTCTCAGCAATGCAAGTTGAAGAAGGGAAAAGAAGAAGATCTTAGGAATTGACCCCTCTTTTGTGTGAAATAGAGGGAAAATTTCTCACCTGTCAAAGATGAGAAGAACGAAGGCTATGGAAAGTTGAGGTGGGACGAATAGATTTATAAAAATTGCTTCAAAGGAGTAGGATGGTAAAGCAATTAGGGAGTTTTAATAGGTTTTTCTAGCTGAAGTAAGGAACCAGTTGTGATTATGTAACAAAATTTTAGTGAATACATTCATTCAGTAAGATTTTGTGATTTTCTCCAGTTTCATTAAACACTACATCAGAGAGATTCATGGCAATATTTGATGGGAGTAATCCAGATTTGAGTCTCAGTAACTAAGGTCTGTGATAGGATAAGATAAGAGAATAGAACAGTGTGGAGTTGTACTGGTTCACCAAGGGTTCAATAGTGGTCGAAGGCTACCATGTACAAATAGCGGTGATGACCTTGAAAGAATTGAGGGTTAGAGGGATTAGAAATCTCAGTGAGAATGAAGAAAAGGATTTGGGGTTGTGAGACAGAGGGAGAGGGTGAATGATAGTAGATGGTGATCACACAAGGAAATTTGTTCATTTGTGGATAAGAAAACTCTATGTGTTGCTGAGGTGAGGTAGAGAACTAGAGAAAGGGAAATGAGTAAATAGAGGAACTTGGAAATTAAGATATTTGAGGAAGTAGCTTTTATTTTGAAGTCCCCTAGTATAGGGAGAGAAGACTCTGTGGTTTCCATTTCTCTATCAGAATGTTGGTATTGTGGGCATCATTACCACTCAGAAATCATCATTGGTCACTATGTTGAACAGAGTTACTAAGTTTTTCATAGTTCTTGTCTTTGTAATATTGTCCTAAGTTTTTTTCTCCTAGTTTGGTTCACTTCTTTCTGAATTCATTCATATAAATTTTCCTAGATTTCTCTGTATACCATTTATCATTTATATGTTACTATAATTTTTATAATTGTCTATATCCTTTATAATTTTTTTTACAACAAAATAGTATACAATTAAGTATGCACACAATAATTTCTCAGCCATTCCCTAATTGAAGAACCACCTTACAGGTTCCAAGATTTTCCCACCAGAAAAAAGAGCTATAAATAATGTTTATACATCCTTTGAAAATGCATCTGGTCCTGTTGTCACCCCTCTCTACCTGCTTTGGTAATTTATTTGTGACGTGCCCAATTTCATCACCTGAGATTGATTTATTTTAAATCCTTTATTTCTTGTTATGCTTGTACGTTTTTGTAAATATCTATTTATTTCTTGTAGATTGTCATACTCATTGGCACAAAATTAAGTAAAATAATTTGTAATAATGTCCTTTATTTCTTCCTTAGCTATTGTGAATTCTCCTTCACTTTTGACTGTAGTGATTTGATACTCTTTTTTTAAATAAAAATTAAATTAAACATTTTTTTTTGCCAAATTAAGGTCTTAGCTTTATTTCTTAATTTATTGATGGATTGGTCTACTTATTAGATTTAAGATCAATGTTTTGTTTTAATTTGCTTTTCTCTTCAATTTCATTAATCTCTTTTTTGATTTTCAAAATTTTTGTTTTAATGTGTGATTGGAATGTCTTAATTTGTTAGTTTTGTAAGTGTTATTTTAATTTGCATGTGCAAATAATTACTATTTTACTAATGAAAGTGTTTGAAAGTATAACATTCTCCTAAGCAGTATTTTGGCTGTAAGAATCCCCCAAGTTAATGTTATGGATACTCATTTTTGCAATAATCTTTAATGAAATTTTTTATTGTTTCTATGATTTATTATTTGACTCACTTATTGTTAAGATTAAATTATTTAGAGTTCAATTAATTTTTTTACTGTATTCATTGATCATTTATTGAATGCAACTTTAATTATATTATTCTCCAAATATATTGTGTGTGTGCATAGCTTCCTTGCATTCTTTGTGATGTTTAATGCCCTGATGAAGGTCCTCTTTGTTTTCAAAAGTACCATTCATGGTTGACATATATACACACACACACATAAATATATATATGTATATATATATATA
>CM053772.1:180114643-180149651 GCA_028658325.1 Potorous gilbertii | reverse complement strand
CCAGGTACTTTTTTTAAAATAGTGATTAAAAATCATCACATTTTATAACATAAAATTAAGTATAACACAATAGTAACACTGGGGAAAATGTCACATATAGAGAAGCATGCAAAATGAGTTATGAAATATCACTTAGTTTTATATCTACTGAGAATTTTATAGTAATTGCTGATATATTTAACTCCCACATATATTGAAATAGCATTTTCATCAGAATAATAACGATGTAAAATAGTAAAAATTTTATTTCTAGCTGTCACAATACCTAATAATATGTCACTCAAATATTGTTAATGATTTCTTCCTTTTGAAAATTTTATCAAAAATAGTATAGAAAATAATGACTATATAATAATTTCAAGTTGAACTCTTCGCTATGACATTTGTAAATGAAAATATGAATCACAAAATTACCACTCTTTCCGCAGCTGAAGGATTTAATCCCATAAATAACAAAAAATTGTTCAAAGCTCTGAGGTCACTATGAAATATCAGTACATTGATGCCAAAATTATAGTAATTATGGAAATAGGAAAGTAAAAAAAATAAATTACAGCAAATATCTTGCACTACATTCTATGTCAAATACATGTATGATGTAACTATTATTTAAGGTGTCTGCTTGCTGATGACCACGAAGTTTGCAAAAAAAAAGGGAAAATAAAGATAAATCAAAATAAAGTTAGTACATATATTATACATTTTGAACATAATATATACATATATGTATATGCATACATATATGTGTATGTGTGTGTCTGTACTAATAGATATAATCATAATATTCTTATACAGTATGTTTGCTGAGAAAAAGATTATCACATTTCAAGATCCATTTGGTTACCATAAAAAAAGTGTAAATGAATTGATGATTGTTCTGTTACATAGCAAGAACAAGATGGGTATTTACTTTGGGATATAATTAATTGTCAGTTATTTGGGATATAAATAGTCAATAATTTGGGATATAAAAATTTGTCAAGATTTGGTTATGCCAAAATCTTTAGGATATCAGGAGATTATGTACATACAATCAAGATTTGGGCAACCATGAATGACTTTTGACCTAGATCATTGAAAGGATAGAGATAGGCTCAAGATTATCAATCTACTGGGGTCACCAGTTGTTCTGTTTTGTCAGTGCCAAATAGTAAAATTCAGTCTGAATTCTGACTACTTGGGTTTGTTTATTATTTTATTTAGGGGATTATTAGCTATAGTTGGTGAAATTATTAATTAAATGGTTGTCTAACAACCTACATCTCTATATCCAGTGTCTATAGCTGACATGGTACTTAGAGATCATCTACTCCAAACCCTTAATTTTACGGATAAGAACCTGAGGTCAAAATATAGTCAAATAACTTTCCTGAGGTCACAGGAAGTTTAAAAGAGAAATAGGAACCCAAGTCCTCTACCTTAAGAGTCAACATTCTTTCCGCTCTCTTCTAGGACTTGGGCATGAGGTTTATGTATTACATCATTCAATCTACACTGATTGAAGAGGTTAATGACAGTAAGTTCTAGTACATGTTTCTAACATGGTACCTACCTCCTGAATTAGAAAGAAATTTTATTCATGTTGCACACAAAGTAAACTCAAGATTTGACCATCAAGTGAGTCATTGAAATAAAGCTCACAGCTATGGCAGATCATCTCAGTTCAGAGTTTACCAGTGCTAAATCATTCAGACTACTTACTTTAACTTGAATAGTCAGAGGTGGAACCCTAAATAAATACCTTTTTGCTATTTTGTTTCTGTTTTAATTTTTGTTTTGTTTTTCTTTCAAAGAATTTATTACTGAATTACAGGCACCTTTGGAAATCAAGCATTAGTAGATTGTAGGCATAGAAAGAAAGGTATGGAGGTGGCAGGATATTGATATACTATATAATATTTAGCATGAGGGTGAGAACAATGCTTTTTCACGAGAGATGGGGGTATAGGAAACAAGGTGAGTATATTGAAAGGACAGTCAACACAATTTACTTCACCACAACAAAAGAGAAAAGAATGAAACCAACCTGTGTGATTTGGATGAGCTAATACTACATGGATAAAATGATTCCCAGCTTCACAAATCTGAAAATATTTTAAACAATATCAATATGATTTCTGTGTGATCTTTATTAATTTCATTAAATTAGTTCATATATATGAAGAAACTTAAAGCCATAAGTATATGCATTTCATTGACTAAATAAATATATTTGTGCACCAATTATAGCAGAAAAAGTAATTTCAAACATTTAAGAAATTTCACAAACACAAAAACAAAACAGCCATGCCCCGACTAGCAAATACTAAGCAAATTCTTGACAGTTATTAACAATCACTTGTAATTCATTTGTAAGAACATAAAATATTAAGAATTGAATATTGACTGTATTACCTAATACATTCACTGTTGACCATGAAGAGCAAATAAATTGTATCGAATAATAAAACATGCAGATTAACTGATTTACTATTCATACTAAAGATGTATTGTTAGTTTTCAAAGAATTACAATACAGTGAAATATACAATAGGAAACGATACTATTTTTCTATCATAATCTAGAAGGGACTTTAAGATCTTGTCATGCTTCAGAAAAAAAGCACCAGTTATTTGAGATTTCTAATTGAAAACATTCCAGATAACACTTTGCTATGGCTCTCAGTGAGTTCTTTTTTCTTAGCATTTCTAAACTTTATTTTATTTTTTCCTTGTGGTAGAATGATGTGCAGATTGCACAGTGGTAAAAAAGTTCAACAACTACTTTTGGTCACTTGATATACCAGGATTTACTTTTCCTTCTTTACTTCAAGAGAAAGTAATACTAAAGTATTCTCTTTGTGGTATAATATAAAGTTCACATAAAAAATGACTGTAGACTTATTTTTTCCCTATTAGAATAAGGTTTATTTTTATCATATGGCATTAATCAACTAAAACATTTCATTGGACTAAATTTTAACTCATTCTAGATGCCAGAGCAAGTACTTCCTACTCTCCTGTTATTTTTAATTATCTCCTCGAATTTATTATTCCTTCCTACAAATGGCAGTTATGTGGTATAACAGTCAATTAATAGATACATTTCTATTTTATTTTATCTCTAATTGTCCTATTTTACATTATGTTAAATTTGTAAGTTGTCTCTAGTTATTTTATAAGAATGTGGGGGCATGAATTTCTCCAAAATAAACAACAAAACCCATTATTCCTTTTCTGTGTTTTCAGACACATACACACACACACACACAGAACATCGATATGGATAGACAGCAAAGATGTGCAGGAAAATAAATTATTCCATGTCTGCTTTCTTTGCATTTGTGGAAGTCTATGCCTCAGGGTTATGGTGAACAAATTGTTATTTGTGATATTATACCATTTTATTAAATGCATCTTCTTTGAGATAACTATGTTCTTTAGCTTACTGTTTAAAATAAACGTTAGTGGGAGCTATGATATCAGGAGACAAGGATCTCTCAATAACTTAATCTTGGACTACCATTGCTGGAGATCTCATTCCATGATTTGGGCATTTCTCCAAGATATTATATGAATAAATTTTAAGCAAACACACAAAAATATGAAAACAGTATTTGACCAATAACCATTATGTAGTTCTTTCTTTTCTCGCTCAGTTCTCTTCTGAATTAATTCAGTGGCCACATCAGCTCCCATGGATTCAATTGTCATATCTACACTGATGATTATCAAAAATGCCAATTCACCTGAATCTCTCTGGTGACTTTCAGCAGCCTATTGGATCTTTAGAATTGGATGTCCCCAAAACATCAAAAACACAACATTTCTCAAACTGAAATTTCTTTCCCCTCCCAAATCCTCTCCTTTCTTTATTCCATTATTACTGCTCAGGAACAACCCTCCTCCAAGTCAACTAGACTCACAGCCCAGGAGTCATCTTTTACTGCTCACTTTCTCTCATCTTCCAATTCAATCTGTTGCCATTGCCTGCTTTTATTTTTCTTTCATAGTATCTCTTGCGTATGTCTCCTTATCTTGACTGACAATGCCACCACCCTGGCATGGGACATCATCATCTCATATCTGTACTACTTCGATAGTCTTCTAGGTGTTATTTCTAACAAAAGTCTCACCTCTTTCCAACCCATGCCCTACTCAGCTGTCAAAGTTGTGTTCCTAAAGGTCAGTAATGTGACTGTGCCCCACCTCCCATCTAATTGACTCCATTGACCTCCAAAGTCAAACAAAATATTCTTTTGGTTATCCAAAACCTTACAGGACTGGCCCATTTCTTCCTTTACACTCTTCTCATACCTTACTTTCTTCTAAACCCTCAACCCATGTTCTTGGTGATCCAGTGTCACAGACTTCCCTGCTGTTACAAAAACAAACAAAAATATAGATACACAACCTCCACATTCTGGACATTTTTCCTTGAAGTTCCCCATCCCTGGATTTCTTATCCTCCTCATATTTCTCACTACTTTCCTAGTTTCCCTTAAGTCTCTCCTCAAATCTTTTATAGGAAACCTTTTCTCATGACCCTTAATTCTGCTGCTGTCTTTGACTATTGTGATTGATCCTGTGAATGTCTTGTTTGCATGTGGGTGTTTGTATGTTGTTTTGCTACCTTTGATCATGAGATATTTGAGAACAGAAACTATCATTTGTCTTTCTTTGGATCCCCATTGCTTAACAAAATGCCTGTTATGCATCAGTTGCTCAATATTTATTAAATTTCAAACAAGTTACAAAATCACTTTCATATCATTGTAATCTGATCATCATCATTAGGATATATGAATGAATAAATTAATAGAAAAGAAATCGATGAATGAAATTTTATTATTGTTTTTCAGAGACTGTTCTAGATGCTTTCTTTGTACATAAATTTTAAAAAATGAGATAGTTCCTACCACAAGGAGGTCTATACAGTTCAAAGAGGGGATTGTTAACCATAATGGAAGATTGGGTAAATCACATGGACAGTGTGTAAGTATATAGAAGAGTTGATTGTCATGCTCTCTCAAGTAGTAATATTAGTATCTATCTGTTACTATTACTAATCAAGAGATGGAAAAAAAGAAGAGGGGTTAAGGGGAGGAGGCCAGAAACACTTGTGCTATGGCAGGAAGAATGGCAAGATGCCCTGATATACTCCATTATCATTGAATAGAATTTGAAATGTGCTCTAGAACAGGCAAAATATAACGAATTAGAAAAATTTGCATTAATTCACTCACTAATTAGGACAGAATGGAAAACTCCAAAACTTAATAGATAATATCCTCCAGGATTTAGAAGTCATGTTCAGAGGATACCTGTTCCAGGTAGGTAGAACCAAGGAAACAGAAGAACAAATACAAGGTACATAGGTAGGTGTTGGCTTCCTAGTATATTGTGTCTGGGTGAGACCTTTTGAAAATTAATAAACTACTTTCACCACCATAACTCTGAGTTAGTATAAAATTATTTTCCTTATCCTACAGTTATGGAAACTGAGGCTAAGAATTTGTAGCTCAAGTCATTTAACTGGTAAATGGCAGAGTTGAGTCAAACTTATCTCTAGATTCCAGACATACTTCTCTTCTAAGTATACCAAAGTGTTGATCATATATGCTTGAAGATTTTTTCATTACCTTATTTCCATTTCACAAATGTAATAGCTGAGGCTTAAAAAGATAAAATTGCTTATTATTTGAATATGGATAGTGAGTGGCAGTGTCAAGATTCAGCCTAGCTTTTTACAATATCAGTATAAAGTATACTTTTAATTTCTCTTCTAAGCATTACACATTAGAATAAAGGCATTATCCAGTACAAATATCAGGCATCAGTGGGACAAAGGAAAAATCAATTCTGCTTGATTTCAGTATACTGGAGTTTGTTCTTTTTTTTCTTTTAAGTGATTTATCTTTCTTCATGTAGTTTACCTTAACATAATACTAAGCATGAGTTTATATTCCCTTATGCATAACAGTTGAAATTAGAGCATGAATCCTGTCATTATTTTATTTGACATGGAGAAAGCAGGCTAGAAATTTTTTAAAAAGTTACCAGTGTTTAAATTTAGAAAATTTAGGAGGCTTGTGGTAGGTACTTGCTAAGGGTAAGGGGAGGGGTGTTGAATATTTTCTTCTTAAAGTTAACATGCAATTGAATACCAGCAGGACAATAGATTTAAGAAAAGACTAAAGGATTTTTCATATAAAGGATACTCATTTTGCAGAATGAGGTCAATAATATTTATATGAACTTCCTTACAAGATTTTAGGAAGAACTTTGTTACACACACACACTTTATAAAACATATATTAACATTCCCATCCAAACAACTTTAAAATAATGTGTCAGATTGAATTCTGGAGCAGCAAAGCACACAAAAGTTGAGGCCATTAGCTTTCCAAGACAACTCAGGCTATCAACAGAGGAGGACTGTGACACCAGGGTGTTGACTGACCTAGCATGCACATACCAGTAACTCCAGTGGAGAGGATTGGAGACAGCTGGAAGGGTAGTATCAGCTAAAGGAGTTCTTAACCCAGAGATAGTAAGTGAATCATGCAACAGCCAATAAGATAGTGCAGGGGAACCTGCACTGGCACTGGATTTGGCTTGGAAACTCAATTGTCCATACTCATTTCTTAATCTCAGTTTCAAAGTGAAGAAGAAAGCTTGTGGTGTGTCACAAGGAAACACGTGCTCTGGTTGAAGTTCCAGGGCAGAGAGGTTCACTAACTAGCATTTGTGGTCACATGAGAACAAGGGATCTGATCACAGTTCTGAGGCCAAGAGCATCACTAGTGCTTGTTTCTGTAGAGGAATATTGGGTCTTTCCTGAGTAAATAACAGAGCATAGAACAGGAAAACAATGAACACAGCTCTGGAAAATTCCAGGCCTCAGAACTAGCTCTCAGGTCAGCAGGGAAGAAAAAGACAGAAGCTCAGGGCAATGACTTTCCACCCTAGGTGAGCAGAGGCTAACTTTAACACAAAATTCAAAATAAAGAAATAGTCTGAAAAAATGAACCAACAGCATAAGAAGAACTTGAACGTGAATAGTTACTAGGATGGCAAGAAAGATCAAACAAACTCAGAAGAAATAACAATGTGAAAACAGACACAAGCAAGAAAACTAAGGAGAAATGTGAATTGGACATAAGTCTAACAAGAATTCCTGAAAGAATTAAAAAAGAGATGAATGGTTGAGGAAAAACTGGGAAAAGAAATGAGAGTGATATAAGAAAATACAATTACCAGTTTGTTAAAAGAGGCACAAAAATGCAAAAGAAAATAATTTTTATAAAACACCCGCAGAATTGATCATTGAAGAAAAGAACTTCTTACAAAGTAAAATACCTAAATTTAAAAAGAGGTATAAAGGTCACTGAAGAAAATAATTCCTTCAAAATTAGAATTAATAAAGTAAAAGCTAATAACTCCATGACACATCAAGAAACAATGAGACAAATTCAAAAGAATGAAAAAATAGAAAAAAATGTTAAATCACTGGTGGAAAAACTGATTAGAAAATAGATTGAGGAGAGATAATTTAAGAATTATTAAGCTACTTCAACTCCATGTTCCAAAAAAGACTCTACATATTACATTTTTAAAAGATCAAAAGGAAAGCTGCCTTGATATCTTATATGCAGAAGAGAAAATAGAAAGAATCCATAAATCACTTCCTGAAAAATCCCAAAATGAAAATTTTTGTAGCCACTACTTTGTATTACATTACATTACATTGTGTTATGTTGTATTATACTATGTTATGCTATGCTGTGTTATATTATATTATGTCACATTGTATTATGCTATACTATGTTATATCATGTTATATCATATTGTAATTATTATATTATAATATTGCATTTTTATGTCCAAATAGTACATATAATTATTATACCATTATTTTATATTACATATATTATTACATGTAATAATATAATGTTACTATGTTATTATATCATATTATTACATTACATTATTATAGCCAAATTCCAGAGCTCACAGTTGAATGTGAAAATATTTCAAGCATACAAAAAACAATATTCAAATATGATGTACTGGCAGTCAACATCACACAAAATTTAGTGTCTTCCATATTAAAGAAGTGAAAGTGTTGAAATATGATATTTTAGAATGCAAATAACCTAGGATTATATCCAAGAACAACATACCCAGAGAAACCAGGTATAATCTTCAAGGGACACGGTGAATATTAATGAAACATTAATGAAAGCAAGCATTTATGATGAAAATATTAGAGCTGAATAGAAAGTTTGCTATTTGAACATATGACTCAAGTATAAAAAGGTAAACATGAAAAATGTCTTATTTAGGGTTAGGGTTAATACAGTTTTATTGTATTAATTAATAATAAATAATTTATAAATATAAATTATAAATAATAAATAAATTTTACAGTTAAATTATTTACATTCTTACATTGGAAGAAAATACATGTAGCTCCTAAAAGCTACATCATTATTAGAGTAGTCCAAGGAGTCTACATAGAGGACAAAGATACAAATTTATCATGTTGGTATGATCTCCAAAACATAAGAGGGAAGAAAGAAGAATCTCCCAGGAGAAGGAGAAAGGGGAGAAATAAGAATGGGAAAAATTATCTTACATAAAAGAGTGGCACAAGGATAGGCTTTTAAAATGGTTGGGTAAATGGCAGGGACGGAGGCTAATACTTAGCTCATTTCATCTGAATTGCTTCAAAGGCGGAAGAATATAAATCCATACTCAGTTGGATATAGAAACCTATCTTACCCAACAGAGAAATAGGATGTGAAGTGGACAAGGGAAAGGAGGTGGGGGTGAGAAAGATGCTGATAAAATTAAGGTTGAATTAATGGAGGCAGTAGTCAGAAGCAAAACATACTTTTGAGGAGGGACAGGGTAAAAAAAAAAGGAAGAGAAGGATAAACTGAAGAAAATAGGATAAAGAGAAATATGCAATAATCATAACTGGGAATATGAATGAGATGAACCTACCAAAAAATGGAAGCAGACAGCAGAATCTATTAGAGATGAGAATCCAGCAATGTGGTAATAAGGGTTAAATGACTTATCTAAGTGTCAGACAGCTATTGTCAGAGGAACTGTTTGACACTTGTCCTTTGCTCACTAAGTCTGATACTTGATTATAAACACTGCCTCTCAAAATCTTTAGAACATAATTTGTAAGACCTCATCAGTACTAATACATCCAAATTAGTATTTTCCTTTTAAGGAGTGACTTAGGGGCCAGGTCCTTATTCAAGTAATGAGTCAATGGTCTACAAATTTTAGGAAATTTCTTTTTTTCATTTTCTTTTTTCTTTCAATTACCTACAGAGCCTGTGACACATTTTGAATAGTTTTAAATATCCATCCTTTGAGAGGTGATTTGACTTCTGGAAACAGATGGAAGTCTTTTTAACAATTTGGTAAAATAAAATGACTGATAAGAGTGGGTTGTTATACTGTAAGTTAAAAAAATAAGAGTAGGAAATGTGAATATATAAAGTAGCATGACTCATTTGATTCTGAAGTGAATATGTGGTTTCCGTATGCCCACTCTGGAAACTGAAGTCAATTAGGACATATTGGCTTGGATTTGGAGGCATGTCAAATTTTTCATAGAATTCCTTCTCTTGTTTTAGTCTTTGTAACAGATATTAACACATAAAACATGATTTTCTTTAGAGAATATTTTTTCTGTACTCATAATGAACACTCCCAAGTGGGATAAACAAGTATTCTACAGAATAAATATATTTGGGGCACATGATGAAATCAATTCCTAAATTGACCTCTCCAATGGGAATCTTTATACATTATTTCCTTTTCACTTTGTTTCTTTATGTTTTATGATTTTTATATTTAGTGATGATGTCAACACTAATGTAGGCCTTCTAGAAGTGTATTGCTTCATTTCTCACTTGACATACATCACATATTTAAATTGGGAGTATAGACGTTTAAATTAATGTTTAAATATGCCTGAAAAGCTATCTATGTATCCCCTACAATCTTTTCTACCTTTACACCAAATAATTAATCGTTTAAGTACCTCCCTGCTGCTGTTGAACCTCTTTGTAGTTTATGAGCATGTTCTCTGACAGCAGTTATGGTATGTCCTTGGAAGATGCCTGAGGCCTTGATGCCCAATGGGAGAGATTGTACTTTGCTGTTCCAACCATTAAGTGGGGTGCACTTGCAGCAGGGTGAGGCTTTAAAATAGGACATTTGCTGAGATCTTGTACGTGGTAGAAGTTCTCTAACTGGCATTTTGTTACTTATATCAAGTTCCAGAACAATGCAAGTTTTGTCAACAAAATAATAGCTAGCAATTAAATAGTTCCTATTATGTGCCAATCACAATGCTAAGTGCTTTATAAATATTATCTCATTTGTCCATCATGACAACACTTGGAGGTAGATACTATTGTTTTTCCCGTATTACAGACGACGAAACTGAGGCAAATCGACGTTAAATGACTTGTTCAAGGTCACACAGATACTAAGTACCTATAGCTGGATTTGAATTCAAGTATTTCTGACTCTATCTACATGGCTAATTTATACTCAAAGAAAGTTTGACATGGAAATCTGCATAAGAAAGGTTGAGTATATGAATAATTCAAGCCTCTCAGGTTGTGACAAACAATTGAATATATAAACCATAAACAGTCTATCAGTGTTTGTGTTTGTGTGTGAGGAGAGGTGGCATATACATACTTAGATGGATACATCAATATAGTTCCCTCAACATGAATAAATATTTATTATTTATAGGTATTCATAGGTTAATCAATAAGAATTTATTAACTGCTTCTTATTATATTATATATTATATTATATTATCATAATTGTGCACCATGCTAACTGAAGAGAATTCCTTTTCAACAGAACCTTTGTCTCCCTTTGTCTCTTTTTGTATATATTTATACACATATGTATATCTACATAGCCTATATATAATATTCATGTATGCAAATGTACAAGTATACATAATTCCTGTGCTATGCAGTATACATATGCATATATGTGTGCTATGTAGATGATACATGAATATATACATACATGTTTATACATGCAATCATATATATACATTCATATATATAAAAATACCTATATGTATCTGTGTGTATATGTGTATGTGTCTTTCAATCTACTTGAAAAGCACGAGCATATGAGCAGTGAGTTGTACTTGTAAATGAGTAAGAACCTGAACTGGATTGCATTTGATAAATTATCCTGCACTTTCACTGACCTAAGGCTTCTCCGTGACATGAAAGTCCGCAGAAAGAACATAGATCTCTGCATTAGGAAGATGATTCAAATCCTGCCTTAGACAACGAGTAGCTGTGTGATCCTTCAGTTTCTTCTTCTGAAAAATGCAAATAGTAATAGCACTTAAATTGCACGACTGTGAGCATTCATTGAGTTAACACGAATTGCAGACCTAAATCACTATATAAATGAGAGCTAATGAGGAGCAATATTTTTTTGGTGTTGTCACATGGTTGTGCTCATGGCACTCAATGACTCAAAATTGCAGATGATCCTATGGTGTATAGGAAAACTTATGGCAGCTGTCGGTAGGGTGTAATATATTGTTAGGAATGACTTCCATGGGAAAACTGACATAAAAGCCATCATCTAAGATATGTAAGATCACAAAAGGAGGTGGATCAGTCATGTTGCAAGATGAAAGAATAACAAATTAATGGCCTGAGTGTCACACAGCTATTCATAAAATATTGAAAGGACCTTGGAGAAATGCTCCAGAGTAACGTATAAATCATCTATCAAATATTTATGTCAGGACAAGAAACAGGATCACACAAGAGTAGAAGACAAGGAAGGCCTGTGATCACTACTAGCAGAGAAATTGCCCACATCCATATCATGTATCTACTGAAGTATTAAAGTCTATTGGTTTAATTAGTCATATTTTAGCATATAAGCACTGACAGGGTTTAGTTAAGGAAAATTTAGGCTTTGGAGTCAAGAAAAATTCTGCCTATATCACACTGTCAAGATCACATTAAAGAGATTCTTTATCTAGGACTCTAATTCTTCAATACTCTAGTGTTAAAAGGATGTATCTGGAAGGGGTAAGGGGAATCTCTTTTGTTGTAGATTATAAATGGACTGCCCATTTTCCAGTGTGTTTCCTTCACAAATCAGATCAGACATTTCTGAGATAATCTTTGCTTGCTTGAATTCTCATACCCTTTTAGCTGTTGAGAGCTTATGAGAGCACTGTGGTTGATTTTAGCAGTATAGTTTCGAATCCTAAAAGAACTAATGCTTTAGTTTGAATAAAACACTCTATACTAGTTCATGGATTTTCAATTTCTTTTTCATTTTGTTTTCAAACTGATCTAAATGATTTACCATATTGTGAGATTATTATACAATAAAGTTTCACAGAATAGTTTGCCTATTGACTTAGAGTGCCAGAAACCCCACACATATGCAGACATTACCTAACACTTTTTGAACTGAACCTGTTTTTTTTCTTTTCTAATGAAGGATAAACCTGGATCTTTTATTGGAATTTCAAAGGTATTATGTAGATCCCAAGGGACCACAAGGAAAAAAAAATTCTATAGATGACTTTTGTTATTTTAGGGGCCCACGGGGTTTTGATCTGCACATGGGTGATGGAAAGCCTAGAGTTGTATTATCTGGACCTCCAGTTGAATTCCATATGTTGCCTGAGACATTTGAGTGCCTTGTCTTTATGGAGAAATTTTCTAGGCAAAAGCAGTTTAGTTTTCCAAAAGAAGGGGGAGGGGGTGACTTCAATATGACCCCAGATTCCTAATCCTTAAGAGAAGCGCTTGCCTTGTTCTATTTATACTTACCTTTAAGATCAAGCAAAAAACCCCTTTGGTTGCCTTTAAAGCTCCCTCATAATTTGACTTCTTTCTACCTTTCCCAAACTCTTTCATTCTACTATGCATTTTGTATATTCTGAAGTGCAACCATACTGACCTACTTTTATTCTTTATATAATATATGGCATCTTTCAACTCAATTGTTTGGGAAGGTATTCCTTCCATACTTCTGCATCATAGAAGCCCTAGTTTCCTCCAAATTCCAGTTAAACCTCATTTTCTATGTGAGTCCCCTCCAGATTTCCCCAGGAGCTAATACCCATCCCCTGAAATTGCATTTTTCATTATAGTATACTCATGTGCATATAATATGCTTACATATGTACATGTTGTTTCCAGCAAGAGAATGAACATTTCCTGAGAGCAAGACATATTTCATTCTTCCTTTGTGCTCCTATGACACAGCAAAGTCCCTAGAACACAGGGGTGACTTATTTTTTGAGAGTCAGGTTTATAGATTAAGCTAACTGAAAATGAGGAAGGGAAATAGCAACGGGACATGATAACATTTGCCTTATTACAGCTGTTGTTAATGTATTCATTTGTTCTCATGTTTGCTGTTAGGCGTATATGACATCCAGGATTGTCATTTGACTTCCTGTCTTATTATGTTCCACAACCAAGGCAATCCCTAATGATGCTTGTTCTTCCCAGCCACTAATTGTGATCTTGTTTATTCTGGATGTAAAGAAGGGATTAATCTGTTCAAGTCAGTGATGAGTGCCATAAAAGAGTTACCAAAAAAAAACGTTGGATATTTGTGGAGGGGAAAAAATCACTATATACTCAACAGATTTTCATGTCTGTAAATCAGCATCCTTGCTGAGGGAACTTAAATTAAGGCGAAAGAAAACCCTTTTGGAGTAACTAGCACTCTGACTTTGTCATTGTAACCTGGGGAGATTCTGTTTGTTTGGATCCCTCTCTAAACTGCCCATGGGGCAGTTTATCAAACAAAGGATTCTTGGCAAACAAAGTTAATCAAACAAAGGATTCTTGGCAAAGCAAATGATCAGATTCTATTAAGCAGAGTAATATTGCTCGAATTCCTTTGGGAGTCATGAAGATCTCTGCTGTACAGAAGTGAAACAGAACTGAACTTGTGCACAGTGTAACAGGACAGTATGAACCCTGTTTGTTCTAATGATCTCTCCTTTGCATTCTGACTTTTCTAAGAATCAAAAGATAAGGATCCCTGAGCCACTGTGCATAGTTAAAACACAGGAAGTTTTGTGGAAAAAGAGATACTACTTCGAAATATATTTGGAGGTACACTATCTTCTCTAACTCCTATTTGTCATCATATTGGTGAGCCAGGAGGAAGCCTCATGTACCAAAATTCCTTTCTTTTATCTCCTGAAATGGAAGGTAAACAGGGATTTCCTTCCCTACAGAGAGATCTGAGAAGGAGAAAATGAACATATAGGAAAACATAATGATGATTAGCTCTGCATGGGAATATGAGAGCTTATAGTGTGCCTTCTCATTGACTTTAATGTATATAAAAAATTGCACTGATTATGAGAGAGAAGGGAATAAACATTTGAATAACACCTCGTAGGTAAAGCACTATTCTAAGTGCTTTATGAAAATGATCTCTCTTGATCCTCTTAATAACTATGGAGATGTTTATTCTCATTTTATAGTTGAGGAAACTGAGGCAAACTGAGGTCATTTGCCCAGGGTCATGCAACTAATAAGTGTTTTATTACAACTATATATCTAAATTACCCACAGAGGGGAGATGACTAGAGGCAAAACATAATAGCAGAATATTTCATATTTTCTAAATATTTTATTCCATAAGTTGGGAGTCAGAAAAACAAGGGGAAAATATCTTCTGAGATGAATACCAAAGCTATTCCATCACCTGGAAGGTTATGTTTATTCCTTGCCTCTTGGACAACGATCTAGGCAGTTATCTGCCTGTGCAAGTATAACAAAGGGCTAAAAGAAACTTGGTACACATGCTTGAGTTCAGAGCACCACCTGGTAACTCATATTATGTACTCAAAGTCAATTCAAATCTCTTGACTAGATTTTTAACACTCTGAGCATGCATAAGATTTACAAAAAGAGAATATGTTTTATTTATTTTATATTTATGTTTTATGTGCGTGCTACACCTCTAACATTACACTGTGGAGGTGATTTCGAATTTTGACAAGATGAGAGGAAGAGGGAGTAGCGCAGGCATAGTCATGGTGGGAAAGAAGGCATGTTTGTGGAATAGTGAGCACAGTAATCTGATTTGTCAGGAGCAAATAGAATCTGTGGGGACGTAGTCGGAAATGAGATTGGAAACAACAGATTGAACCAGACTGTGGAGAGCCTTAAATGTCAGGTAAAGGGATTGAATTTTATTCAAAAGGCAAAGCTGTTGCTTGGTAACATGGAAAGTGACATGATTAGAGTAGCTCAACACTAATGTGGTAAGAGTATAGAGAGGAGGAAGTTTTCCAGTTAGATGGGCATCTTTAGGTCAGTTAAGAGGTCCTAATTTCCTGAACTAAGGAAGTGATTGTGGCAACAGAAGGAAAATATATTCAGGATAGCATGTGAGAATCCAAGTGCCAGGTCTGAGTGACTGTATATAAGCCAAAGGATTAAGGAGACTGTATCCTTTTCTATTCATTGGCATGTACTGGCACTGGCATTAGAGGCAGCTAGGCAGAGCAGTGACGAGAGCAGTAGATCTGGAATCAGAAATATCTGAGTTCAAATATGACTTCAGACTATTAGTGGCTATGTGATCTTTGGTAAACCATTCAAACTTTCTATGATAATTATAGTATCCAACCTCCAAGGTTGTTGTGAAGATATATGTAAATTAATTTGTAACCCTGCAGATATATATATATATATATATACATGTGTGTGTGTATATATATGTGTGTGTGTGTGTGCGTGTGTTAGATATTCTTTTTATACAAATATTTTAAAAAGTTTTGCACTTGGATGGATGTTTGAAGGTCTTTGGCAATGACAGAGAAATGAACTGGAGGAACCTATACAGGAGAGAGAAAGAAAGAGAGACAGAAACAGAGAGAGGAATCCATGTAGTAAGAGGATGGAATGCAGAGGAAGCAGAAAAGAAAGTAAAGGGTAGTTTGGTGATCAACGATTAGAACCAGAAGATAGAGTTGTAAGGAGAGGATGGTCATCAGTGATGTATAATGGAGAAACATTTCCTATTGAATATCAATAATACATGCTCAATTCAATGATGTTAGAAGAAGTCAAATCATGATGAACTAAGGAGTGACTGATTTCTAAGGAAATAGAAGTTACAAGTCTAAGAAGACTGACAAAATGAGGGAAAGAGAGAAAATAATAAATCAAGGTAGTTGGAAGACTGAAAGTTTCTTTAGGCTAAACATGCCCTGAATAAAATTACTGGCAGAAGAGGAAATATTTAATGGGCAAAGTCAGGTTGAAGACATTATAGATAGATGTATGCCTATTGAAACTATGTCCTACAGGAAACTGGAGAAGATAGATGTAAGTATTCATAGTAAAAGAGAAAGAAAGCAGGAAAGAGAAATCAATACTGAAGATAATTCAAATTTCTGAATTGTTATTTTACTTGGTTTCAGAACATTTACTTTTCTATATATGTATGTCTGGGTATGGACTTATACACACACACACACACACACACACACACACACACACATATATATATATATATGCAGAGTAAATAAAATTTTCCAGTTATGTTTTGTTTAGTCTACATTGAATAATATTCCATTTGCGTGCTCGCGCGCGCACACACACACACACACACACACCTAGTAGAAAGGGAAAAGCAGTCAGAACCATGCCTGAGTGTCTGAGTGGCACAGAAACCACACAGAGGTAATCTAGAGGCTTAACTCAATAGAGAGTAGATCTAAACAAGGAAGTTGTTGGTAGTCAAACCAAAATCATTAAACCTGTAATCAAGACAGATAAACAAAAGGAGACAAGGGAAGATTAGGGCTGAGTTGGAGCAGAGCTTGAAACATCTGGCAATGAATTGTTTTCTGAGGTCTCAGAGCTCACTTGTTTTGAAACATGCTCAGGGTAGGTAATCAGCAGTTGACTAAACTCTTATAGCAGGTCTCACACAGAAAAAACAAAGAAGATTTTCCAGAGAAAACGCGTTTTAGTGCTTTTAATCTAATACAAACTAACCTTAAGTTCATTTAAAACTTTAAGTTTAAACAATCTTTGCTGCCTTTTAGGTCACAGGAATGACTAAAAACAATTCTTTTGTAAACAAATATATAGCATCAGTGATCAATAGTTAAGATTAGAACAGGAAGCTTTTCTATAATGAGCTTTCATAAATAGAAATTAATTATCATATATTTTCCTCATTCCTATTACATGGAAAAATAGATCCCATTTATTCCTTTAAATATCAAATAGGCATGTTTAAAACATCTGATTTGGAAAATATTAATACACTTTCCAAAATATACTTTTGTGCCTATTCTAGTTATGTTAAATTACAGAGATATATATATCAATTTCATCACATTTTATCTATATACATAATCTGTTTGAAATTTAATTTTATAATAATTTAGCTACAATTTTTAAGTTACAGTATAATATAATTTTAAATTTTCAGATGTTATTTTGGGCAAATGTTTGTTGAAATACATCTCTTCCAACTAAAAGCATTCACGTTTAGTAAAAACACTGAGGAAAAGTGGGAGAATTATTATACTTGAGAAAGGTCATCATTCCTTAATGAAAGAAATAGCAATGTTTAAAAAGTTGGCAACATTTATAGAGTACCAATAAAAGAATATTAAAGTAGTTGAACATTTTCAACTAGTTCTTAGAGATTTTAGCTGACATTATTTCTCTATTAAATGGATTTGGACTACTTGCAAGGTAAACTATACTTATTTTTGATCACTGACTGAAGCAGTTAGAGGTATGTCCATGCCTTAAGCATTAGATAAAACGAGTGATGGCTGAATGACAATCTGTGTGATGACAACTTGTTGATAGACATTGGCATGTAAAAAAAACCCTACTTCTCCATTCTAGCATGTAGTAAGAGACAACATAATTTGATCAATTTATCAGCACAAATTAATAGGTATTTCTTTTGTGCCCAATATTTTGCTAAGTCCTAAAGATTAAAAGAAAGAAGCAAAAACAGATTCCTGCCTTTATAGCTCACTTTTTAGATTAAATTTTTTTAGGTTCAATATTAGGTTCTTATTTAAATTAAATATTTCTATTTAAAATGGTTCATTGATCAAAGACGAATGGCTTATATAAATATATTTGATATTTTAAAATATGCATTTTATCTGGTCTAGGGAAATATATAACAAAACAGCTCTAAACTTTTGTAACCAATTATCCATCCAAGAATTCTATAAGCTTTCTGGAGAGGCTAATGTATATCCTTGTAAACCAAGCTGGGCACTGTTGGGAATAGAAATAATGAGACCAAAGCTCAAATATAATGAACAACAGACTTTCTTGCCCCTGGTGCAAATGCCTATAGTTGGGTAAAGTGTAGATATGTATGATCAATGACCTAAGGAGAACAAGCAGCAACTTATACCTGTGAGGTGACATAATATACTTTGAGTATAAGTGGATTGTGAATTCAGGGCAGAGGCAAATTCTACTTTAGACATGATGAATCAGGAAGTCCTCTTGAACTACAAGAGTTCTAAAGTGAACTAAAGCTATTCCCATCTATATTAATGGGCCCTTTAAAAATACTGTGGTTTGTAAATTGGCAAAGTTAGTCACTGGTTAGTACTGGTATTGAAAAGAATGAACACCTTCATTTCAAACAACTATCATTTTATTTCTCAAGCATTGGTCATGTATTTCTTTTGAATATAGCTGTTTGAGAATCATGTACCCTCTATTAGAATATAAATTATCTGAATCAGGAGCCTCCTCACTAAGTACCAAGTTAGGCATTCTGTACACATTAGATACTTAATAAATTCTTGTAAAATTGAATGTGATTTATCTTACTTTAGAGTACTACAAATTATTTTCATATAGATATTGTAGGTTTCCATTGTATGATTAGAGAGAAAAATGAATTATTAAGAAGAAAATTTAGGAAATATGACTTTATATTATTTTTCCCATCAATTTCATTATAACAAATCCCTGTTAATTATTCAGGTGCAATGTGATCAAACATTCTTCAAATAAAATAAATTCTTCAAAATTAACAAAGCTTAAATAAGTACTATTCAAAAGACATTTTGATACATACCAGAAAATTGAGGACAGAAACTGTGATTTGTCTGTGTCCAAATGCTAGAAAATAGGAAAAAATAGGAATTTTTATATTAATATGAACATTAGAGAGCCACAGTGGATAGAGAATCAATGTCAAAGCCAGGAAGACCTGAGTGCAAATTGTATCTCTGACATATACTGGTTATGTGACCTTGGGTAAATTGCTTAGCCTCTTTGCATCCCTTTCTTAGGCTATGAACTACAGATCAATTGTTGATCTTTGTTAATTTGAGGAATTTCACTATATTTCTTGACAGAAATGAAACCATAGAGTCAGAGTTGTCATCCCTTCATCATCATCATCCTAAAAAGTGGATCAACAATAGCTAGAAACTCCATTATGTGCAAGTCACAGATACTCAAAAATGCGCAGTTTAGTTATATGATCAGTATCACCAACAGGAGGACCAAATGATTTCTTCATTGCAGAGAATTTCCAGTATGGAAGCTTCTCGTAATGGTAACTTGTTTGTAACTTACAGACTTACAGGTTTCTTTGGTACTCAAAGAAGTTAACTGCTCAAGGTCACAAAGTTAGTATGTGTCAGAAATGAGGCATAAACCTACGTCTTCCTGACTCAAAGGATAGCATGATGGCACCAGTGTCTTTGCTGTTTGAGACTAGGTTTTTGTTTTGTTTCATGGCTACTTCCTTAAGTCTAATTTTGAATAATATTATGTTAAAGATCATAGAAGTCTCTTTTATCTGCTCAGATTTAATTGCCTCTGAACATGGATTGTTTTTATGAGAGATCTTCCTCTATGCAAGAGTTTATCTATAACTACTCATTTTCTTAAATTTCTTTGCCATGAAATTGGCTGTGGATGGTAGGCACTTGGGATGCACCTCTCCTTCCCCAGCATATAAACTGACTCTTAGGAGTTTGAAGGTTTCTATTTTATTGTAAAATGAGTTTGCCGAACACAAAAGATATCACTTTTTTTCTGTATCAAATAATATTGAAAAAGGAAAAAAGAAGGAAATCTCTGATTTTTCCCAGCATCTTCTCCCTCACTATCCTATCCCACCCCTTATCATCAAGATTAAATTTTTTTATCAATAATGGAGGAAAAGAAAACAGAAAGAAGAAAATGAAAAGCCTAAAGGATCCCATGCTACATTCCATGGCTGTGAGAACAATAGCAAATTCTGATAAATTCTGCATTAAGTATCCTGGAAGAGCTAGAAAGTCAAGGGCAGTTGAAATTACAAAGAGAAAGTTCCAAATTTAGTTAAATTGTAAGGTTCAGTTAAATGTATTTCATTTACCTCGTAATGCCTCTGTAGACAGTACCAAATCAGAAAGGTAAATTTTTTTCCATCTTTTTTAGTTTATTTTAAAACAGAAGGACATATTTGGAAAGTGCCAAGTTTTTCAATATACAGGGAAAATTAGTATTAATGCTTTAGATACAGACAGATTCTTGATGCACTGCATGATTCTCACAGGTGCTCTTATGAAAAATGGGAATTTGAAGATTTCCCTTTTAGCTACATCCCAACACGGATTACAAAATCCAAATCTATCATCTAAGAATAGCAGCCGCCATCACAGCAGCAACAGTAGCAGCAGCAGCAACAATAAAAGAAGCTTACTTTAGAGATCTTACTTTAAATCCACAGGGTTATATAAAATACTGTGCAAATTATTGCAATGCATTAATTGATTCACCTTTCTTAAGTTAGTTTATGTACCTGGTACTTACAAAAAAAATGAATAATGCCATTTGCAGAATTGAACATTTGGCTCAGGGTATGCCTGTATGATATTTACAGGGTCATTGTGAATATTCCCTTCATTGATACAGATTGGTAACTCACCTGTAACTTTCAAGGCACAGGTTTAGAGACTTTCCCTAGGCACAACTTTCTCCATGCTTACATTGCCATGCATAAGAGAATAGTTTTGAAGCAAAGTTTTCCTGTCTCCAGGGCTGCCAACTCTATGCCCACATGCACATATATATGCACACACAGGCTCACAGACACAAACACACTAGTGAAAGATAAAAGAGTGAAGGAAGAAGTAGTCCTGCATAGCTGACAATACTGGAACTGGAATTAGAAAGACTGAAGCAATGGTACAAGGTGTAAGGCTATCAGTTATGAATAGGCTGTAATCAGCCTTAGTGAAAAGAATTCCCATACAAGTTCTTGTATTGATTAATTCAAAATTCCTTTACATGTTAAAGTATTTGTATGTATGTATATATACATATGTGTATATATTTACATAATACACATTGTGCCAGCATATCAATCTATATTAATATGCATACTTATAAATTGTTGTACATGGTAATATATAGCAGGGTTAATTAATGTAATATGCCATGAGTAGAAAGAAGGCAGCATCGTATTCAGGCTCTTTTTGATTACTCCTTTACCCTAAGACTGTTAGACATTTCATCACATTCTGTCTCCTTTCTAGTATTTATATGAAAAGGAAGAAGAGGGAAAGGACAAAAGAGTAGAAATTTCTCCTTTTCACTATTACTTAAGAACCAAATTATTAGTAACTCTGGTAAAACTTTCATTGGTGGACCACCTGGAATTAATTGACTGAAATGATGCCTTGGATCATCTGTGAATTTTATTCACCATTAGTAAGCATAACTGCAAATTTACTGGAAAACAAATCTCAGATTTTTATTCAATACTACGTACATGGTGGTGTGTACTGAGGGTGATTAATGTAGTATGCAATCCAAGAAGTGAATCCCCAGTAAAAGGCACATCCCTATAATGAAAACACAAATATATTTGAAATAAAAATAAATTACACATGAAATGAGCACACCATTTCAAAATCTACTATTATTTTGTTAATCTTGGACAATCCTTACCTTCATATATTTTAGAGTAACCTTCCAAGACTTTTTGTAATTAGGGAATTTGTTTTTAGTCCTTGGATGATTTAAAAAATATTTCAAATTTAGAAGAGTTGCAACATTCATAACAATAAAGAAAACCTGTATCTTAGCAGATAATCAATTACATGGTAAATCATCAACATGATATTTTTTCAGACTAGCATCAGAAAACCCCTTACAGCAGGTTAATGATATATGAACAAACTCATCAAAAGTAAAGGTTACCAGAAAGGAAAACAACACTGTTCTTGGCTAGTGACTTCTAAAAACACTTCAGTCTCTTTCTTCAATACTGACATTTTGTTGTACTCAAATCTACACAAAAACTTAAATCTAAATTGAATGAGTTTATATAGAGACAACTTCCCTCAAGGAAGGCAAAAAATATAATATTTAATTTGTATGGCATTTTGGGACAAATGAGTTAATTTCCTCAATAACTGAAACATAACCATTTAAATTATAAAATTTTATTTTTAGTAAAATTTTAAGATTTTCATTATTAATCTCTCTCAAATACATCCTTGTACTTCTCTGCCATCTTAAATAGCATATACAGGTAACACTGTACACATACAAAAATATATACATACATATATATATGCATATATGTACATATTTATGTATTTATTTAATAAACACAAAAACTTTGCTCTTCCTGGGCAGCAATATATGTGTATTTCTGTATATATGTGCATATATATGTGTGTGTATGTATATGTGTGTATGTATATAATCTGTGTTTAAACATTGTCTCTATTTCCCCCGAAATCCTACTCTCATTTTCTTTTTTTTTTGACTAGAGGGAAATCTGAACTATTGACATCTGTACTTGTGGACTGTTCTCTGTGGAAGGTCCTACCTAGATGGAAAATCTTTGAACATGGACGGTTGTCAAAGAATCTTCCTTACAGATGCTTATCAACGAAAGATGGTCAAACAACTCTTTTTTGTGGGGTGGGGCAGTTTGTATTCATATTCACTCATGGAATCGATGTGGGGACATCATGGTGTAGTAAAAAAGCATACTGAGCTTGTAATCAGAGAACCTGGGTTCAGATCTCAGCTCTGACATTTACTGCCCTATGTGACCTTGGGAAAGTTGCTTTCCTCCTCTGGCTTCAAGTTTCCTCATCTCTAAAATATGGTTTTGAACTAAATGATTTCTAAGATCCTTTAAAGTTCTAAAGCTATGACATGATCTAATAAGATCTCATGTTTCAATCTGTATCAGTGAAATGAATGACCACACACAAAACCAGTCAGTCAATAAGTATTTATTAAGTATCTACTACCTGTCAGCAACAATGCTAATGATTGCTGAAAATCAAGTACATGACACAAAGATGACATTTAAGTTTATCAGGCTGTGTGAGGCTGTGTTTCTCTAAATGATCCAAGATTTACATGCCTTCTAGTTTTTGTGCCTGTTTTTCGGTCTCCTCCCTTGCTGTCAATGGTTAATTATTTTTGGATAAGGGGAACCCAGAGATATTTAAGAAATACACATGCATGCACAGTCACACACACACACACACATGCACACACACACACACACATACACCACTTTACTCTTTGGGGGATGCAATGTAACATAATAGAAAAAGTGTTGGCTTTGGAATTTGAGGACATAGGTTTGATTTCCAACTGTCATTGAGTAACTATAGGATTTTAGGCAAGCCATTTGACTTTAATGCAACTCTGAAATGAGAGGGTTACACTAGACCTCTGATGACCCTTCCAGGTTCAAATCTATGATAATTTCTTGCTTCTGTTGGTCTTCCTCTCTATTGCTAATTTCATTCTTCTAATCTTTCAGTTCTAAAAGCAGGCAGGAAAGCTGGTTCAAATTACATCTAAAATAAAAATAAAAAGCCTCTTACTTGACAGTTGTGGCATTTTTTTTTTGTGGCATGCCTTTTGGCTGCTCAAAGGTCTTTTGTTTTGATACTGAAAGTTTTAAACTTTCTTTTTTTTTTCAGTTATGTTTCAGATACTTGAGGCTGCCAAATATGAGATCTTCGAGTAAGTGAGATGTGATTATACTAGCCAACAATTTAGGAAAGGAATAAAAAAGACTTATTCTACGGTCTTAGTTTTCTCACCTGCAAATTGGGGTTAATAATAGCATCTACTCAGTGTTGTTATGAGTCTCCAATGAGATAATAATGGTAAAAACATAGCACACTCTCTGGCACATAGTAAGCATTATATAAATGCTCAATTTTTAAAATATAGTTATTACTAACATAATTCTTTAAAATGAATTTAGGTCAGGGAGTAATGATAGTAGGTCACAACACACAAATAAAGGAAACAGTAAAATATATACTATAGAATGTAAATTTAAGGAATTCAATATCTTTGGCAATAAATTATATTTTCTTAATTAATAAGGAGTCTGTTCAAAACTGTGTTTTAACTCCTTGAACAATTGAAAGCATTTTAGAACTATAAGTATTAGGAGAAATTATTTAGTTGGAAAAAATGATATCATGTCTGTATTATGATTTATGTGAAACTCACAGATTCTTTAGGTTGTCACACTAATTCATTTAATCCAATATGGAATATTTTAAATAAATTTCAGCAATGAATATTCATTTTAATCATAACAAAGTGTTATACTCAAACCCATAAGGTCAGATACGGTATTTTATACACATACAATTTATACATGTATGTATGTATGTATGTATATATATATATATATATATATATATGTGTGTGTGTGTGTGTGTGTGTGTGTGTGAATATATACATGGATTTATTTATTTTTATTGGGAATTCCCAGATGAGGAACCTCAATTTATTAATGCATTTGTAGCTTAGAGTCTCAAAAATAGCCCTTTATCGTAGTATATAACTTAATCAGATCTTAACTAACTCCCCCAAATCTTTCAGATCATGATCTGTGAATAAACAGGAATGGTGAAAATAATTGAATCTGACTTGGGTAAGTCAATATTTAGCAATGCATCAAAAGGAAATATTCTAAATACAATGATCCGTTTATTGTATTCTGGATTTTTAGAAGATTGAGGCAAAATATAAATTGATGAAAATGACAATAACAAGAAAGTACTTTGTGTAAACATTCTGGTATCAGTCATTTTTGTTGTTATAATTCGTGGTTGGGTACTCAAGCCAGTCCCCAAAGGTTAGTTATTTCACAAACTATTTTAAGTATTCTAAAATCTCTTCTTAGCATTGTTTTTTATGAATAAATGCATTCCTTTTTTTCTGACTTAGTCACCAGGAACACATTTCTTGCACCTAACTGTTACAATAGAAATTAGGCAGTATCCTCAAAATTTTGCGGGATAGACACTCTCTGAAATGCAGTGGTATATACAAAGGAGATACCTCTAGTTATAATTATTTTTAAACTCCCTTCACAAATATAAATAAAAATAATTTCACAAGTCAATTATCCCTTCCCCAACATTTTGTGAAAGAGACAGCAGAGAACAGTTTCTGTGTATGAGAGGGAATTAATGAGTAGGAAATAGTGAAAGAACACCCTAGGAACTGGTGCTAGAAGGGGGACTTCTTCATTTCAATATCTCATAACTATCTGACTTTTGATATTTTAGGGAGAGTCTTCAAAGCTGCATTTACCTGATGCCCCAAGATGTTACTCTGTAAAACACTGGGAGTCCTTCAGTTACTTACATAAATATAAAACAAGTGAAACCAACTGGCAGGTATTAAGTAAATTAAATAATGTCCTGCTTCACTATTGATTATTTGGGTATCATGGAGACACAGGTATAGTCTTTTGAAAAGTATTCTACATTTCCTTAATTGCTAATAGTGATCAGGACCTTAGTAACCAGGCTTCCAGGAAGATCACACCTCTGATACCACAGCTCCACCTAGCATAAGACTTTGCTAGCTGAGAGGAAAGTCTACCTCTTGTTAGTGATATTTTTCATTGAATCATATGAAAGATATTGAATCTAAAAGTCACTTTATACAATTCTCAAAAGTTTGTTTGCTTGTTTTACAGCTATCTGCCCATGTAGCTTTATAAATGTTGCTTCTGTCCTTTCCTTGCTTTGTTTTGGTTGTGTTGTCTATTTTCACACAGCACTTGTCAGTATGTTTCCCTCTTAGAGCTTTTGATCATTGTAAAACTGTCCATATATATATTCCAAACTAAAATGATAGCTAGTCTAACTAAAGATATATGATACACTGCTAGAGATGTGCAAGTAACAAAACTTTTTAGGTCTGCCAAAAAAACAGTAAAGAATATCTCGTTTAAGGAAAAAGATAATTTCTTCCAATTAAATTTTGTATATATCCTAAAATGCACAAGGTTTTTTTTCCTTTTAACAAAAGCAAACCCCCCAAAACAAAAAAAAAAACTGTAAAAAGTATGTGTCCTCACCTTTATCAAAATTTTCAAAGGTGTGTGCTCTCCAGAAAGCTTATGAACAAAAACTGTCTCTAGAAGATGGCGGGCATAATGTAAACAGTGGCAGAAACAGGCCAAACTGGAAAGGAAATGAGAAAAATTAAGATGTATGAAGAGCTTCCTTTCTTGTGTCTTCTATATTCTGATTTACTTTGCACATAACACATTTTTTCAGCCCATTGCAGTCTCCTATCATTTGGAAAGAGTCGGTTCTGAGAAGCCATTACTTGAGGTGTAATAGCAGTCCTATTATTTTTTTTTTTGAAAATTTCCTAAATGAGAAGAAAACAATAAATTTTATAGCAGCCTTTGCATCTGTTACACTGCAACCTAGTTGATATACCCAGGCATAAATTAGTTAGGACACAGCTGTCCCTGTGCTAGCTTTTTAGTATGAGAACTGCAAATGTGCACATATCAAAATGCTTCAAGTTTTGAATAGAAAACCTAGATGTCTAAAAAATCTTGAGAACACATTCAGGATGCATTTGACATTTTATAATGTTCAGAATAGCTTCTGAAATGGTTTGGTTGGCCTTTAGTGAGGGCCATTGATGGCAGGAGGAGGAGGAGTTTGCCTTTCGTTTCCTTCAGAGACTGAATGATGTGTTGTATTCTTTGCCTTATTAATTCAATGTGACAGCAGCTGGGTTTTTTAGTGGTTCTGAGTTACACTGAGTTAAGAGACAGTTTCAGAATTTATTAGATTGATTTTCTTAAGGATTGTGAAACCATAATCAGTACTTTTGATTTGTGTCATAGAATGTACTGAAGACTGCTTGTCTCACTGACAGTAATTCAGACTTTAGTATTTAATTGAAAAGCTATTGAATGTGTGAAGTTTCTAATGCTTTGGCTAACATTCTAGAGTCAAAGGTTAAGTACTTAAATCAGTGAGGAAATTACCTAGTAATGTTATTGTACATAAGGTGAAGTTTTTGGCTCCCGTTGGGAATTTATTTTATTAAAATATGTTATTGATTTCCTGTGCAATACTGCCACTAATTTTATGCAAATAATATAAAGGGAACAAAGTATTTTCAGAAATATTGGGTTTCAATGTACTTCTTCCTACTTGTGTGACCTTGCACATTTCTCTGAATTTCAGTATTCTTGTTTTTAAGATTGAGAGGATTTGGCTAAAGGACCTGGAGATCCCCTTCCATCTCTCAATTCAGTTTGTTTTCTCTTTTTCCCTTCCTTTTTGATTTCCAATACATTGGTGTTCAGAATCGCTCTCCAAGTAATGGTTCTGTGTCCTATATCTCTTTCCTGACTTTGTAAGGAGGCATTTAGTCATTTGATTGGTATTAAAAGTAATTTCCCTTTCACCAGATTCTATTAACTGGTCTTTAACTCTGAACCAAAGTCCAAACCATGTACATTTCAGCGATGAGTCCTATAGCTTATTTATCATCTCATTAATTATAATAATCCTGAATACAAGAAGATTCTTTCTTCTTCTCTTCTAGAAGTTTTTGAAATGTGCTGGTGCTATGGCTACTAATTGATTATATAGTGGTCTCAAGGGGGAAAAAGCATGCTTCAGAAATGTATTGAAGAATATTGACCAAGCTCAAAAAAGAAATACCATTACTATTGAGGGAACCAAGGAGAGACTTAATGGTAAATGTATGACAACTCTAAGTTAGGGTCAGGATTTTTAAAAAGGAAGTGTTGTGAGTTTGGAATATTGCCATGGATGAATGAATGTGAAGACCATTAAGTCATATCTATAGAATAACAGATATTGTAAATGACCCTGTGTCTGCCTGTTGCATTAGCAACTTTGTTCCCAGTTCATTCAACAACCATGCCACGTCTTAATTACTTTTAAATGTTCCTGTTAGTGCACATTCTGCAATTCAATTGCATTCAATTCAGTAAGTACCTAAGAATTCAAAGGGGGAAAACCAAAACCAAAACAAATAAACAAACAAGCAAAAAAAAAACCAAAAACTGAAAATGGCCTAAGGAAGTTTACATTCTACTTAGAAGGGGGTATACAATATAAACATAAGGAGGTATATAAAGCAGAATTTGGGAAAGAAGAATATAGCAACATCTATGGGGTATCAGAGCTAAGCCATGAAGGATGCCAAAAAATTTTAAAGGTACTGTAAGTAGGGAGTACATTTCAGGTATGGAAGAAGCCCATACAAATGCTCAGAGGCCAGAGATGGGATGCTAACTTTGAAGAAGATGCAGGTTAATTTGAGTTAAATGTGCACTCTGTGAAGGACAGTAACATGAAATGATGATGGAAATGGTTCAATTGAGCCAGATTTAAGGGCTTTAAATTCCAGGCTATTAAATATACTAGACTAGAGAACCTCCTACAGAGCAGCACACATTCACTGGTGTGATGGATGTCCTCACTGGCCTCTTGCTGAGAAATATAGACTAATCTTTGCTGATTACTTAGTCACTCGTGGATAGTTCTTAGTGACTGAGAAAGGAATATTATCCCCCTCAATAACCTACTCAAGCAGTTTAAAAGTCTACCTTTCCCTATTTCACATATGTTTAACCCACTAGGTTTTCCTGCAAGGCTGGGAGGGGATTATTCTCTGTAAGCATCTTCCTAACACTTCAGCTGCAGTAGTAGCTATAACTTTAATATCTAGCAGGAAGAGAATGTGTTTGTTTCTTCTGTTTGTTTTTCTTTCCCTGATCACAGATAACCAAATAGAAATCCAGGGAAATGAGTCTTTCCAGAATTGCTGACTACCTTTAGTGTTTGAGAATTCTTGTGTTCCTGATTCTGTGCTGGCTGCTTAGCAAGCAGTGTTTCCTGTTCCAATTTTTCTTCTCAGAGGATATGCTCACCTACAGGACAACACATAATGGAAAACACTAAGAAAGCCAAAGTTTTCCAAAGGGGAGCAGAAGGAGGAGCATGAGAATGGAGGACATTTCAGGAAAGGCAAGTGGGAGAACCAGTACAGGTGTAGTGACTATTTGTCCCTCAGATGCAAATTGAAAGAAAGAAAATGTTACAAAAACGTCTGGGAAGATAGTTGGGAAACAAATGTCAGAGTGCTCAAGGGCCAAGCAAAGGAGATTGTATTTTAATTTATAGATAATATGGAGCCATTTAAGGTTTTCAGGCACAAACAGGTGGTATGATTAGATCTTTGAAAAGTTTATTCTGGAAACTGTATGAAAGATATTTCCCTATAAAATCCTTCTTTATGGCACACAGGTGTCTCAGGGATCTCAAAAGCTATAGAGTTCTATTAGAGTTCCTCTGCTTCAATATCTTCTCCTACACTGGATATGCTTTGAATATGGACTCAGCAATAGAATGTGTCTGCTTTCCAGTGACAAGTCTAATTAAGTATGAAGAAGCTCATAAAAAGAGTGAAAAGTGTTAGAGTGAAAAGTAAGTTTACAGAAAGATTGGAGAATGACATATATAAGTGACTATCTGTATTTAAGAGAGTATTTGAGGATGAAACTGGAAGAACTACAAAAGCAGATGAAAATGGAAATGATCTATCAAGAATATCATATTATTAATAAGCTCTTCTCTTCTGACACTGAAGATAGAACTACCACTTTTACTCTTTATTGTTACAATCCCTGATGTGTGCATGAGGAAGTTACCATAAATATTACTAAAGAAAACCAATATGGGAAGAGAATTTGGACTACATAAATTTTACAGTACCATATCCATACCAGAGGTAGAACGTCAGGAGTACACTGGCACTTGATAGCAAATTTGGATGTCTTGGATGGTCATGTCAACTCAAAAAAAAACCAGACAAAAATATAGAATGTTCCTCAATCCTTTCTGTTCCCACATTATGGTGACATCATGGTGGAAAAGGACACCATAATCATATAGGTTTCAAATAAATTTATAAACATTAACTTAACTTTTGGAAATCTAAACATTAGATTTTGTCCAGTGACTGGAAAGTTAACATCCTGCATAAGGTAATGAATTATATCAACTTAGACATCCGTATTACAAATAAAAGCAGAACTCAAAGGGAAGTTCAAGCTAATTGACAGGATGATTCCAAAGTTCTCCTTGGAGAAGTAAATACAAAAGGTGAATAAGTTGCTTTTATTCTGGTACAAACCTCATTTCACAGAAAATGAAATGATTTTTGTACTCATCAGCAGCACTTTTAAAAGATCATCATGAAATAATTAGTACTTACACACCCACACACCATTAGTTGTCACAGAGGATAAAGAGGTATAGGATTTCCATAAGGAACTACAAACCCTCACAATCAAGCCAATCTACCCTTTAATGCTTGTTGCTCAGCACAAAGGTAAGAGGGAGGACAGTGGAAAATACATTGTAAAATTAGCACAGGTGTTAAAAATTAGGGAGGTGAGTAGGCTCATAGTTTATGCAGAAAAGAGTTAGGATGTTTTGGAAATGATAAGCAATAACAATACTTTCATGAAAAAATGGAATTATTCCTACACAAAAGATAACAATTTAGCATCATGGAGTTATTTCTGAATTAGTTATATTTTGTATAATCAACCATATATTATTAGGGAAAATAAAAATTGATACCAAATTTAAAAAAGTTAAAATATATTTCAGTTACTCAAAATAGGTCCAACTTGATCAGTTTAATAAAATAAAATAAAATACATTTATGTCAATTATCACCATTTCGTAAAAATTTATAAATAATTCACATCAGTCCCCAGAATAAAGAGACCTAAAAAATATAAAAACCTAGTTTTGCTTTAACCAGAAAACTCTTGAAAAAAAGGAACCCAGATAGGATAGTTGTCAAGATGGTAGGAGATACCCTGTTTTCCAGAACTAAGGCTCAGAAAGCAAGCTGTACCCTCAGTTTGAAACATAACAACAATCCTTTACTCTCACCCTCTGGGTGAACTCAGCCACAGCAAAATTTTAGAACTGTTTCAGATAATTATTGTATTGTTTCGACAAGCTCCAGGTGTTCTCTGAGCTTGGTCAAGTACCTGCAGTACCCATTTTCCATCCATGAAACCCTACTATGAATCACACTTTTCTCATTGTGGCTGTTACTTCTTATTGTCAGGGCTACACCTCACTATGTAACCATCCATATGTATATATATATATATATATGTGTGTGTGTGTGTGTGTGTGTGTATGTATATATACATGTGTGTATATATACATGTGTATGTGTATATACGTATGTGTGTGTATGTGTATATATGTTGAGATTTGCCCACACCGAAGCAGGTTTCCCTACTAGAAGGGTATCTGGTTTTCCTCCTTGTTTGCAAGCCATTTCCCTCCCTCAGAAAATAAGCTTCTCTCTTAGTCTCTGCATAGTTTTTCTTGCCTACTCTGTCTGTTCAACTCTGGCCTCTGTGGGCCAAAAGGTTTGGTCCATTTGACACAGCCTAGGCTAACACTAGCTTAAAATATAGTTTTTTCCTTTAGAATGTAAAGACATATGCAGTATGTTTCTATTCCACATCATATAGACATTCCACATATCAATTTATCATAATAAATGCCTGATTCACTGTTCTGCACCTGTGGACATTACATGACTTCTCAACATTTTATTCATCCTTATTATATAACTTACTGTACCACTGGGTGGCGCAATCTTCTG
This sequence comes from Potorous gilbertii, assembly GCA_028658325.1. NCBI lineage: Eukaryota > Metazoa > Chordata > Mammalia > Diprotodontia > Potoroidae > Potorous > Potorous gilbertii. The sequence goes on along the minus strand of CM053772.1, from coordinate 180,117,586 downwards.
GAACTTTCCTTTGCATCATAAATATATGAGAGTCGCATATAAAAGATGAGGTAGATAAGCAGAGGTCCTGTATATTCAGCCAGAAAAACCTGGAAATAACAAAAGTGGTGATTATATATCATATCATGACATACATTTTAAGTCATGTCATTTTGGGATTGTGTGTTTATATATACATATGTAAATAGCTGTGAAATGAAAAAGTGGTGGAGTAGAAAGTATGCTGAGATTGGAATCAGAGGCCTTGGATTCAAATTCTGGCTCTGATTTTACTCCTGAAATGACCTAGCACAAGTCATTTATTCTCTTTGGGAATTCAGTCTCCTTGCTATAAAATTAAAGGGTTAAAGACTAATCAATGGTGTTAAAGTCAAATAGAAATAGAACAAAAGTGCAGCATATTGACCTAGAAAACCACAGATTAGCATTATGTATATTGCATTGTATTTTTTTTCATCTGGTTAAATATTTCCCAATTAGATTTTAACATGGTTCCTGTGTCACTTGGGAATTTGATACCTCTGAATGATCCCATAATCCTATTTCACCTACATTATGTTAATATTCTGCAACAATGGAAGAAGAAACTCTTTGAAAGTATTCCCACTCCTATCCCTAACCTGAACCACTGTCTATAATTCTCACTATAATCATAGCAACAGTTTTCCTAAGTTTTTTTTCACTTATTTAATTATTTGTAGAAATCAAACTTAAGCAACCAACATTTACCATAAGTTTTGTTTTTAATAATACATGTTAAATTACCTACCCAACAAAACTGAGCATAATACTTCAAGGGAAAAATTGGTCATTCAATGATATAGAGGACTTTCAAGCATTCTTATCTAAAAGACCAGGACTGAATAAAAATTTGACTTTTAAACACAAGAATCAAGAGAAGCGTGAAAATGTAAACAGGAAAGAGAGGACATAAAAGACTTCCTAAAGTTGAACTGTTTACTTTCCTACATGGAAAGATAATACTTTGGAAACTTTTTCTCAGTATTTGGGTAGTTGAAGGGTTTATACACACACACACACACACGCACACACACACATAAACAGAGAACACAAGGTGAATTATATAAGAAGGGATGATGCCTAAAAAAAATAAAATATGGGAGGTGAAAGAGGAATATATTGGGAGGAAAAAGGGAGAAATGGAATGGGGTAAATTATCATATATCAAGGAGGCAAGAAAAAGCTTCTTCAATGGAGGAGAAAAGAGAGGATGTGAGAAGGAAAAAGGGAAGTTTACTCTCTTCACATTTGGCTTGAGGGAATGACATGCTCACTCACTTTGGTATGAAAGTATATCTTGTACTACAGAAGAATAAGGGAGAAGGGGACAAGTGAGGTGAGGGGGATGATAGAAGGGAGGGCAAAAGAGAGATGGGAGTAATCAGAAGTAAATACTTTTGGGAGGGACAAGGTCAAAAGAGAGAATATAACAAATGGGGGGCAGGAAAGGATGGAGGGAAATATAGTTAGTCTTATACAACATGACTATTATGGAAGTCTTTTGCAAAACGACACATATATAGCCTATATTGAACTGCTTGCCTTCTCCCTGGGATGGGTGGAGAGGGAGGAAAAGAGAGAACATGGAATTCAAAGTATTAGGAGGAAATGTTGGGAATTGTTTTTGCATATAAGTGGGAAATAAGAAATACAGGTAATGGGGTATAGAAACCTATCTTGCTCTACAAGAAAAGAGAGTAGGGGATAAGGAAAGGGAGGGGTGTGAGAGAAGGAAGGGCATATTGAGGGAAGGGGTCATCAGAATAAAGTGCTATGAAGTGGAGGGAGGGGAGAGAAGGGGAGAAAATTTGGAACTCAAAATTTTATGGAAATGAATACTAAATACTAAAAATAAATAAATAAACATTAAGGAAAAAAAGAAGTAGGGAAGAGAAGGGTGATATTTACTTGATAAATGTGAATTTTGTCAACACACACACACACACACACACACACACACGAACAAACATGACAGGTTTCAAGTTATCTCACTCTGCCCACCACCTTTTTCCCCACCACCACCACCCCAAAAATAAGTATAACTATTATGGCTTTTATTACTGAGAGTGTGGAAGAAACAATCAATGAAATTCTAGTTGCCCTTATTAGCAGATGCATCTAATGAACTGCCATCAGCACACTGGCCAACTTTAATGGCTGAACCAACCCCCTTTTCCCTTATCAGTAGGTTTCATTGCAACTAGAGGGTAATAACAGAAGGATAAGCAGGTCTGCAGGCTATAAAAAAGCATAAACATCCTTATGCCATGGCAGAATGTCAGCCACACTCAATCTATTCCTGCTTGATAGCACTGGAATGTTGAAACCATTTGACTTCATGAACTGAAAAGGAGGGGAAACACTCATCACCCAGAACGAAGTGTTTTGTATGCCCTGGAGCATGAAACTGAAGCATGTGTAATTTGAAGTGGTTTGTTGTTTGTTCTGTTTGGTTTTTTTTTCCTATTTGAAATAGGAATGGTATAGAATCAATCCCCATTCACATGACTTTGTGAATGGATAAAATCCTCTTCTTTTGGGGAGAGTGCTTATATTTTTCCAAGTACTCTTCACCACTTCTTACTTTATTTTGTTTGAATTATACTTCTTAAAAAATAATTTTGCTCCCAAAAAAGAGATAGTTGGACACATGGATTAACTAGAAGATTTTTAGCAGATTTAGAGAAAAACAAAACAAAGAAAATATAGATTGCTTTATCTGTCTAGCATCAAGGACCAAGATCTAGGAAATGAGACATTTTCCCTCTCTACCACCTTAAAACCGTACAGTTCCTTCATACTGCCTTCATTTTCACTGAGATGTGCCACAGACAAACAGAGACAAAGTGATGGTCAGTGATGAAAGCAGAAATGATAGACTGGTGAAATTTGCCTGGTGGAATAAAATTTCTGCCTATTTCA
>CM053772.1:180095722-180114143 GCA_028658325.1 Potorous gilbertii | reverse complement strand
ATCAGGGGTAAAACAAGAATTTCCATTATCACCACTGTTATTCAATATGGTACTAAAAAATTTTAGCTTTAGCAACAAGAAGAAAAAACAAAATTGAAGGAATTAGAATAGGCAAAGAAGAAACTAAGCTATCATTCTTTTCAGAAAATATGATGATATACTTAGAGAATCCCAGAGAATCAAGTAAAAACACTTGAAATAATAAACAACTTTGGGAAAGTTGCAAGCTACAAAATGAATTCAAATAAATCATCTGTATTCCTGTATACTACTAACAAAGCCCAACAGCAAGAGCTATTGAAGAAATCCCATTTAAAGCTACAGTAGACACTCTAAAATATCTGGAAGTCTACCTGCCAAAACAAATTCAGGGACTATATGAACCCAATTACAAAATACTTTTCACACAAATAAAGGCAGATCTAAGTAAGTGGAAAAACATCAGTTGTTCATGGGTAGGACAAGCAAATTAAAAAAAATGACAAATCCTACCTAAATTAATTTTCTTATTTAGTGTCATACCAATCAAACTACCAGATAATCATTTTCTATAAAAAAATAATATCAAAATTCATCTGGAAGAACAAAACATCCAGAATATCAAGAGAACTGATGAAGAGAAATACTAGGGAAGGTGGTCTAGCCCTACCAGATCTCAAGTTGTATTATAAAGCAACAATCATCAAAACCACTTGGTACTGGCCAAGAAACAGAGGAGTAGATCAGTGGAATATGTTAGATACTCAAGACACAGTAGTCAATGAATATAGCAATCTACTGTTTGATAAACTCAGGACCTCAGGTTCTGGGATAAGAACTCACTGTTCAACAATAATTGCTGGGAAAACTGGATGAGTGTGTCAGAAACTGGGCATAGACCAACACCTGACACCATACACAAGAATAAATTCCATATGGATACATGATCTAGGTGTAAAGACTGATACTATAAAAAAAATCAGAGGAGCAAAGATTAGCGTACTTGCCAGAATTATAGAAAATGGAGAAATTTTTGACCCAACAAGAGATAGAGAACATTATGAAGTTCCAAGTGAATAATTTGGATTACATTAAATTGAAAATACTTGCACAAACAAACCCAGTGCAACCAAGATTAGGAGGGAATCAGAAAACTGGGAAAGAATTTTTGCAATTATTATCTGTGATAAAGGCCTCATTTCTAAAATATATAGTGAACTGAGTCACATGTACAAGAATACAAGTCATTCTCCAATTGATAAATGGTCAAAGGATATGAACAGGTAGTTTTCAGAGGAAGAAATTAAAGCTGTCTCTAGTCATATGAAAAAATGCTCTAAATCTCTATTGATTAGGGAGACAAATCAAAACAACTCTAGAGTAGCACATCACATCTATCAGATTGACTAACATGACAAAAAGATGATAAATATTGGAGAAGATGTGGGAAAATTGGATCACTAATTCATTGTTGGTGGAGCTGTGAGTTGATCCAACCATTCTGGAAAACAATTTGGAACTATGTACAAAAGGCTACAAAAATCTGCATACCCTTTGACTTAGCAATATATCTTTTAGGACTGTATCCCAAAAAATTCATAAAAAATGGAAAAGGGTCCCACATGCACGAAAATATTTGCAACAGCTCTCTTTGTAGTGGTCAAGAACTGGAAATCAACTGGGGAATGGCTGAACAAGTTGTGGTATATGAATGCAATGGAATACTATTGTGCTATAAGAAATGATGAACAGGAAGACTTCAGAGTGACCTGGAAATACTTGTATGAACTGATGCTGAATGAAAGGAGCAGAACCAGGAGAACTTTGTACACAGCAATAACCACAGTGTGCAAGGAATTTTTCTGTAGATATAGTCCTTCATGACAATCCAAGGATCTAAAATATTCCCAATGGATGCTTGAGTCAAAATGCCTTCCACATCCAGAGACAGAACTATGTAAATGGATTGCAGAATGAAGCATATAATTTTCTCTTGTGATATGTTTTGTTTTTGTGGTTTCTCCCATTCATTTTAATTCTTCCATGCAACATGACTAAGGTGAAACTGTATTTAATAAGAATGTATGTGCAGAACCTGTATAAGATTACACATTGTCTAATGGATGGGGGCAGGAGGGGAAGGGGGAAAAATCTAATATATATGGAAGAAATTGTAGAAAAGTAAAAAAAAAATAATTAATTAAAAAAAACTCTAGAAAGAATGCGGAAACTGAGATTAAGCAAATTCTCTGGTGACTCAAGGTTATTTAGTGAATAAGGCTGGCTTTGAATCAAGGTCTTCATGACTCTAGGCCCACTACTCTTATCTACTGCACCATGTAGCTACTTCTAAAAATCCTGGAATGTTTTCATGTGTTCATGCATTAAGAACTCCCCTCCTTTCCTTTGGCCTGGCATATCTACTATTCCCCAAACTTCCATCCCACAAGTTATTGTAATGGTCATTACCATCCTGTGATAGAGAATGAAGACCTTAGCTATCCATCAGGATCCCTGATCTCCTAGTAAGAAGAATTACAAGTTAGAACTTCATAAATGTAGAAATGAGTAGATTCCAAAAGAGCTGCCCCCCAAATTGATTTCATGACATTTAAAAAAAAAACATACAACCAATTTGTTTTGGTAAGTTAGGGCATCCCAAAGCAAATCTTGCTCAATCTGGCACCAGAGAATGATTTTTTTTTAATTGATGTGTTTTTTAAGCTTATTGGGGTTTGGGATAAAATGACAAAATGTGAATTCTAACGGTCTTCTTCCATTTACAGATATATAGAATTTCAGAATGATAAAGACCTAGAGATAAGAAATCTAACTCTCTGATTTTATGGGGGGTGGCCAAGGTTGGTTATATATTTCCTAAAGAAGGACTTTAGAGATCATCTAGTTCTACTCCCTCATTTTGTAGGTAAGGAAACTGATGGTCAGATATTAAATGAATAAAAGAAATTCATAAAGATTAGTGGCAGAGAAGACTTAGACACATATACCATGACTCTGAATGCAATCTCCTGTCTACCAGATTATACAACTAAAAGTTTAAACAAATATATTTTTCATCATTTTATGAGTTCAAAGTTGATGGCTAGAAGTCAGGAAGACCACAGTTTAAATCTTGCCTTAGACATATTTGTTGCATGGTCTTAGACAAATTACTTAGCCTTTTTTTAAGATTCAGTTTTCTTGTCTATTAAATAGAGATGATAATATGTATAGCTCTTCCCTAAAAAGGACTTTTGTAAGAATCAAATGCAATAATGTCAGTAAAGTGCTTTGCAGTTTTAAAGTTCTCTGTGTATGTAAAATTGTATAGGGACTGCATGAGGACAAAGAACAATGACTAGAATAAGAGAATGTGAGTTTAAATACCATGTGCCTCACTTGTGTGACACTGGAAAATTGAGTTAATATGTCTTGACCTCACTTTATTGTTCCATGAAATGAACAAGTCACCCTCTGAGATTCCTTACATTTCTAAATCTATACTCACTATGCCTATAAAAATGACTATCCAAAAGAACTTGGGAGACAATATGGTACTGCTAAAAGAATCTTCTTTTTTTATTAATGGAGTTCTCTAGCTTGCTGAATCAGGGAAATGCTCTAGGTATATATAGTAGTTTATGTTTATTCTAGCAAAGCATTTGAGACAGTCTCGTAATATCTTTGTTGACAAGATGAGAAAAATATGTATTGGTTGAATGTATCATAAAGTTGACACATTACTTCTTGAATGACTAGCTCCAGAGATTAATGAACTGCTTCCAAGTTGGAGAGAGGTTTTAAGCAACATCTTTCAGGAGTCTTTATCTCTTTTGTGCTCTCTGTGGGCACATCTGTCTGTCTGTCTGTTTCTGTCTCTCTCTACATATACATGCATACATATATATGTGTATATACATATATACATAAATATATATATAATTTTACATATATATGCATATACTCTATAAATCACACATATATGTACACACATAGAATGTAAAATTATACATACATGCACATGTATACAAACATATATTATAGATAGATATATTAATGAAGATACAGGTATTATGTTTAACCAAATCTGTTTATTTAATTCAACGTCAGTTCTGTCATTTTTGCTGCCTGTACCCATTCCCTATCTTCCTCCTCATTTCTATATCATGACTGCCTTGGCTTCTTACAAGTCTCACTCGAATACCATGTTTTTCAAGAAGTCATCTACTTATTTGTTTGTATTTAATCTTAGTGCCTTCCCTCGGAGATTCTCTACAATTATCCTGCATATATTGTCAATGTATATAGTTGCATAGGGCCTCCTCCATCAGACTGTGAGCTCCTTGAGAGCAGAGCCTGGTGTGTGTAGGTAGAGATTTCTTTTATAGCCACACAGCTTAGCAGAAAATAATCCCTTAAAACCCATTTGTTATTTTTCTTGTCATTGAATTGAAACTACCACATTTTTATTAAGGGTTTTCTGTGTACTATCTCTACTCAACTCTAAAGGAGACTGGAGAAAAGTAAGACTAACACCTTAAGCACTTTATTACCTCATAGGGGAATTAAGAAATGCATAGGAAAAATATAATAAACTTAGAATATAGTAAATTCCATATTAGTAATACAGAGTGCTTAGGCAGTTCTGTTTGCTAAGAAATAAGGAATTCAGGGAAGGTTTCAAAGAGGAGATGACATTGAAAGTTTGGGTAGGATTTTAGTAGACAGAGAGGGCAGGGAGATGATAAGAAACTGAGAGGAATAATGAATATATTCAAAGACAGAAACATGAGTTACAAACTTCTTAAAAGACTGAATTGATGGATCAAATCTAACAAGATATAATTTATTAGAAATAAATGTGAATTATTACATTTAAAATGTTCCTTTTCTTCTTTTATGTCCTTTTCTTTTTCTAAAATTAACCTGCCTAGTTAGCATGAGGAAATCAGAGCTAAACAGTAGTTTATGTGAAGGAGATTTAGGGACTGTGCTAACTGAACTTTCAATATGGGTAAACAATATAATCTGACTGATATAACAAAAGCTAATGAATGTAATTGTAAAATTTATTAATCAAAAAATATATTGTGATAAAGGTAGGTAACAGTCCCACTATATACTTATCAGACAATGTCTGAAGTCTTATGTTCACTTTGGGGTGCCATATTTTATTAATGACAATGACTAGCATTTATACAGCACTTTAATGTTGAAAATCACTTTGATCCTCATATAAACCTTAGAGTTAGGAGATATTATTATTATTCTAATTTTACAGATGAGGAAACTGAGGAAAAGGTTGGATAACCTGTCCACGTTCACTAAAGTAATGTGTCTAAGGTCAGATTTGAACTCAGATCTTCTTGACTTTAGGTCTAACATTCTGTTCGCTGTGATACTTATTTAAGACTGTCAAACTGTACTTTGTTAGTAGGTGGGAATCCAGGACAATGAAAGTCTTCAAAAATATGTGACATTGTTGCCTTGTTTAGAAGGAAGTCTATCATAAATATTTCAAATCTGAAGAATTATTTTTTATAAAAAAGAAATAGACATATTTTGTGTAAGATATAACTGTGACTGGGTCACAGTTGGGAAGTGAGAGGCAAATAGAGTTTGTGTGAAGAAATTCTTACCAATGAACTGTACCTAAATGGAAAGTATTTCATGTGACAATGAGATGTATCACTAGAAAAATTCAAGTTAAGTCTAGTTGGTCATTTGTCAATGACATAGTAAATGGGATTTCTGAATCAGCTCTTAAAGATTTCATTCAGTTTTAAGATTCTACAATTTTGGCAACCTCAAACTTAATTTTTAAATTAGTTTTATGGTAACACCTGAGGTGACAAGTATTCTGACCTCATTCCCCTCCAGGCTGCACTGCAGACTTCCACTACTAAATCACATGTCTTCATACTGAATCACATACATCACACATTAGAAGTATAATTTTTCCCTAAGTCCTCTTCCTCTGATGAGATACTTCCTCCTCAAATATCCACTTAAGGTGGGGCCAAAGCCAGTCAAGTCTCATTCATCTCTAGGATGCACTAAGGACTTCTTTTACCTGGCACTAGTCAGGTCCTCACTCACACCAATCACTTCCTTTTATATGTTGTGTCCTCCATGAGAATGCAAATTCCTTGAGAGTCAGTCCTTCTAGTTACAAATGTATTTCCAGTACTTGCCACAATATTTAACATTTTGGAAGTATTCAATAATTGCTAAATGATTGTTTGATTCTCCTATTCCGTTTCATCATTTTTGGTCCTATTAGTCTAGTTCAATACTGGATTCAGTTCCAACCATACCTTGAGTGAAGATTTTCTACTAACCATTTCCATTTCTGTATAAATGACTGAACTGATTTACTAATCTTTTGTTGTCTTAGTGTTTTTCAGTCCCATAAGACCCAATATGTAAATCAAATAATTTTTCTGAATTATTAGCTACTAAGAATATTAGAAAATACTTGAAAATTCATATTGCTTGTTTAAGTTACGGAGTTTTAAATCCAGTAAGACATTAGGAATCCTCTAGTCCAAAGCATTGATTGTGCAGATGGGGAAATTGAGGCCCAGAAAGGTGAAATAATTTGCTTATGGTCATATTGTAAGAAGATAATTGTAGAACCGTAACTATAATTCATGTCATAACTCATTATCCAGTATTGTTTCCATTATATTCATATCATATTTTTAATGTTATATGTTTAAAGAAAAAAGAACAAAAATAATATGTCCAATTTATCTCTTGTTTTGAAGCATACTTTGATTTGGAAATAATTTTGAGGATATTGCAAACAGTAAAATTACACTGTTGGTAAATATTTTTAGATACCATAAAATGAGTGTCATTGCTGGACAAAGGATGTTTTTCCCCCCAGTTAACCTAAATTGTTCATTTAGAGGAAAGCTTTTAGTAAGTCAATGAAAAGATTTAAAAACAGTCAGCATTCTTTTCTGTCACCTGAGTGACTTTCATTCCAAAATAGATAGCTATTTCCTCATGAGACTGTTAAAGAATTCTTCCCTAACACTCTTCTTTTCAACCTTTATCTGGTGATAGGGTTGGAATTTTCAGTAAGGTCACAGCAAATAGAACTTGCAGAACTAGCATACCCTGTGTACACAAAAAGGGGTCAATACTTTTTCTGAATGCCCTGGTCACTCAAGAGAGGCATTTGAATGCATTTTTGTTTATTTTAAAGTAATGCTTTTAGATACCAGAGAGAGAGGGAGAGGGACAGACAGATAGAGACTGAGAGAGAGGGAAGGGGAGAGAAAGACAAATGTTTTTCAGCATGTATTATTCAATAATGCTCTTAATATTCTTGTATACAAAAATAGTGAAACATGTACACACAGTCACCCATACACAGAGAGGATATTCTAAAGTGTAAAGAAACCCATTTGTAAGAAATAAAATGTAGCCAAATTCACTGTCATAAATAAATAAATAAATGTGTTTATATATAAATACATGTATGGATATATGTATGCATTTGTGATTGTATATAGTATTATATAATACATTATTTAAAATATAATACAGTGTTCTTTGGTATGTTGTCATGTTGCATGATGTCACATTGTATCACCGCGTATTGTATTACATTAAGTTGTTTGGTTACTTGTATTTTATATTAATCATGTTATAGATTATGTTACATTGTGGTGTATAATATTTCGAGTTAGGAAGACAAATTCAAAAAATTCTCCCTCAGACATTTATAAACTGTGTCCCCTTAATAACTTACTTGACTTCTTAGCTTCAATTTCCTCATCTGTAAAATGGGAATACTAATAGCACTTAGCTCATAGACTTCTTGGGAGACTCAAATGAGATAACATGTAAAGAGAGTTTTAAATGCTTTAAAGCTCCTTATGGAAACTATTTAAATACTAAATTTTTCACAATAATAAATGCTGAGTACATAAAATTTCAAAAACAAATTTAAGGAAATATTTTATAAGAGGGAAAACGAGGGGAAATGCAAATTTAAATATATGAATGTTAACATTTGTAAAGTAGTTTGTGAATCTTAAAGCACTATTTACATGCTAGGTGTTATTGCTACTACAGTTATCCAGCAAAATAAACTTCATGTACTTTACTAGTTCACAAAGATGCTGGTCGTAATCTTCAGGCCCAGCCATACTTTGCAATTCTTGTCCATGTCCTACCATAACTCTTCTTCAAAGAAAAAGAGGAAAAGAAAAATCTTTACTTTCAACTGAGGTAATATTTGTAAAGCTCTTACACAGTTACTGACATATAGTAAGCTATACAACAGCTGGAAATTTTTATAAAAACCTAAAATTAAGTAAATGAGATCTTACATTCTCCATCTTACAATTAATTGTGAAATTATAAAGATGTTTTCTGTTGTTCAATATTACTTTGAGAAATGTGCTGACTGTCTTTCCTTTGTGTGTAGATGATTCATTTAAAAATTTTGTACAGATAGGAAAACAGACTAGACATAGTTATTGATGTTCTCTTTGTTACCCATTTCTAGTATCAGTAATGTGCTTGATTTTTTCCCTCCTACACCTATGATCTCTTTTTCTCCTTCAGATATATTGTATACCCACTATCAATCCATTCACGATGGGGTCATCTTCATCACAGATGGCCTTTATATACACTTAGTATGATTTGACTGTTTTTCACATTTGTTTTCATCTGTAGAGTCATTTTTAACAATCTAAGCACATCCAGGACTCTAATGTTAGAGAACAAGGGTGGTTGCTTCCACAGCTCTTGATGATTTTTTTCAGCCATCTATTTTTATTCTGTTTGCAGTAATTCTGCCATTTTCATCCTTGAATGCCCTTGATTAGATATCTTTCCAAATGTTCATTAATCTGGTTTTACCCTCCACTGCTTCTCTGAGAGGACAGTACTCTTAATCATTCATCATCTTTCTTTGTGCAAGTTTACAAAGGAGATTATATTTTTTACTGGGTATTGTCTTTAGCAGACATCTTTATCCGACAAATAAATCAATTCTTTGCCCGAGGAGAGTTCTGAGGACTTTTTGCTTCCCTGTTTCTGCCATTAATTTATATTACTATTGTTCTGAAAGTCAAGATTACTGTTCTCAAAAACTGTTTTAATGAAAAAGTAAGAAGAAGAAAATACAAAGGATGTGAAGGCAAAATCAGAAGAAATCTAATAAAGGATAAATTACAATAAAATAAAAAAGATGGAAAAATAGAAACATTCAGTTTAATTGATAAGAAAATGTTCTATGTTAGAGGTAGACGCAGTACCTTATACCTATAGAGATGCTCTAATCAGAGACATATCTCCTCCCTAGTAGTATAGCTATCTACATGAGTATAGCCATTTATGTGCTGAACAATGGAATACTTTCTGTTCTCAATTTCTCTGTTCTCCATCTCACTTTCCATTAACCACATTTTAAGCTTTATAGAAACTTTACCTCCTGCACACTATATCATCACTCCTTGAAACTACAAGAAAACTACTATCAGAGCTACCTGGGCTTGTCTCTCTCTCTCTCTCTCTCTCTCTCTCTCTCTCTCTCTCTCTCTCTCAGATTACATCAAGAATTAGCTCTTTCTACTAAGGAAAGATTTTCTTATTAAACATTAAGAAGAACTATTAATACTACAGCTTAGTTACATTGCTGTTTGACTAAATTCTTTATCACTTTTTAAAATATACTTCTGTCCCCACTTGAGGTACATAGAAAGAATTGGAGAGAATACAAGAGGTCATGTCAAGATCTTATTTGCTAAATAATACAAATTTTTACTTACTGTTGTCCAACTGACCTGCTGACCCAGATCTGTGAAATATAATGTAACAATAGAAGAAGCTGCAATGCTTTGAATATTAATATGATCCTTCAGAAAGGGCCCACCTATAATTTAAAAGATTAAGGAAATGAATCAATTAAACATAATAAAAATATGTAATAGAAGCAACCTGGCTTAATGGATAAGGAGTCAGCTTTAAGGTGAAGAAAATGAGAGTTCAAGTGTTTCCACTGACAATGTATGACTTTGTGCCTCTTGAAAAAAGTCATTAAACTTCTCTCCATTTCTAGCAGTGTTCTAATACTACAGTTTGCAGACAAAAGCACTAGCAGACAAAATTTCCTCCTTGGGTGTTCTGTTTTTCTTTCTTTTTTTTTTTGATATCTCCAATTTCATTGATGTAGAGAGCTCATGATTAATCTTGACCAGTACAGGTGGCAAGCTTCTCTACAGATTCTCTATGCCAAGGGAAACCATAGGTTCTATACAAAAATATACATACATGTTCACATATATGCACACACACATATATACACAGTGAGACATATGTGTCTATATGTGTATATGTACTCATATAAGTAGGATACTTTTTGGATAATTAATAGATTAAAGCTGAAAATCTTGACTTATGAGATGCATTTAAACTGAGAATATGCTTAGAAAAGAAAACAGAAATTTGCTGAATATGGAATCAGAATACTTGAATTCAAAAGCAATCTCTATTACTTATTATCTTTGTGACATTAGACAAAGCATAAATGGCCCTTTAGAATATATATATGTGTATATATATATGCACACATATATACACGTATGTATGTGTATGTATATAGGTATATATATGTATATGTGAGTGTGTTTTAATCTATAAAATGAGGGCACTGTATTGGATGAACTCTAATTCTCTTTCAGCTCTGAATCAACTCAGAGTCTCTTTCAAGTCTGAATCTATGTCTTTGCTCCTGTAATTTTATAATTCATATGATGATTGTTATAATTTAGGAATTTTCTGCATCAACTCTCCAATTCAGAAGTGGCTTACTCCTGCAAACCACCATACTTTGTAATTTTTCACTTTCCATGATCTATGTATATTATATAATATACATGGAAAATACAAAAGCATTTTGATATTAACTTCTACCTCGAATACTCATCCTCATGTAATGAAGAGTTTGACAAGCATTCCAGAAACTTTCAAGGTCCCTCTCAGTATTAAAACTGTTCTGCTTCTACAACAGCAAAGTAAATATTTTCAAAAAAGAAATCTACTTTGATTCTTCAATGCATCTGTGAGCTCATCAATATGGATACACGTTTCCACTCTCCCTAAACTCTAGAAGTTCCTTGTTAGCTCTTCGATTGAACATCAAGTACTGTGTTTGGCATTTGAAGCTCTTTAGAAGCCTAGCTCCCTTACTACCTCATATGATGGCCTGACACTCCCTTCCATGTCCTTTCCAATTTAACAACATTGACCTTCTTACTATCCATCCCAGGGCAAACTCCAATTCTGACTCTGTCTTTGGACTGACTCTCCTCAAAACCCAAAACTCTCTTCCTTCCCACTGCCTACCCCTGCCTACTGGCATCACTGTCTTACTTCAAGATATATATCAATTCCCACTTTATGCAAATGGACTTTTTTGGTCTACTTGCTGCTAATACCTTCCCTTCTGAGATTACTTTTAATATACTCTATGTATTTTGTATGTACCTACTTATTTTCATATTGCCTCTTCCATTTCACTCTAAATTTCTTTAATACAAGGAGAGAGATTTTTTCTTTGTTTATTTGTTTTAATATTTGTTTTTGTAATCCCAGCATTTGGTAAAGTACCTGATATTTAGCAAGCACATAATTCTGATGACTCTATAAATTTTAGTCACTCTATAAATTCCTTTAGGGCTTTTAATTTTTGGAGAGTTTCAAAGGTAAATTCAATTTAATAAATATTTAGAATTTACTATATGCTAATGACCCTTTCCTTAAGGAACATTTACCCTAGGAGAAGGATAAGATAATTATGTTACAAATTAGATTGCAGATGTAATAAATGTAAACAATTTGTCAATCTTCCAAAGTTGAAGTTCCCTATTTAGATAAATCCCAAGTCCAGAACCATAGCAACCACCCCAATAACTCTCATTAGCTAACAACCACTAATATATGTGTATTTTAAAAGACCTAGTTTTGTTTTGCTCAAATTATTTAATAGTTTAATTCAACCTCATGAGTTTGCAAAACTCATTGCAATGTTAGAAATTACTTCAAAGTAACTTGTCATTGAATTGGGAATATAGAAAGATCTTCTTCACTGTTATATATATTCTCTATTTCTTATTCATATTGGACCTGAGGAATGAGACAAAAATTTAGTCTTCATTTATGAAAATGACAATAAGTAGACATTTTATGAATGCAAATAGATGCTTTTCAAACTAAAAGGCAGATATGCTCTGTTGATAATTATAGTTCTGTGAAAGGACTTAAAAAAAGGAAAAACCTGAAAAGAGTTGTAGATAGGATTTGAAGATAGTAATTTCACCAATTTATTTAGAATGGCAGGGAAAATTCAAACCAGCAGGATGATCAGTGCATATTTTTAACACTTGCTGTTTAAGTGTTTTAGAGAAAAGAAACATTTTCTAATTCTTAGTACAAAGCTTCTTTTTAACTTATTATTCATAATAATCTGAAGATCAGAGAACTGAAAAAGATCCCAGACAAATCTAGTTAAGCTCATTTGTTTACAGATGATGAAGCAGTGGTCCAGAAAAGAGAAGTTGAATTATTTTATGTCTTACAAAGGATGGTTATAGAGATGAAGAACTCTTGGAAACGTCTTGAGTGTAGCAGAATAACAGTGAAATAAGCTCATAGGAATATAGTAAGGGCAAGTTGAACACCTGTTCCAATTAAATTTATACTGAAAATTAGTCTGTGGCAGCTCTCCCGAGTACTTCTGTAGATAATCTGCATGGTAATGAAAGACACAATGAAGGTATGGCTTCTTATGCTGGCATATGGCAGACAAGTTACCAACACAAAGGCTCCTACTGTGGTTATACGGTTAAGTGGATATATAACTTGAACAGAGTTGTTTTAATAGTATGATTAAAGAAGCAGTAGACTGAAAAAGGAGTCTTCATTCTTCTCTTACCTTTACCATTTATTTGTTTTTCGATTAATGTGATTGCTCGGAAGTGGATCACAAAATAAAATCCAATCAACTAACCATTGTTGAAGTTTCTCCAAAAACAGTTGTCTTCAATTAGCTTATATTCTACTAATTAATTTCAGTCTCAACTCCTTCATCTATTAGGTAGGATATCTATCTTAATTATTGAACTATTTTCAATTGTTATAATCTTAAATTGAGACTGGAGAAATGTAATCTTCTGTAAATAAAAATCCTTCACAATCAACAAGAATTGTTCCTTATATTTTTCTTTATACTATTGATTGTTGAGACAACCCATGTTATGTTTAGTGACAAACTCCAGGATAGCTTGAAATTTTGAGATATTTATTATTTTTTTTTACTGGATAAAATGTTATTACTAAATAAATATTAACAAAACATGTTGTTCATAAGGAAGCTGCCCATTTGGTCACCTCTGGCTTTGGCAGTGAAAAAATCAGAGGAAATTAAAAATAACAAAGGAAATAATAACTATTACTTTAAGATGTTACTCAAGATGGTAGAAAACTGATCAGTACTTACTGCGCTCCAGTTGAAGGCCAATACGGGAAGGGTACCACTGGGGACCTATTTAATAGTAAAGAAAAATAATCAGCTTTTTTCAATTGTAAGATATAATATTAGAATTAGATGTACTTTATGTGAATCTAGTTGTACTCAATATATACAAAATATACATATACTATGTACATATATGTATATATGAAAATGACTAAAACAGTACAACTTTGGTCGCTTATGTTTATAATGGTAAAAAAATCAATATTTTCTTGAAAATGAATAAAATGTTTTAATTATTTAATAAATGCTAAACACCATTATTTCATGAAATTTCCATGTTATCATTTCTTGCATGTCTTTATTTTTTACATATTTTTACTGATACCTTTTGTTTTATTACACTCATATTCTAAAAACAACATTTCCACTTACTAATCCAATGGGTCATCCTTTGTAAGAAATTATTTTTTCCCTTAAAAGAGGAAAATAAATTTTATTAAAACCAATCAACACACTATCTAACAGTGTATG
Source organism: Potorous gilbertii (assembly GCA_028658325.1). Lineage (NCBI taxonomy): Eukaryota > Metazoa > Chordata > Mammalia > Diprotodontia > Potoroidae > Potorous > Potorous gilbertii. The sequence continues at coordinate 180,100,129 of CM053772.1, read as the reverse complement.
TCTATTCCAAATCTATCATCACCCATCTCCGCAATGAAATCACCCATCAGAGCTCATCTACAAAGCTTAGTACTTAGAATTCAATGGTATTTTATTAACTTAGGGTATTTCTAGAACATCCTAGAACTGGTCACTTCTATCTCAGTACTTTAATTTTCTAGTATTGTTCCTGAAAGTAACTTACAAGTCTGAGTAAACATTCAGCTCCATGAATATACTATACTTCAATATACAGTAGTATATACATCTTAGGTAGAATCAAGAAAAACACTTACACTGTGTTGACATGAGCAAATACTTAACATTTATCAGTTGTTTATTTATCTGTGTAATGGGAAAAATAATAGTACCTTCTTCAAGGGATTGTTTTGAGCAGCCAATTATGTGACATTCGAAGGCCTTTACAAACCTTAAATAATATTGTGTTATATTTTATTATTAATACTACTATCCTAATAAAACTTATAATTATTGCTACTGTTTATTTAGCATCTAAGTGAACCAATCAACTCTAAAATGGTAATGGACAAAATACTTTGTATTTGGCATTGAAAGAGGGAGTTTCTATACAGGAATCTGACTATGCTGTTAAAATCAAAGTCACCTTGTAGGGAAACTAAATAAGGCTTACCTATCAGTGATTCACAAGGAAGTGCTTACAAGTTACTTAAATAAAAACTCTCATAGCAGCACTTTTCCCATAAGAGTAGTGTTTTTCTATTTTTAACTTTAGGTCAAATTTTTATGCCACTCAGTAGAATTAAATAAACATGCATTAAATGTCTGTCAAAAACACTGTGCTTGGCCCTGAGGAAAACAGAAAATTTGTAGAGATAGATTTTTGTCCTCATGAAGCATATATTATGGCATAGTAAACCTTGTGAGTATTCTCTGACAAACTTATTTTATATGGAATATAAGTATGGTCAGGGGAGTTAAACAGTACTGCAGATAGAAAATCAGAGGTAGTGTAAGGAAAACTTGTCTTCCTGAGTTCAAATCTGACCTCAGACACTAGCTGTGTGACCCTGGACTAGCTGTGTAACCCGTTTTCCTCAGTTGCTTGAGTGTAAACTGAGCTGGAGAAGGAAATATCAAACTACTCAAATATCTTTGCCAAGAAAACCCCAAATGGGGTCACGAAGAATGAGACATGACTAAATCTGTTGAACAATGAGTATTACCATGGATTTTTTTTTCTCAAAGGTATTTATACATTTTTTTCCATGTTGATGGAAAACGTTTTGATGGCATAGTACAATGGAAAGAGCACTGTATTTAGAGTCATGAATTCTCTTGCTATCTCTGATACTTAATACCTGTGTGATCTGGAGCAAGTTATTTATACTCCTTAAGTCTCAATTTTCTCATATCTAAAATGAAAGGGTTAGAGTAAAGTCCCTTCTATAGTTCAATCTATGATGCTATGATCCTTTCTACTATCTGTACAACATTGGGAGAATCACTTACCTTCTCTGGACCTCAATTTCCTCATCTTTAAGATGAGGGGACTGACCTACCCCCTAGAGGGTCTCTAAAGTCCTTTTTAACTCTAAATTTATGAAGCTATGAAATGTAATAAATGGTACTAATAAGAGTTATATTAATATGACATAAACTAGAGCAGTTCTTCAAAGTATAGCAGTCAAAATTAGCAGATTAATTATAGTATACATATATGCCAATATAACTAACTATAGTAATAGCTTACTTTGCTATAGTATTTTATGATTTATCTTTTTTTTCATGTTGATGACCATATCTGATCTTTAAAGTGACCTATTCATAGTAGGTAGATGGGACAACTATTATTTCGATTTTGCAGATGAGAAAACTGAGTGAGGATCATAAATGTTAAATAGGTGACCAAGTACAAGAAGTGATTAAGACCAGTCCTCTAGTCTTGACTTTGCCTATTGTACCTCAAGGAAGAATGGTGGGGGGGAGGGGCTAGTTGAATTTGTAGTTGGGCGACCTGGTATATAATCCTAGTTTTGCTACTTAGCATGATATCTTTATGACCTTGGGCAAATGAATTGACTTCCCTTGGACCCAGGTTTTCCTTTCGTAAAATGAGGTTTAATTAGATAATCTTTGAATTTTCATATAATTCCCATACAATTTCATAATAATAAAGAGACTATGCCTCTTTTATGCCTGACATTTTCTCATTATAAAAGAATACTTTGGCATCATGAATAAATACCACACACTTAACCAAAGAGAGAAATAAAGTTTAATATCACTTGAGTTTGAACCATCATGTTCTGCCTATTTTACTAATGAATGTATTATATATGTGCATGTGTATGTATATTACATACAGATACCCTCTTGCCACTCTAATAGAATACACTTCACATAATTGACAGCTCTTAAAAAGGAGATAAGAATTTTTATTTGGGAATGTTAAATTAGGAATTAATTCTAATCCTATGTAAAAATCCTTTCTGACAATGATGTACCTAAAAAGCTAAGAGCTCCAAATCCCTCCAGGGTATTTCATTTCCTTCCTACTCAGTTAACATGATCCTAAACTATAAATGTTTTCAGGGAATAGTGTTGGCTTGTGCCAATGAAATGATACAGCCAGTTTCATATGGAGGGGGAGTTATTCATTGCCTGAAGTCATTCTTTGGAGTAGCTTCTGTTTTCTTGGCAAAGGAACAAAATTGAACAATTGCTTGAGAAACCAGGAAGGAACACAGTGCGGCTCTTTGGAGATGAAAGCATATGCATTCCATGGGGAGTTTAGATGACTGTAGGAGGTGGCTAGGAAAGTATTACAAATACTGAATTCTCTGAAGTTGGACAGCTGTTTGGGAGCTTTAAAAAAAAACTCCATGTTATCTATGAACATGAAAATATCTGTTCTTATTCCAGAATAAAAGTTGTGCATCATGTTTTTATAAATACTCTCATACTACCAACTTTTCTAGAGATCCTTTTCTTGGTCATTTGAGTTTCCATAACTTGATGATAGCATTTTTATTTATTTGTAAAGCATCTTACTGAATTCAGCAAAAGTGGTAGTCTAATGTTATGAAAATTGACAAATGATTTTGCAATCTGGGGCATTACCTTGCTATTTTTCCTGAGCAATGTGTTTGAAAAATATTCCTACAAAGATTTTTTGAGTAATACTATCCATTTCATTTTTCCCCATAATTTGCAACATATTTATCTTTATTTTTTAAAATAGGTTAAAATAAAATAGAAAATAAATGTCAAATAAAATTAATTGTAGGAGATACAGTTCTTTAAGATTCTTGAAAAAATCATACACATATATTAATAGAGATAAAGAATGGATGTGTATATATGTTATGGGAGCAAGAACTGGAATGTAAAATTTCTCAAGGATTATTTTCTATTTGTCTTGATTATAACTGCAGCCCTAAAGTACTTAAAATTTGCTAGCAGGAAAGGCATGACATGACTGGTAGAGATTAATCTTCAGAATAAGGAAAACCTGAATACAAATTACTTTTCTTATATAATACAAGCTATGTACCTACTGGGAAATCACCTCATTTAATCCCCAGTGAATTTTCTAAAACTAAGTTGTAGTTCAGTTGGTTCTCTACATTGGTAGGAGTTTTCTCAATGAAAAGTTCCTTATACTAACTAAGTCATAGATTCAATCATCCCCAAAATGCATACACACTTACATGTATGTGTGTGAGCGCATACACATGTATATACACACATAAACACAGAGTTATGTGGCATAGTGGATAGAGTAGAAGGAGTTCCAAGACCCAGGAAGGTTCATCTTCCTGAATTCAAATCTGACTTCAGACCCTTACTAGTTGTATAAACCTTGGCAAATCACTTCATCTTGCTTGCCTCAGTTTCCTCATATGTAAAATGACATGGAGATAGAAATGGCAAACAACTCTAATACCCTTGCCAAGAAAACCCAAATGGGGTCAGAAATAATTGGACACAACTGAAAAACAGCTGAAATATGTGTGTATGTATGTGTGTATACACATACATGCATGCAGACAGAGAAATAGTATTTGCATGGTTAAGATAGAGTTACTTTCCCAAACAGCAAATGTGGCCATATTTACTTTAATATTTAAAATATTAAAGTCCTCACCTTTGCCATGCTAAATTCAATAAGTATTGAACTGAGGTAAAAAAATCAATTTATGAAATATTTTTTGTGAATAAGGACTTAGGAAGATTTTTCTATTTTGATTTTGTTTATTTTGGTATCATTTGAATTCAATTATTCTGAAAAGACTCCCATGGAGAAATTCAACTTGCTTATTTAAAGGATTTGTGTAGCTAAAATAATGATATTCCTCTCTATATAAGTAATTTTCATTATTATAACATGACACAATGTATGAGGGAAAAGGCAATAGGGAATAATTGATAAAGCATTGTCCCTAG
>CM053772.1:180013533-180095222 GCA_028658325.1 Potorous gilbertii | reverse complement strand
AACAAAAGAAAACTCACAAGGAAGCAAAGAAACGATGGCCCATTCTCAACACAATGTGCATTATTTGTCACATAAGTTTTCTTGAAATGAAAATTTATTGACGTATTTTGAATCCTCTCATGTTCTGCTATTCTGATGTTAATTAGATCTTCCCTGCGTATTCACAGACTTCATTTTCTAATGAGGCACTGAATCTTGGGTCTTGATGCCCTCTAGCTCTGAAAAGTGTATAAATACTCTGAGGTGAGGTTTTGCTTTGGGGCTTACTCATTGGAAGTCTTTGTTTGACCAGACCAGACTCTGGGCAGATGCTAAGGAGCCAACTCCCCTCCCCAACCTCTCCTTCCCTTTATAAAGCCAGATGTAGGTGTTTCTCTCTCTGTCAACTATGTATGTATGGTCAGCCAATTGGATCTGTCTATTGATCTGTGATATATGTATTGCTTATAGTCAGACAGTTGGAAGCCCTGTCTGTTGATTATTTCTTTGTATTTTCTCTGAAGTTCAGGGTGCTGATTTTTTTCCCCCCCGAACTAATTGAGTAACATATGTGCTTGATTAAAGTGATTGTTTGACCCCTCAAATGTTGCTTTCCTTTTAGAAAAGCAGATGTAAGAAATTATACAGCAGACCCTCCTGTGTAGGCCAGAGTCCTTGCTGATACAGCTATGTACACATGCTTTTTTTGTTTTTTGGTTTTTTTACTTTGTATTTAAGTTCCAGTATTTAGATTTATGATATATTTTTGTTTCTTTTCTCTATTCTGTATTTGTGTTCTAGACCTTAAGTAATTTCCACACTAGATGTATTCCTTACTGATGAAATCATAGGTTTTGGAACTCTGCCTACAAAAACATAACTTGTAGCATAAATCAATATTTGTATTAGATATACATTGTAGGCATATTTGACAGTAAAGATTATATCATTCTTTGTAGTTATAACCTTATAGCCTGGCATAGTAACACATAATAGGTACTTAATAAATACTCATTGGTTGACTGATATATCAAAACCTGCCTAAGACATTGACTAGAGAAGTGACCTTTGGAAATTCACATATTCTCTCTCAGCTTCAATTTTCTCATCTGTCAGTGAGAATAACAATAGTATTTTTTCTATTACATTGTTGTGAGTTAACAAAGGAGACAAAGAAAAAGAGCTTTTTTAAGGAAAAGGATTTTGCAAACCATAAAGTCATATATAAAGATTAGTTATTGTCTTTATACATCTCTTCTCTTGATCTCTCTCTCTATCTCTCTCATTCTTAACTGTAATCCATCAGAATAACTATCATTAATGATGATGAATCAATAATTATTCCAGTATGTTAAATTTAGAAAATATTTGAAGAACTAGAGGAAAACCAAAGCAATTTTGTATTTAGAACAATCTCCCAAATGAATGTTTTCATTGGCTGTACAGCATGCCCAGAAAAATTTTTCCAACTCCTCTCCTTTTTATTCCTTCATTCGTTCCTGTTTTGATAACAGAGAGCACACTGAGCTGATTTAGAGGACTTTAAATTGATAGATGAGTAAGATAAAGAAAAAAAAGGAAAGGAAGTGCAAAATAAGTATAAGGTGATGCCTGCCCCAAGGATGTTTATAATCTGGAAAGGACAGAACAGCAAAATCAACTGAGACACACAAAGTTGATTATGTGATGTCTCAGATCACTTCCCCCTCTTAAATCTTGCAATCACTATGGTTGTAGGACAATTAAATTTCAAACACTGTGATATTGTTAATATGGTATACGTTCAGAGAAGTAAGTGGCTAATATGATTTTGATTTATCACTGAAGGCTTCATGTGGGAGACAGAGCTGGGCTAGATGATATCTAATTTGCTGAAGTGCAATTGGGAGGTCAAGGGGAGAGAGCATATATGAGCACAAATATTCATATACATATATATATATGAATGACTATCTTAATGACTATCATGATATACATGTATATATGTAAATATATACACATGTATTTATATATACATACATATACATATATATGTAAATATGTATACATGTGTATTTATATATATATAAATATATACATGTGTGTAATATAATAATATCTAGTGAAAATCCTAAATCTCATTATTTCATTCCCATTTCATTTAATAAATTAATGACCTCTCCTCCACCAGATGAAAACCTGAAAAAAAAATTCTCTTTCCAGACAATGAACAATCAAAGGAGCAGATAACAAAATTTGATGGCTGTTGTTGAGAACCATTAGTGGACTGCCTCTCCATAAACAGTTAATTTTATCATCAGGAAAAATGTTGCCTTTGTATTTGTCTCTCCATGAATTGTTAATAATAAATAGGTCTAATAATTATGAGCAATGCCTGCTGTGATTTGAATGGAGTGATTTGACGAGGCAAATTACTATAATCAGTCATCAGCATCATGTTTTTCAAAACCTTTGAACTACATCCTATTCTAAGGTAAATGCTAAGAGTATGGAAATGTGGCAACAAAATCCCATTGCATAATGAAAAAAGTACCACATAAGTTAATCTAACCAAGGAATTTCTTATCTAATACCTTGACAAAAATTGTTATCAGTTGCTAAGCAATCTCTGATTATGCAGCAGATGCAGCCATAAAGGTGAAGTTAGTGCATTTTCTAAAAGCCACAAGGATTTTCTGAAATGAAACTTGTCAATGTCTTTACCGAAATTTGGGCACTAAACAAAATTAGGTGTTTCTGACATTACCTGAAAATATTAGAGATTTGCAAATGCTATTTTTCTAGGCTAGGATAGAACATCTACACATTCTCAAGGACACTCTAAAGTTATCAAGGAGATAACTAGTTCATGTCAACATGAAAACCAAAATTTCTGTTGAAATCAAGAGTAAATGCTGAGTTTATTGGATGCTTGATGTTTTTAGGAGATGATTGAGAATCATTTGGATGGAAAGGCTATTTTTACTGGAGAGTGAAGTTCAGTAACTCACAAAACTTCCTACCAAAACATGGTAATTGTCACGGGATCGAATTCATTTTAAACTATAGTCTCAAACATTCTAAAGAAAGCAAAGACAGAGCACCATAATCCTAGCAGTCAAAAAGAAATAACTATATTTGCTTCAGTCTTTAATGTAAGGTTTGCTGAGTGGCATACAGTGGCCATATAATTCTCAAAGAAAATTTTTTAAAGAATGAAAGTCATGAAAACATACCTGAGATAAATGGAACTTTAGACTGGAGTGATGGGAGGAAAATGTATGAGACAGGAAGACAGGAAATCATACGTTTAATACCAATGTCATCCTTATATTACCTTTTGCTAAATCTTAAACTCTTTCTTCTGCCTTAACTTTTCCTATGTGTAATGTCAGGGAAGGGAATCAATCAGATGATCTCCGAGTTCCTTTCCAATATGGAAAATTTTATTAGTTTTTTTAGTTCTCTATTTACAGATCATGGGCAAAGGGATGAGCACACATATTAACTGGATTAACTCACTAAAAGTGAGCTTCTTATAATGGCTGTTACCAGTGACATGACAAAAAGGTTACATTGCTATATTTTCTGATGATTCATTTCACAGTTTCACTTCTGATCTAGGCAGATGTTCCACTCCAACTATAGGAACTTGCAAATGTATTAAAATCAAAGGGTTTGCATTTTTTATTTTGAGAAAAATTTAAATTTGGATCAAGATGATCTTAACTTGACTTATTTCTAATATGTGCATATATCCCATGGATACTTTTCTTTCCCCCTGCTGGCATATGTAAAGGGAAAGGTCTCTCATGAGGTGTTCATCATCAGAGACACAATTTCTGCTGAGCCTGAAGGTACACAATCATCACACACTAATTTCCTAAAGATACTAACTGTTCCAAGATCCTGGGGCAGCTGAGCTACATAGTCACAGACTCACAACACCCCCCTACGGAAATACACATAACACAGAATTGAAGGTGAACTAGGAAGAAAAATATCCATGAATCATGAAAACTCTCAGACTTTCTGATTCTTCGCAACAAGAGCTTAATGCTATTCCTTTCCTTTCCTTTTACTTGCTTTTACTCTGTTTAAAAAACTGTGTGAGCCATCATTAATATATCAGCAATTATATTTTCTTTCTCTAATTAAATACTCTGGGAATATATTACACCAACATGAATAGAAGTACTGGTTCTTGTTCGTGGCAGTCCTGCTTTAGAGTCAGAGTGTGTTTCTATCACTTTAGTATACATTGAGATAGTAACTCAATTGTGATTTAGAGTCAATTAAAGTCCATTCAATTTAAAAGCTACGGCCAAATTCTGTTATGAGAATTCCTTGTAAATGGCTAAGGAACAATTTTATTCTCAGAAATCACAAAGAGCTGGTCTTTTCTGTACAAACTATTGTGTAATAGAATCTCAGTATCTTGTTGGCCACCTGAAGTTTAAGGTCACTTTTTCCACAAGATTTTTTTGAAAGATGGTCATTCATCTTTCCCAAAAAATATCTCTCTAGAAAGTTTGCCATCTTATAATGTAGACACATTTTGCTGGATCCCTTTAGGGAACACTCCATTAATGTTTTCAGGTGCAACTTTTATATGAATGACTTATTAATATGCAAATATTACTCATCTAGACCTTACTTTATAATTTCATAACTAAATCCCCAACTTTCTTTTCTTAAATTAATGAATTTATTTTTATGTTTCAACTTTAATTTTTATAAGATTTTGAATTTGTATTCATTGTATTTATATCAACCTTTTTCTCTCCGTTGCCCTCTACAATTTAAATCATATTAGTCACTATTACAGGAGATGACTCAATAACTAATTTCATAAAGAAAATTGAAGACACCTGGTCAGAGCTTCATCATCTACCTTCTTTCATTTATTACCATTATTATATTCTCTTCCTCCTTCTTTCTGATCACATAAAAAGCATTATCTTTACTATTTACAGAGTCTAAACATTATTTTTGTATCCTTGATCTATTCCTTCCATTACCTTCAGGACTTTACTCAACGGATACTCCCATATGTCAAATATTTTCTTCCTTTATCATATGACTCCTTCCCCTCCACCTGCAATCATATTATGGTCTCTGGAATTCTTAAAAAATAAACAAAATAAAACAAAATAAAAAAACCTAAAAAGCTATAAAATGCCTTCCCTTACCTCTACTAACCTATTAGTAAACTATTGACTCTCCCAGGATCTCCTCTCTTTTACTGAAAAAGTTCTAGAAAAAGGCAGTAGCTCTTCACTATCAACCTCCTCCTCTACTGTTTGTAATGAACCTTTCACTCCATTATTCTATTGAAACTGATCATTCAAAGATGACCAAAAAACTTTCTAATTACCCAGTCCAATGATCTCTTTTCTGTCTTCATCATCTTTAATCTTTGAAACTTCTTATAATATAGACTATTCTCCATTACTAAATAGGCTCTCATTTCTTGACTTCAGAAACATGGTAATCTATTGGTTTTCCTACTTGTTTCCTTCAACTACTAATTATTTTCTACCTGAGTTCTTAGCTCAGATTATCCATAAAGCTCTTATTGATATTTTTTCTTCTTTCCACACACCATTAATGTTTTCAGGTGCAACTTTTATATGAATGACTTATTAATATGCAAATATTACTCATCGAGACTTTACTTTATAATTTCATAATTAAATCTCCAACTTTCTTTTCTTAAATTAATGAATTTATTTTTATGTTTCAACTTTAATTTTTATAAGATTTTGAATTATATATTTTCTTCCTCCCCTCCCTAGAGGTTATGCAATCTAATAAAGGCTACTCATATGCAATCATAGTAAACATATTACCATGTTAGTCACATTGTGAAAGAAGAATTAGAACAAAAGACAAGAACCAAAAGAAAGAAAAAAAATGAGAAAAGAGTGTGCTTTGATCTGCATTCAGACTCCATAGCTCTTTCTCTGAATGTGGATAGTATTTTCCATTATGATTCTTTTTAAATTGTCTTGGATCATTGCATTGCTGAGAAGAGCTAAGTCTATCAAAGTTGGTCATTATACAATGTTGCTGTTACTTTGTGAAATGTTCTCCTGGTCATGCTCACTTCACTCAGCATCAGTTCGTATAAGTCTTTCCAAGTTGCTCTGAAGCCCACCTGCATATCACTTTTTTTAATGGAACAATGGTATTGCATTACACTTATATAACACAAATTTTTCAGCCATTTCCCAATTGATAGGCATCCTATAAATTTCTAATTTTTGATCACCACATAAAGAGCTGCTATAAATATATTTTGTACACATGGGTCCTTTTCTCTTTTTTATGATTTCTTTGGGACACAGACTTGGTAGTGATATTGCTGGGGAAAAGGGTATATACAATTTTATAGACTTTTGGGCATAATTTCAAATTGCTCTTTAGAACAGCTAGGACAATTCACAATTCCACCAACAGAGTATTAGTATTTCAATTTTCCCACATAGCTCTAATATTTATTGTTTTCTTGTTTTGTCATGTTATCTAATACAACAGGTAGGGGGTGGTATTTCAGAGTTGTTTTAATTTTCATTTCTACAATCAAAAGTGATTTAGAACATTTTTTCATATGACTAGAGATGGCTTTAACTTCTTCCTCTGAAAACTGCCTGTTCATATCCTTTGAACATTTATCAATTAATGAATAACTTGTATTCTTATAAATTTGACCATGTCCTCTATTTTAGAAAGGAGACCTTTATCAGAGACACTGGTTGTAAAAATTGTTTACCAGCTTTCTGCTTCCCTTCTAATTTTGTTTGCATTGACTTTGCTTGTGCAAAAACTTTTTAAATTTAATATAATAAAAATTATTCATTTTACATTTTATAATGTTCTCTCTCTCTTGTTCAGTCATAAATTATTCCATTCTCCATAGATCTGAGGGGTAAACTATTTATTTCTTGCTCTCCTAATTTGCTTATAATATCACCCTTTCTATTTAACTTGTGTAACCCATTTTGACCTTATCTTGGTATATGATATAAGATGTTGGTATTTGTAAATCTCCAACTGTCTAGAAGACATTTCTGCCTAAATAAAATTCCTAGAAATTGCAGCTGGATATATTCAAAACTGAGCTACTTATCTTTTTCCCTTAAGTTCACCATTCCTTGGGATTTGACTATTTATGTTAATTATACCACTTGAAACTATTATAGTCTCTCTCTCTCTCTCTCTCTCTCTCTCTCTCTCTCTCTCTCTCTCTCTCTTCATATTCTACCAAATATCCAGTCCTGTGCATTGAATTCTCTCTCACTCTATCACTATATCTTAATCCGTAACTTCCTCACTATTTATATCCTCACTACCCTAGTATATCTCTCATCTCTATCTATGGCAATAACCTCTTAAAAAGACTTTCTCATCTCTTCTTTTCCCCTCCAACTGATTTGCAATAAACGTATTTATTTATAATTTGGTAATGTTAATCTTCTACTCCAAAATCTATCATAATTTCCTATTGCCTAGTGAGCAAGGTCAAACCATGTTGCCAAGTATTTAAAGCCCTCTACAATCTGTCACCCATCTATTAACACAGAATAATCACATATTCTTCTGCTCCATGCATGCTATACTTTAATCACTCTGGACTACTGCCTGCGACCCCATAGTAAGCACTAAAATCTCCTAGCTCTGTACCTTTTCTCATGCTATTTCCTATAGCCAGATTGATTTTTCTCTTTAAACCTACTGTTCTTTTAAGTTCAAGGTAAACATGTTTTTCTTTGTAAAGCCTGTTCTTATCTTTTCTTTCCCTTCTACACACACGCACATGGGAATCAATAATATCTTACTTTCTCATATCTTATAGAATTTTGTTTTGCTGCTCTAAGGTATTTCTCTCCTATTTTATTTTAGATGTTGAGAGGCAGCCTCATTGAGTAATGTTTAGAAAGATGATCTGAGTTTCAACTCTTTCTCTCATACATATGTGATCCTAGACAAGTCACTTCAACTTCCTTTGCCCCAGAAAACCCTGTAAGATTATAAATTTAGAGCATTATGACTTGTATTAGTGGAGATACTTTCCTGATTTCCATAACAATGAAATTACAGATCCATAGAGAAATATATTTTATCTACTTGTTCAATTTTAATAAATATTTATTTCCCTATTATGCTCTAACTACCGCCATGTTCTTTCTAAATTTTGTTTCTTCATAGTTCCCAGAATAATTCTCAGTACATGAGGTTAATAAATCCCTGTCTAATTAATGCATCATCTTATCACTAAGTTTTCTTTTCTACTAGTTAAAGATGTGATCTATAAAAGAGTCTCTTATTAAACATCTTTGTTTTCTTCATCTTCTTTCCACGGGACATGTTTTCTGTCTTTACTATCCATCATTCCAATTGCCTTGTCTAGAAGCACTCCATTTCACCAATGTTGCTCTTAAAATATAGCATCTAGAATGAAATTTAATGTGTTCTGAACACCCAGATGTGTTCTGACCATTGCAGAGTTCAAAGAGACTATTACTATAGTGATCTGGGCTAACAGTGGTTCTAACAATGAAAATACTAAAGGAATTATGTTTAGAAGCTACACAGAGTTGTTGACTCCTATTCAGTTTCAAATCAACTCCAAGGGCTAGGTCTTTATGCAAATGAGATACTTTTTATTTAGGTCTTCCTTATATTGTACTTGATATTTGGTTGAGCTATTTAACCTCTCTGTTTTTCATTTTTTTTTCATCTATAAGATGACACAGTTGACTATAAGTTCTAGGGTCCCTGAGTGGCAGCATGGTTGACTGGATAGAATGCTTGGAGGTAAACTTCAGATGATTTGAATTGAAATCTTTCACCATGCTTCTTAGTTGTGTTGCCCTGGGGCAAGTCTTAATTTCTACAACCCCCAATTTCTTCATCTGTAAAATGAGAGTTTGAACTCAATATCCTTAAAGTTGCTTGTGGCTCTAAATATTTGATTCCCTGATGTCTTTTAACTTTAGATGCTTTGATTTTTATGAGTTTCTAAATCTAAATATGAAACTTATTTTTTATAATTGATACATTTCATTTGTTGGTTTCACCTTAGCAAAATAGGGTCTGGAAAAGTATATCATTAGTCCTTATTATGAATGCACAGAATTTCTAGTCAAAAGAGTCTTAAATATATCCAAAATTTGTAAGATCTTTATAGGCTTTTACACATACACACACAAGACACACAGACAGAAAGACACACACACACACACACACACACAAATTTGTATTTTGATCTATTAAGAGCCTCAGAGACATTTGTCACACTGGAATTGGAGTAAGACACTAGATTTGAATTTTAGTTTTATTATTTAAAAACCATGACCTTGGACAAGTGCTTGACGTATCTGGGCCTGAATTTTCTCATTTTTAGCATTATAGGGGGTAAACTTGATATTTTCTCTAGTCCCTTCTACATCTAAATCCTGTGAATAACTGAAATGGAGTTGATTTTGGAGAAGGAATAGACAAGTTGAAGAGGACTACAATAAAAAAGGAATCATTAATTCAGGTCAAAAAAGAATGAGCTTGATTTAGGATAATATTCTTTCTTCTTCCATTTCTAATTTCCAACTAAAGGGGAAATGTGCCTATGAACAAACACAAATCAAGGCAAAAAAAAATCCATATTTTAAAATGATTGAACATTTCTGTATCTGAGTACACATGCAGAAAATCACTATGGACCCCTTTCACAGCAGCAATGATTATACTGAGTTACAGAATGTCATATGTGGTTCATAAAACTATACTTTACTTAAGCAATGCTAAATTGGAACATTAAGTTAAATTCATTGCCACCTCATTCTGCCAAATTTGGCATTGTTTATCTTCCATGGTTTCTTTTATAAATAACTAAAGTAATTGCCCAAATGGAGAGTGTGCATCCAACTTAGCTTCTGATTCCCATTCATCTTAGTCACTAACAGTCATTCCCATGATAATTTCTGTCTGATGATCTCAGGGAAAACCACACCCATAAATTTTTGGTGAAGTAAAAATCTCTATAGTGCCGTTTCTGTTAAAATGGTATACTTAGAAGACTTCTTTATAGAGAAAGCATGAGATTACTTATTTTTTTCAAAGTTAAATGATGATTTTAATGTACACATTTACACTTGTATTAATCCTACATCTACTTCCACCATGTATGCAAAGTAACTTAATCATAGAATATTAGAGCTGGAAGGGACTGGCTTATTTTGTCCAATTCACCCATTTTTACAAGTGGAGAAACTGAGATCTAGTGTCACAAAGCTGGTAAATGAGGAAATTGAAATTCAAATCCAAGTATTTTGACTGAAAACCCAGTGTTCTTTTCACTAAACCACGTTCCCTCTCATTTACATTACTTCCTATTTACATTCAAAAACTAACTAGTCTTCAACAAGATGTGACTCAACAAATAGCATGGGGCAGGGTCCAAAATGGTTTTCTTGGCTCTGATATTTTCACATCCCAGGAAGCAGCTTATTGAAATCCATTTCAGTACATTATTTGAGAAATGCAACACACAAGACAATAAAAAGATCTTCCCAAGTGTGCTGTACTTCCCATATTTAAACCATAACTCTCAGGTTGTAAAGAATGAATAATAAATAGGTCTATTTTCCACCCACAATGGAGAGGTTTAGCTAACAAATTCACCTCCCCACCCCCAACTTCTTAATAGTGTAATTAATGATTTAATGGTGTTTTGAAATTTTACAAAAATTTAAAATTAATTCTTGGAATTAATATTTGTGGAAACTACTAATATTTACTCCATTATAAAATTCTGTCTTCTTGAGTTACCACTCCACAAAGATGGTCTATATTTGTTGCAGCACAGAGAATATGAAGATGTTTATTTTATCATTCAGATCAACCACAAGCAGCTTCACTTCCTTCCAAATGGATCAGACCATACTTTTAATCCTGGTGGCTGCACATCTGCTTGGACAATACCAGCCCGATTTATAGCTTCTTCCAACTTGTACTCCTCGGTTCCACATCAGGGGCCAGCAATAGATGGGGTAGAAGGCGGTGCGCAAGAACAAGGGGCAGCCGCCGAAAATCTTCATCGTGCGCAGATTGCGAGACATGACCCGACCTCGGAAGGTCCGGAACGAGCCACCGACTCAGATATCCCGGGCCACACTCGCGGAAGTGGGGTGAGATTACTTATTATTTATACTCATATTCTCTTTCTCTACACCTGGCGAAACTATTTGCTATCATAAAGAGCCTGAATGGTGAAGTGGAAGATTGAAACCTAGGTGTAATCTTCCCTCACACCTTTTTGAACTCTATGACCGTGGGCAAGTCACTTAATCTCTATGAGTCTCTGATCACCCAAACAGGCATCTTTGATATAGTAAACAGAATGATCATCCTAGAGTTGGACACCACCTCCTGACCTTACTGGTTTTGTGAACAAAACAGATTTTCTCACTCTGTTTTCTCATCTAGGAGCAACAATAGTACTAACCTCATAAAGTTGTAAGAATTAAATGAAAAAAATATATAAATTAATTTATAAACCTCAAATATTTTAAAAATGTTAGCTAATAAATCACCATTTATTATAAACTTGCAGTATATTGTCATGATAATTTAATTGGGAATATCTTTCCCATTCATTAATAGGCCCATGTGACCTGCCTGGATCACTTGGAAGTCTGAGTCACATGGAACCTGTGGTGCCAAGAGTTTGCTAAATGGGTGGAACAGGAAGGGGTGGAATAGTAAGAGTAGACCAGGAAGAGTCAGAACTAAAGCAGAGCTGAGAGGAAGTTAGTCATGAGAGCAGTCAGAGCTAGGAAGGATGCAGGCAAGCAGGCACCTGGCTAACGTGAGTGAAAGAGTTTGTAATTTTGTTTAATGGAGCCTGCTTGTGATTTGTTTAATGGAACTGATTTGTGGGAAGCCTTGCAAGGGGAAAACTTGAGGACACTGTTGTCTTCCGCATTGTTATTGTGCATAGATTATGATGGATTAATGTTTGATTAATTTAATTTCATATATAATTTAATTTAAATTCATTAATTTAATTAATGAATAGATGTTTTGGTTCTATCTTCCATGTGGAATATCTGTTGTATTTTGTGACTCAGAATTGCACCTGGATATTCATGTTAATAGGTGCTATGAATATCACATTGGCACTACATATACTAGGCACTGCGCTAAGTGTTGTCAATACAAAAGCAAATGTGGAACAGTTCCTGGCCTCAAAAATGTTACATTCAATCAGGGAAATATGTGTATACAAAATAAATTTTAAAATATAGAGGTCTTAGGCACTAGGGAAATCAGGAAAGATCTTATATCACACTTGCAGTGAGATATGAAAGCTAAGAATTCTAAGACACAAGTGAGGAAAAATGAATTCTACAGGCAATTGTACAGGCAACAACCTGTACAAAGTCATGGAGGTAGGAGATGAATTTTTTTCTTATAGAGAACAGCAAGACTGAACACAAAAATATGTGAAAAGGAATAATATACAATAAGCCTGAAAAGACAGGTTGTGAAGGGATTTTAATTCCCAAGAAGTTTGTTATTGATTCCAGAAGTAGTAGCAAGCCACTGGGCAAGGGAGTTGTATGACTAGACCTATGCTTTAGGAGTAGAACTTGAGCATCTCTGTGAAGTGTGGAGGAGAGAGAAGAGGCACAGAGACCTAATAGGAGACAATTTCAGTAGTTCAGGGGACAGATGAAAAAAGAAAAACTTGGATGAGAGTGGTGACAGTGTGAGTGGGGAAAAGATGATGAAGTATAGAGATTTTGTTGACTTAGAATCAAAAATACTTGGCAACTGATGAGTTATATGAAGTACAATCTTTATTGTATTGAAGACGAATGACTGATTCCAATCTTACAAAACTGGGTGACTTCAAGAATGGTGTTGGCCTTGACAAATTTGACAGTTTAAATGAAGTTTGAGTTAAGTGGGATGGGGGGTGAAGGTGAGGGAAAAATAAGTTCTTCTTTGGATATGTTGAACTAGAGATTCTTACAAGATATCCAGTATGAATTACCTAATAGGAAGGTGGTGAAATAGACTGTCATTCAGGAAGGGAACTAGAGAGTTCTGGGAGTAATCTCTACATAGATGATTATCGAAGTCTTGGAAGCCTATTTCACTAGTGAGTATATAGACAGAAGAAAGTCCTAGGTGCAACTTTAGAATACTCCATGGGGGATAGTGGTGAGATGGGATAAATTAATAATGAACCAGATAAAAGTTCTTCAAAGAGTACTGGAACTAGTGTTTTGTCATTTTTCAGTCATGTCTGACTCTTTGTGGCTCCTTTTGGGGTTTTCTTGGCAAAGATACTTGAATGGTTTTCCATTTCCTTCTCCAGCTCATTTTACAGATGAGGACTGAGGCAAATAGGGGTAAGTAACTTGCCCAGGGTTACAGAGTTAGCAAGTGTCTAAAGCTAGATTTGAACTCGGGAAGATGAATCTTCCTGATGACTGGCCTGGCATTTTATCCACTATGCTACTTGACTTCCCCTCTAGTACAGTTAGGAAGAGAATAAGTAGATCAGGGTCATGAAACTTTAGAGAGACTAGAAGGCTATTGAAAAAAAAGAAGCTAATGCTTTAAACAGCAAAAATTACAGATATAAACTATATATACCATAGCCAATCAAACAGACATATACACATACATGTATACACACATAAATACCCCTTTTTCTATTTTGAAATCAGCTTTTTAGATTGTTGAAAAACATGCAGTAGTTTTCTATTTTGCTGAATATGGAGAAGTTAATTTGGCCTTTTAATGAACAAGTTTACATTTCACTTAAGAATTTTGAGACATGGTTTGTTAAGAACAGTGGAAAAGGAGACTGGGAAAGCAGCAGTCAAAATCTCTTTTGACAAGACTGCCATTTGAAGATGCCTTGAATATATGTTGGTATAAATCAATCCGTTTAGTACTGTCTATCCCCTGCCAGGGTCAGAGCTCTTGCTAGTTCTGTTGGTTGGAAGCAGTGTAGAAGGTCCCTGATCACCTTATGAATCCTAGCTCTTCAAAGTTAATCTCACTTGTTCGAAAGAAATTAATTAGCAAAGAATGTTCTTCAATGCCCTTAGTATCTCATAGAGGAAATTATCTAAGAGACTAGCATTTGTAAAGGAAAAGCAACATCAAAAGAGACAAACCTAGTCAAGATGTTCTCTTTTGTTTTCTGTTTTTCTCTGATGTGCTAATAGATTTAATTAAACAATAAGAGTCGGGGGGACTTAGGGGAGTTCTAGGAAAAGTAGGCATCTTATAAAAAATATTAAAACTTTAATGTTAATATCAAGATTTAATAAAAGTAGATCATAATGGGCAGTCAATTTCTAAATCACAGTCATTTCTACTACTTTGTAAAATAGTGACTAATTTCATGACTTTGGTCATGTCACTTGACCTTCCTGGGTTTCAGTTTCCTCATTCTTTAAAATGAAAGAGTTAGACTTGAAGGCCTCTGATAAGCTTTCCAACTCTATATGTATGCTTTATTTGAAATGCAATATGATTATAAGTCTTCCAAGGAAAAATGAGCATGACTGTCCTTGATTGTTCAGGTTAATTTTCCTGAGTGTAGTTTTTAGCTTACTTATGTTTATATATTAACAACAGCTTTTAGTTCATCCTTAAGAAGTCCTCTCTCACAATTAACCCCCTGTGAACTTACAAAAGGAGGAGGACATGGACAAGGGCTTCAAAGGTTGAGCCATAATCGATATGTTGTAATCTGCATTACCAGAAAACATATCCATATTGATAAGTTCACAGATTAGTTGTGAAAATGAAGTCAACATTAGCACCAAAAACAATACAAAGCTATCACCTTTCCATATATGAAGATGAGAACTGAGGTAATCTATTCATTCAGATACACCCAAAG
Source organism: Potorous gilbertii (assembly GCA_028658325.1). Lineage (NCBI taxonomy): Eukaryota > Metazoa > Chordata > Mammalia > Diprotodontia > Potoroidae > Potorous > Potorous gilbertii. The sequence continues at coordinate 180,080,332 of CM053772.1, read as the reverse complement.
TGAGTGACACATCAAACTCTTCCTAGCTGTCTTTCAAGAAATAACAGATTATCAGCAATCAATTATATGCATTCTTAAAAGAACAATCTTAGAATAAGTGAGAAAGATAAAGAAAATTACATAAGACAAAACAAAGAAATGCAGAAAACACATTCAACGGGGAAATAGGTTGAAAATAGATTCTTCAGAATTCTGAAATAAAGAAAAAATGGCAACATTGCTAGTTTTGGGAGGGAGATTTTTGGTTGTGTTTTACACAACCCACTTCGCCCACTTTGATGTATTAGATGTGATAGTTCCTTGAAATATTTAACTATGATTATTTTTTGTTTCAGTGTTAGTAAATAAGAGGTGGATTTAAAAAAAAAGTTTGTTTATTTCGTTTCAGGCACCTAAGAAATGAAATTTTCAAGTACTAAAAATCCCTCACTTCAGGAAGCAATGTATTCTACAGTTAATTTTCCTGAAAAAAAAAATGTCCCCTACTAAATGACCCCTCCCTTTAATTCTTTAGCACTGTTGTGTGAAGCTACTAATTTTCACTTTGAGAATCTCCGACAGAAGTGACAACTTGAATAGCAGAAAAAGCTTACTCCCTTTATTGCACTTTACCTGTTCATTACCCAGCTTTAAAAGAAAACCTCCCACTTACTGCACACACAACACACAGATTTTGATATTTTTCTGATGATTAAAAAAAAACAGCCAATAATTCTTCCCAATGGTAAACAATACCTAAAACTATCATTTGGGCATATGAGAGGAAGATCATTTGTATCAATAAATAGGATCTTGTGATATTTGTAGAAGACAAGGAGTTGCTATAAACACAGAATATCTTGACAGCTTCTTTATGTTTTCACCCCAAATGTCTGTAAGACCTTTCTAGGATTATTTGACTGTTTGCTTTATATCTGTGTTTCCCTATTTTCTTTTTCTATGTGCTCATGTAAACACATAAACTTTGGGCTCCTTGCTGTTTGAGTTGTACAAGACTAGAGAAGCACATAACTAAGTGATTTCATTATCTGTTTTTGGCAAGAAAAATACATTAAACAGATTTACAGGCTTAGAGGCCATCTAGTCAAACCCCACCATGTTAAAAAGAAGGAAACTGAACTTCAGTGAGAAGTGGCTTGTGTAAGGTAGTCACACAGTCAATGCCAGAATGGAAATGGAACACAGATCCTCAGATTGGAAATCCTTCAAACTAGTTCTTTAACTGCACCTTTCACTTTCCGTTTCTATCTATCCTATTATTTAGAAGCATATTTGAAAAGACAAAGGCTCCATAGGGAACCTTGATGCTCTGTGTTTAAACTGTGTCTGACACAGAGCAAGTACTTAACAATTACCTGTTGTTTTACTGAAATATTAATGGAATTATGATATACCTGTAAAACCAATTAATTCAATAGGAATTTATGTTAATTGCTTGGCACAGTGTCATTAAAAATTGATCACTGATTTATTTGTCCTCTTTTAAAACAAAATCTGTATTCTTTCAATGTAGCTGTAACCTAATTATAATTCTTGATATTATAGGATATGTGATAGTAAGTTAATCTTTTTTTAGAATTCATTTTTACAAAAAATTCTTCACATTATTATAAGGGCTTAAGATTTCATTAGATGTTATTCTTGCAAAGAATTTAATTTGGCATTATGTTAGGGTATTAAAACAACGGATGGCGAATTAGATGGATTTGGAAGGGCTTTCACTATTCTAGTAAACTTCCATAAGTTATTTTTTCCTTATTATTTACCATGGTTCCTCCTACTATTCAGGTTATTACTTTCCTTCCTCCCTTTCTTCTTTTCCTCTTTCCTTCCTTTTTTCTTCATTCTTTCCTTCCTTTTTTATTCCTTCTTTATTTTCTTCTATAAGAGAGATGTTCAAATATTCAAATTTTAAAATTTGAATTTGAAATTCAAATATTCAGAAATAAAAGAGCTTTACGAATGAATAAATATGGTGGGAGCAGCCAGAGAGTGAGGCATTAAGAATAACACACAAGTTGTCATCTTCGGTGATTGGGAGGATGGTGGTACTTTCAATATGAACAGAGGAGTAAGGCATTAAGAATAACACACAAGTTGTCATCCTGGGTGATTGGGAGGATGGTGGTACTTTCAATACGAACAGAGGAGTAAGGAAGCAGTCAGGTTTTGGGGGAAGATAAACTCAGTGTGGGACATGTCAAGTACTGGGAGGTTAGAGTGATTCACATTGTATTAATATTTATGTCAAAATACTTTAATATGATGACAGAAGTCAGGAAAGAAACAAAGATTGTAAACCAGGAAAGGAACTCGCTGAGGAAGGAAGGAGAGTGTCTGGAGATTTGCACACTATAGCCCCTGAAATCTATTGGGTAATAAATATGGATTGAATAAGTGTCAAAGAGAAATTCTTCAGTTATGGTCATAGATGGAGAGCCTATCAATGGCACTGGGGAATATGAAATATTCCAACTCTCATTTCAGTAGGTGAGTTGGAAGCTATGAGTGAAAATCTAACAAGTACAGCAGACAGTCTACAGGGAAGGGGTGTTATCTGGAAGGATGGAGGTCCCATTAAGAGAATAAGATGGAGGAGATTAACTTTTCCTATTTCCCAAGAAAGAAACTAGTGTTCAGGAAGTTGTGTCTTTCTTTATTACCCTTCTTTAAATCCACTGAGAATCACACCTGAAAATGCCTATGTGTAACTTTTAACCCTCTTAATACCAACTACAACTTAAGGACTTATATGTATGTAATAAGTACTTTACCTTCTTAGGAGTGAAGAACTCCCGATTCAGTTTAGTTGACTACCAATCAGTATTTTTATTTTAATGTTTCTATATTGGGTAAGAACTTAGGTATGAAAACTAATCAAGTTATAAAATTTTGACAGTAGAGGAAAACTTCAAGAAGTCTTTTGTTCTGTGCCTTTTGGAATATTGATAATTATATTGATTCCAGTGACTTGGAACCTTCACAGCTGCTAGATAAGGCAATTCTATAGCAAAAAACTCTTGAGCTATGGAATATATCTGCAAAATGGATACAATGAAATTCATGCCTATCTCTTATACCTATCACTCTCACTTGAAAACAACCTGATTGTAATTATATAACCTAACCTGAGCAATACACTGATATTTTTGGTTTGAATCAGCCCCTTTCAAACCTGAGTTGGGCAGCTGAGTAGTATAGTAGACAGAATGCCAGACTGAAGTCGAGACCCTAGTTTAAATCTGGACTCGGACACTGACTAGCTGTGTGACCTTGGGCATGTCATTTAAGGCTGTTTGCCTTAGTTTCTTCATCTATAAAATGAGCCAGAAAAGGATATGGCAAACCATCCCAGTATCTTTTCCAATGAAACTTCAAAAAGGATTATGAATATGGACATCTAGATAGATAGATAGATAGATAGATAGATCTATGGATGGTGGGGAGTATATAATATATACTCTGTCCTCCTTTAAGCTAATTGGGTTAGAATAGGGAAACAGCTGCTGAGGAAACCAGGGTCAAGACTAGTCTAGATATATTATTACATGACTGTTTGTGAGTATCCAACTGTCTCTGACAACTAATGAGACCTACCTGGAAAGAAATGTGAACTTCAGGTCAAGAGCTTTTATTGCATTTTAGTGAATTATTATAGGCAAGATATTTTGGAGATATTAGTACATTAGTTATAAAAAAACACAACCTCAAAAGGATGTTATTTATTTTGTTTACATAGTGATTTTTCATCATGTTTTCAGAATTAAAAAGCTGAGTAGTTAAGTAATTTATTCAATTCTGTGTATCTTGGGAAGTTACCAAGAACAGGATTCCACATTAACTGGCTTGTAGTCTACTATTCCACCATACTGCTGTCTTTTAGTCAGTGTTAGGTAGAAAATCAACAGGACCATAAAATGTGCTTTATTTATTTTATGATTCCTGACATATTTCAGCTTAGGTGATTTCTCCAAATATAGTAACCACATAGTCAAAACAAAATCAATAAAGAACATTCATTTCATCCTATCTTTTCATTCTTTGAGAGAATTCACATTCCATTACCCAAATTAGATCTCCTGACTTTCAACAATATGATTGTTTTTAGTTCCTTGGCCATGATGTTAAAAAGTTTTAGTTTACAAAAGAGAATGCTTAGATAAGTGACAAGATCATTTTAAATATTTGAAGAGTTGCCATATGGAAATGGAACTATTTTTTATCCTATTGAGCCACAGATAGCAAAACAGAGCAATGAACTGAGTTACAGGGAGACAGATTTAGTTTAATAACAAGAAAAACTGACTAGTGGCTAGACTGACAGTAAAAAAAAAAATGGGCTGCTTATGTGGTGGTAAGTTAAGAGATCATACATTTAAATGTGGAAGGGAATTTAAAAGCTATTTATCCCAATTTCCTCATTCTTTATGTAAATCAACAGAGGCCCAGATAAACTGTGACCTGTTCAGGTCATTTAGAAAATATGTAGAAGTGTCAATGGAGTTGTTAAATCAGGGCTAGATGACCACTGATCAGGAATGCTGTCATTGGCTTCATCAAATGGGTAAATAGTTTTACTATGTGATTTCTAAGTTTTCTTCCAGTTCTAGAATTCTATGAGTGTATTATGCTACAGATTTTGCAAAGTATATTCAAAAGAGTTCACTACTTACTTTAATATGACTTTAGGATCAGCTTAAAAAAATATTTTTCTTTGGGTGCAGGGATGATTTTTAATCTACCATAAAGATGAAAAAACAAAATGACCACATGATCCAGGTCATGAAATTTCCATTTCCTGATTAAGCACTTAAGGGACTCATATGCTTTTTTAAAAAAATTGTTTGCACAAAATGTCATCATGATACATCACACTTTCATTTAGGAGCTAAATCCCAGGGAGAAGAGAGGACCAGTTCTATGGCAAGCAATATCTCAATAGGTTTGTTTTCTTTGATTTTTTGTTACATTACTCATCATAAATGATATCTGCAATCCTATTAATGAAATTAAATCATATCAGAAGCAGCAGCTGCCACAAAAGGAAATAATTTGCATTTTTATTATTGCTTTAAAGACAATCTTGACTTTTCTAGCAGAGCTTTAAGTGTCTCTGTATTTGTCTGATTCCTTAATTTTATGTGCATTTATTTTCCAGAGTGAAATGACCAGTCTTTCTCTATGTCCCCAGACATCTTTCACTTTGAGGTTTAAATGTCAGCACACTGTCACATATTCAAATACAAATTGGAAGTCAGACTGGTTTTGCTATTAATAAACTACCTTTGGTAGAATTTGGTTAATTTCTAATGGAGGTGATTGTTTAAGCTTGAATGGATTGCTTAGCCATCCTATCCTTTGGTTCACTGCATTATAAACCAAATTGACTTGGTGATATAAGCCTTGTGAAATATTAGCATAAATTGGGGTTGCATTCCAACCTGACTAAGAATGTGTCAGAATAGCCCTGACATTGCATAGCAATGTGCAGGTTATTTTTCAAAGCAGCTAAGGAAAAGAAAAAAGAAGTATTCTGTAGCCCTAGCTCATCTTGTGTGAGCCTTCACAACTGATGACAACAGAGGGCATTCTTACATATGCCTCTTGATTGACAAAATGTCCATTTCTTTCCATTTTTCTCTCTGAATAAGAGTATATACAGAATCATATTTAACAGGAAATCTTCATCTGGACATGAGTGCCTGCTAAAGTGCCAGTAGATTTTTTGACAAATGTGACCAAAGTCTTACTGCCAAAGCACTCTGGGCTGTTTTACATCACAAAACTGAATATATCCTAAGACAGTTCCATGTAGCCAGCAAGCATTGAATAACTAGCCATAAATTCACAAGGGAATTTTCTTGGAACCAGCTCCTTTAAATGAAATGCAACCAAAATGACTGGGAAATACACATTTATATTATGCTGTATATTATTAGATAAATTCCACAGGGGAGAATTGGAAGAAGAATAATGAAACAGAGAGCTTGAACACTATAATCAGAACCTTTTGTATTAATGGTAAGTTCTGTACAAGATAGTACACTTTACTTAAAATAAGGTTCACTGCTTCCTCAGAATTTGCTGTGTTCCAGGGGTTATGCTGGCAAGTTGTTCCCTTTAAAGAATTGGGGTTTTGTTGTTTTGTTTTGGGGTTTTTTGTTTATTTCATTTTGGTTTGGGATTTTTATCTTAGTTTCTGTGTTTACTGTGATTTAGATTTCTCTATTTCTGCTTCCTCAGGGTAGAAATTCACTATCATTTTCATTGGAAGTTAAAGGTAATAAATTACTTACTCAAAATTTGACATTCATTACCAGCAGATGTCAAGGTTAATGATCAGAATACAATAGATGATACATTGTTAAAGACTGGTCTATTTATCCCAATTCTCTTACCTTTGAAGATCCAGAGAACCTTGTTTATCTTAGACACTAGGATTTCAAATGTGGTATCATTGGCAAAGAATTCCTGGACAAGGAAATTCCTACCAATACAAGTTAGCACATTCAATGCAACTTAGGGTCTCAGAGAGTTACCTATAACATGGACATCTTAAATGTCTTGCTATGGGTCCCCCAACCAACATGTGTTATAGGTAGAATTTGAAACTTGGTTTTCCTGGCTTTAAGATTATGATGTCAAAGTGTCTCTTACTATGAATCAGAGATATTGATATTAAAGATTAAAGGTACTTCAAAAATAGAAAATCACTTAATTTCAGTTATTGAAAGGTCTCTTTGCTCATCTTATCCAAAAGATAACAGAATAGTAACCCTCTCTATTATATGCCTAATGAGATGAACCATTCTTTACTTAAAGATCTTTAATGAAAGGGAATAAATATATTGTATATAAAGACAAGGCTATTCCACTTTTGGGTAGATCACTTCATTAGAGAATTTTACCTCACATCAAATCTGAATTAAATTTTCTGTGACTTCTACCCCTTTCTCCTAGTCCTTCCTTCTTGAGAAGAGCAAAACTTGCATGCTGAAAACCATACAAGTGTTTGAAGACAATGGTTGATGGAACATTTCTTCACCACTACCCCATATTTACAATAAACAATCCTCAGTTTTAGTTTGTGACATTTCCTTCACTGGGTGAATTAAATTTCTAGTCCAATATGGTTTAAAATGTAAAAATGATGAAAAGTGTTGAGTTTTAATTAAATTGAGCTGGAAGGCCACTATCGCAAGGAATTATGTAATTCATTTTTTGTAAACCTCATTTTGTAAAATGTCATAGAGAGTAGTTATAATTTAGAATACTATAAAAATAAAATATAACTGATTTTTAAAATTGATAAAAGAAAACCAAGTGCATGAGGTACAATGGATTGTGAAGTACAGTTCTTAGGATGCTTAGTTGAGAACATAAGAGTGATAGAAAAAAACTCTAGAACCTCACATTATAGATTATAAGTGGGGAGAAATTAAGTACAGAAACTGAGTGGGGATAAAGAACCCCCCTTCATTTTTGCATGATTTTTTAAAAAGAGAATAATTGGTTCCACTTTAATGCAAGTTGAGAATATTTTCACTCCTCAACTCAGACTTACTGTTATAAATCTAGTTTATTTGAGTCCACTATGCTGGGAAACACAGAGAGACTTTCGCTAATTGACTGACAGGTCTGGTCTGTGAAGCCCAGCTCTGGGGCACACATGCTATAATTCCACCTCAAAGTCCCCAGCATGTGCATTTTGGAAAATTCTTATGTTGCAGGCATCCACACTGACAGATTCCATTAACTTTCCTCTATTCTAAAATTGCTATATGCAATGGGAAAAATTCAATGTTTTACTCCCTGGTAGTGAAAGCATCTTATTGGACTTTCATATTTAAAGTTCCCAGAAGAGCATTTGCCACTTCATTTTCACAACTTTCACAAACCTTGGGGATACTCATTTTGAAAGAACAAATAACCCGCCAATATACCTTGGGTCTTATAGCCTAATCATGAACCTATTGCAAAGATCATGCATCCTTTCCCAGAAAAGATGACTATTTGAAATAAGCCTTTCTCTTAGTTTGAAGGTATTTTTTTTCAGTGAAATACTCAACACCTAAATTGCCCTCCACCCTCCACCATGTCCATCTGTCATTACAGTAATTTCATTGACTAAAATATCAAGACAAACAACAATCTTGCATAGGAACACTCAGCAGGGAAACGTGGAGACCACTTAACTCTACCACAACTCATGCTATGAATCCTGCATCTCTGCTCTTTTATCCTTGAGTTGTTTCTCTTTGACATTTTAGAATCTAGTGTTGTTTATTCCTCTCATACTCCTATATCCCCATTCCCCCACCCTCAGCTTTATGGGAAGGATTTAGATGTAAAATACCTGCCACAACAAATTATAAATCTTCTACTTGGCCCATATGACTATTGGTCTCTTAATGCCATTGACTTACACTCAGCATATCCCAAAACTTTGTCTAGGAATTAGTAGGAAATAGTATACTTCATGACTGTAGCCATAAGTAGTTTAACATGAAAAACATCACTGACTTTTTTAAAAAACCTCTGTCAATTGATGGATAAAAAAAAGAATTCATTAGCATAAAACTTTTACTGCTTTTTTTTTCTTCTGCCACAGTCAACTTCACTTATCCATGGTGTCAGGAAACAAATGACCCTCAAACTGCTTGTCCATCATCAGTCATTCACTCCCTTCAAATGTCTCCTTTTCTTGATTCTATCTAACAAAATAGAATTAGAAATTTCACTTCTTGCTTATATTTTTCCTTGCTTTTCCCAAAAACATTTGGTTTTCTTCTTCAACTTTTCTTCAACCATTGTGTCTAACAAATTTTTGAAAATTTTTTTAAATATCCACTTTTAATCATGATATTTGGTGACCATTCCATATAGCTAGACAAAGATTTTCCAATAATTCACTATTTGTTTCAACAATTCAGCCTTAGAATTAGAAAATTCTGCTTCATTTAAATCAATCAAATGTTTATTGGAAGACATACTATAGAGATGAAAAAGTATTATAAAAAATTGTCCCTACCGACAATGATTACAATCTAACATGTCCTAGAATGTTACAATCTAACATGCCTGAAAAAATTATAGAATATAAATTAATTGGCAAGAGATATGGCATTGGCTGTTGCTGTAATGGGGATCAGATGAGAGAAAATTATTAGGAAATGCTACTTGGAAGAAATCTAAGTTCGATTTTTTTTTTGTACTATGTGAGATTTTGTCTGATAGAAAAGAGGAAAGTAGGAACCTTTGAGAAAAAGTAGCACAGAAGAGAAAAAAAAAGTTTAACCTGTTCTATTCCAACCTTCCAACCTACTCCCTTCAAGTAGGCTGGAGACCTTCACTCTCAGGGGTTCACCATATGGGTACCAAATGCTTAGAATGAATAATTAATTGGATTTATCCCACTTGTCTCACAGAACTAAACTCAAGCAGTCTCAACAATGGTGGCCTCCTCAGCAGTAGGACTATAGGCATACAAGGCCAAGTCAGGACAGAACTTCTTTGAAAAAGGAAAAAAAATGAATAAGTAAAGACAATTTAAGCTATACCATGATTATGAGAACCTACAAGCAGTCATATGGAGGAAGAAGAGAAGAGAAAGGGCTGGATTTGAATTCAGATCATGAGGATTTGAATCCCATCCCTGCAACCTCCTATCTATTTGACCTTGGCTAAGTCACTTCACTTGCTCATACTTCAGTTTCCTCATCTGTGCAGCAACAGTTTAGGACTCAGTGATCCTCAGGGATTCCTTCCAACTCTGAATGATCTTTTTATGTTAGAGTTTAGCTATAGAGGGAAGGTAGAACAGCTACCTGCCAAGAATACTTGGTCATGCAACTTTTCACAGATTTTAGTAAATCAGATGTAACCTAGAAGTTAGAATTAGAAAATTAATGATGGAGATCTCCTTAGGTATGGTGACGGGAGAAGTACAGATGGAAAACAACAGATTGAGAGAGTCAGTTCAACATGAAGTTGGGAAGCAGTTGGGGTTAAGTGCTCGGGATTTTTTAGTTCTGTGCAGTCTGAGAATGTACCATGAAAAGAGTTCTGATGGAGGGAACTCAGAACAGTGTCTTGAGGGAGTGGATGATGAGAGGATTCGACCGAGGATTTGGAAGGAATATGGGGGTGGGGAGATAGTGAATGCTAGAGAAAATGTGATGCTGGCAAGCCTCTGCTGTTCACTAAGCTTTGATTGCAGGGCATTGAATTAGGCAAGGGAGGCTAGAATCTTCACAAAACTCATGAATGGATGGGTATAGCTTCATTTAGGCTGATTGGGGAATGAGTCATTACACCGCTTTTTAGATATCGTGCGAGGATATTTTGGCTCTGAAATGCCTCTGTCACTTCCGTCATGGTCAGTTCATCCTAAGGTATGTCTGACAGCTGGGACCCATTCCAGGAAATTTCTCAGGGTCTAACCATGTTATTAGCAGTATAGGAAATAGCTGACCTTTGTACTCTTGGAGATAATGAAATCATGTGTTCAGTACTTCAAACGTCAGAGATCTTCAAATTCCTCATAAAATTTGATCTAAGACCTTCTCTTAGAGAAAGATAGGTAGTGTAATGGATAAACCACTAGAATTCAAATCCTACCACTGACATTTACTCTCTGGTCCCTCCCGAGCAAATCATGTAAACTTAATCAGCTTTAGTTTTGCCATATATAAAATGTAAATAGTAATAATATGTAGTCCATAGGGTTGTTATGAATCTCAATGAGATAACATGTGCAAATCCGTTTATATACTTTGAAACTTTATATAAATTCAAACTAACCATAATATAAGAACTAAAGAAATTATACCTCCCCAAGTTTATATTCCTAACTAGCCAAAAGGCAATCTTTTGATTCACATATTCATACAAGTATTTTTGGTTGAATTGTACTCAGAAATGGCATATTTTAAAGATGAAAATTTGTGGCTCAACACTTTCTAGTAGTATGTTCATCCTTCATTCTCCAGTCATCTTCCTACTGCCTTACTTTGGAACTCCCGCTCTTGTCTCCAACAGGTCACTCCAAGCTGCTGCCCTGGGACTGTGAGCTTCTGACTAAAAGGTATTTACCATAAATACTTAATCCAGACTAATATATAACACATTACTCCTCAGCCACATTCATGCTATTCTACCTTGTATATGTTATCTCCTTTTTATTCTCTGAGACCATTAATCACATATCATATCAATCATATTATATCAATACTTCCAAAGACTTCTCCCCTGCCCCCATTCTCATAGAAGATAAATAGGTAGATAGGTAAATTAGAGGCAATATAGATTATCTGTTAGTACTTATAAGTGCCAGGAACTAATTTAGTTTCTAAGGATAAAAGCAAAAAAAAAAAGCATGTCAGATGGTCCCTGCTCTCAAGGGTCATATATTCTGATGGGGAAAACAAAACATAAAGGAGACCTGGAAAGGAGCAAGTCTTTCGACCATGGAAAGGTAGGAACTTACATTCTAATAAACTTAGGAGAAGTGAGGTGAAGGTTTGGTACTGGGGAAAATTTAGTGAAAATGCACCAATGGGTCCCATGGTGCTCCTGGGGTAGAGTGAAAATTTCTAATGTTAGGGTTACACAGAGAGGAGACTATGGTTTGAGCTGGTGACCATGTATTTTGTCTTCATTTTTCGAATATAAACTTAATAACCAGCATTATCATGCTTGTATTTGTATACCCAGCAGTTAGCACGATGTATGGTACATAGTAAGAATGGCATACTTTTCCAGTTCAGTTATAAAGACCCTTAATTTCTACATTATTTTTAGCTTTCACTAGAGCTCTGGCCTTTGAGCTACGTTCCTGTCTGCCTTCATAGTTTTATCTGAGTGAAAGCTTTCAGGAAAATACAATTTATATAACCAGACCAAGCCCTTTGATACTACCTTTCCAGTAAGTAAAAAGAAAGGGTTTCAATAAGAAAAAAATTCTACCATATAATTGAAATGTTTATTCTACTTTTGTCTATTTCTGCATCCAACCCATTTTCCATTCAACAGATCAGTTAATTTTTATCAGATTTTTTCATGTTATTTTTATTTTCTTTTTTCCTTAAATTAATTCTCAAAATGGGTCAAACTTTTTCCTATTAGGGGAAAAAGGAAAAGTATCAATTAAAGTAACAGAAATTTTCTTGATCTCAGAAGTAAAATTGTGTGAATAGCATTTCCAAAGATCCTCTTTCCACCTCTTAAAACCTACAATTCTCTACTTTTAAAAGACACTAAAATAGTTTTAAAATTCATGCATTAATTTATTCAGGTAAAATTACTATTTTATTACATTTTGATTATTGATTAATTAAGTCCATATGATACAGTGAATCCCAGAATCTATTTCTTTAGTGGACAGATGGAACAAATACTTACTTGATGGCACAATGACAGTGTATTTCCTCAGATCAAAATGTAATTAAAATTCTAAAAAGTCAAATAGATCAAATCTCCAGAAATCAAAAGTATGAAACTGAAAACATGTGGAATTAAAAGAAATTTAGGGCAGTTCTAAAACTTACCAGAAAAAAAGTGGAAGGCCTAGAATAAACACTGCCAATTCTTGGTTTTGAGAACCTCTGAGACTCTGGGAAAATATCAAGCAATTTAATAATTGTGATACCTGGTTTTGTTTTATTCTTTTTTTCTTTCAGTCTTCACCTGTCAGTTTGGAAAATGTTGCTTCTTTCTTTGATGAAATCTCTTGAGAAAGAAAGGAAGCAGAGAGGGAATGGAAATGGAGAGATGCCTGTAATGTCTGAATGCTGAACAAAGATCCCTCACCAGGAAGCCAGACAGCATCCAGGCGGAGGAGAGAGTCTAATGACAAGAATGTTCAAAGAAATGGATGGATTCAAGCAAAGACAAAGTGTCTATGTGGGGAGCAGAGACTGAATTTTAGATGCATTAAATGAGGAAAAGAAAAGAAAAATAGGCTGTTCAACTTTCAATTATCCAGTTGTTTTGGATTTTTTTAAGTTCTATTAAATAAAAAATTTGAAGATTTTAAAAGTGTCCCTCCTTAAAGATTTTTTTTTTGTCTTGGCCCCTAGGAACTGCCATAAAAAATTCAATGTGTGTATGTGTGGGTGATTGCATGTGTGTTTGTATGTGTGTGTTCTTTCCTTCTACACTTTATGTTGCCTCACCCCATCCCCTTCAATTTTGTGTCCACTTCATAAAAGTGGACAAGTTGAGAGAATGTGTTGGCAAGACAGTAAAAAAAAAGGTTATACATACATACATACACATGAACATGTACATATATCTACATACATACACATATATGCTTTCTTTCTACAGTTCTTATACCTTTTCCTTTCTAAAATTATCAAGTGATATTATAGTTGTTTGGGCTGAAATTAAATACAGGTATCACCATAATAATCTTAACTTCAGAGAACCACAGAACAAGACTTGGAAGGTGACTCAGAAACCATCTCACAGAACCCTCTCATTTTATAGTTGTAAAATTTGGAAAAGGAGAGGTCACATGACTTTACCCAGGATCCAAGACTTAGAGCCAGCTAAAAAGGACCTTAAAGGCAACAGATTGTATAACAGCAAGCACCCTGACACATCCAGGATGACCGGCTAGCACAGGTTCTTAGATCTGCTTTTCTAAAAGGAAAGCAACTTTAGAGGCATCAACAATCTTCTTTAACATATGCCAACAGAGAAAATATAAGCAGAGAAACACAGACCAAACAGACAGGGCTTCTGTCTGACCATAAGCAATACATACATCACAGATCAACAGAGATCCAGCTTCTGACCATTACATACATGTATACATAGTTACCAGAGAGAGAAGCACCAACATATGGGTTTTCAAAGGTGGGGAAGGCAGTTGGTGGTTTCCTCAATGGCTACCTAGAGTCTTATCTGACATATGAACCTTCTACCAAAGAGTAAGCTCCAAAGCAAAAGTTCAGCCTCTCAGAACTGGAGGGCATCAAGACTCTCTTGACCCAGTGCCATATTACAAATTAACAAAAGGTATGGGCCTTCCTACAAAACAAACCTTTCCTAATTAAACTTCCTTTAATGGGCTCCACCTGAGGCTTATTAATGGGTGGGGAAGATCTTTAACTGCCATTAACATTACAAATTACAACCCTAATGTTTTATAAACCTGGAAAATGAAGCCTAGAAAACTTAAATGATTTGTCCAAGGTTACACAGGTATTAAGCACCAGACAGTAAAATTTAAGAAGGGGTCCTCGGACTCCAAGAGTCTGTGGTCCAGATGCAGCATGGAATAATCAAAGAGAGATGGCTTTGGAGGGAGAACTACTGTACTCTCTCACCTCAGAAAGCTGACCTATACAAATCTCTTAATCTCGATGTACCTCAGGCAACTCTAAAACTTTCAATTGAATGAGATTGTTGAATGGGAGTTTCCTCAGACCCTTTAGAAATTGTCAAACAAAAGAAAAATTACATTCAGCGATAAGAAGAAATGAATAGTTGCAAAGGATAAAGTTATGACAAAAAATAATGTTATGCTGCAGAAAATAAAGATTATGTCCAAAAAACTCATACTTGCCTGAATCAGAGCTACATAGTACGACATACAAAGGGCCTTTGAATATAACACCTAACCCGTAATAATTACTGCAGAATCCTCTAATTAGCTGTTTCCATTTTCTAGAACTTCTATGATGTAAACATTTCAGTGCCTTTTTTCTTACATAGCAATATGTTCACTTTTTAATATCTTAACATATAAGTAATTTAGTGTCTGACTCTTAGTATATTGCAGGGGCTGAAGTGATAGAACTGAAGTCAGAAAATCTGGCTTGAAACTTTGTCTCAATAATTTCCTAGCAAGCTATGTGAATATGGGTAAATTATATAATATTTCAGAGCCTATGGTTTCCTAAAAAGAGAGGGAAATACTTGTAGCCACTATCTAATGAAGCTATTGTGAGAAAGGTAGCTTGCACATCTTAGAAATCCAGGTAAATTTGAATTATTTTTCTTTATAATTTTCTTCAATTTCATCCTTTTCTTTCCCTTTCTTGCAGAAAACCAAGTGCAGAATTAAAAAAAAAATAAGTGAATGTCATGTTGCCATTTTGACCATGACAATTTATGGGCAAAAAAAAAAAAGATTGAATATATATATATGATATATATTTATGTATTTCACATGCTTCAGGGACTATTTTCTCAAATATAAGTTCCTTTGATTTTTTAATGTATATATGTATAAAATATATATATATTGTATATTGTGAAAGGCATGTGCATCTGGGATATAGATCAGGAGGAGAGAGAGAAAGAAAGAGACAGAGAGACTGATTATGAAAGGAATATATATGTAGTATTTGTATGTATATTCATATCTATATACATACATGTGGAGAAGCAGTTGTATATATATATGTATCTACATGCATATATAGATACACAGACCCATATACTTACATAAATAGCACATATTAAAAATTACAGTGAGTCCCCCAGATGCCCTGCCAACTTGCTTACACTTTTTGTCAGTGCCATAGCAATTGCTTTCTTTGATTCTAAACCTTATAATCATGACAACCCTTCTTCCCTTATTCTCTAAGTTTTGCTTGATTTTCTGACAGGTAAGAAAAAGTGAAAATGTTATACTTTGCTTTGTATAATTTGTAGATTTGGTACTGAATAAATGTCCATGGTGGATAATCTTTTATTTTGATAACTCCACAGCAATTACATTTGCAAAAATGGAATTTTATGTTTTCCCAATTACTAAGATACTAGACAAGGAAAGAACAAATCAGAGAGAGCTTGTATTGGGTGAAAGACCTGGGTTCAAGTTTCCCCTCAGAAGTTTGACTTATACCCTCCCCCCTTTATAATAAGGTGTACCACCATTGTTGGGATGGGGCCTAAAAATTTTGAATGCTACCCATTTAAGCACACATCTCATTCACTACCAAGCCTGGTAGAGGGGAATATCAAAGGATGCACCTTTCACATTTCATTCATTTCATTTTCTGTCCCAATCAGCCCTTTTCTTTTTCATGGGGTTCAAACTCTGACAGAGAGCTGGAGATGGAACTATTTCTAGTCAAACTACTTCTAAACACTGTGAAGAGCTACACTGCACATTTTTCCTTTTCTTTTTCTTAAACATAGTAAACATTTTAATATTTTTATCTCCATTCAGAATTTGAATATGTCAAAAACTGAAGTCATCAAACTGACAGTGTTCCTGTCTTTTCTGTTTTTGAAAGTATTTGGAATATGCCTCAGTTAAGCATACATATGACTCCTCCCTCTGTGATTTGACTCCTCCCTCTGCTTCATATCCCCTTCAAAACTCAAAACTTCACCATCACTCCCACCCCTACCCATTTCCTATATCTTTTCAGTGGTCCTTTGTGCACAACCCTCTTGGATCTCACTAGTTTGGTTGTTAGTTTGTTTTCCATTGCACCAGACACCCTGCTTATTATGGACCCCAATCACCTTGCATTTGAACTTGAATTACCAAACAATTAATCTAGTTCATCTGCTTCAGTGGCTCCTATTTTCTCTAATGTAAAATAGTAACTCCTTTCTTTGATTTTTAACGCCCTCCCCAATCTGTCTCCAACCTATCTTTTCTGTCTACTTTTCCATTATATGATCTCTGGAACAGTACACTCTAACCAAACTGAGCTACTTCTTCTCTCCCCTCAGGGGTGGGGAGCCACATGTGGACTTCTAGGTCCTTGGGTGCAGTCTTTAACTGAGTACAAGTTTTATAGAACTAATTCATTTCTTAAGGGGATTTGTTCTGTGAAGTCTGGATTCAGTCAAAGTGCTGCATTTCAGGGTGTAGAGAACCACATGTGCCATCAAAGTTCCATGTTCCCCACACCAGCTAGTTGATATGCTGATTTTCCCAGCCCATGCTTAGAATACTCCTCCTTCTTTCCTCTTTTAGAATTCCTAGCTTCATATGTTACTGTTGTTGTGGTCATCCTTGTTTTCCAAGAAGACCATGATATCAAAGAAATGATGACATGACTTGCACTTGACTTTGAATTTAGTGAGGGAAGGCTGTGCAAGGTCACCAGCCTCATTTTCTCCTCCTGAGCCATCTGGATCCAATGACCAGATATTCATCAGGATGACTGAAAATGACCCAGGATGCAATGGGAGACCTTCACCTTTTCAGGCTAGGCTTTTTCAGGTTCTCACTTAGGGGGAGGTAATACCCATTGAGTAGATAGGCCTCTTTAAGAAGTGGTCAGGGAATGGCCCTTTTAATGAAAAAAAAAAGAAAAATAAGTAACTAAATCAAACGGGAAGGGAAACAGAAACTGTTAATATTGATAATCACTCAAAGCCAGCCATTAAACTCAAAGACCACCTCTCTCAAGAGACCTTTCTTTATACTCTCACTTCTTAAGTACCTGCTCCATTCATTTGATTTTTATTCTGCATATATTCTGTATTTATTTCTCTTTGAATATATTCATAGTATATGATCTGCATCAATTATTTTATTTTCTTGTTGGTATCCCTAGGACCTGGAATATAATTATTGTTTAATGAATTATTGTTTAATGAATATGTTAGTCAGTTGAATGATTGCCTCTAATATGAATTCTTAATATTTACTTTTTACATTTTATTTATCAGATGTATGTTTTGTTTTACTACCTAATTAATATTTCTAAAATATTCTTGATCACCATGCTTACAATTATAAAGTGGCTTACTAATATTACTAATGAGATGAAAACTTGTCATTCTAGTACATTCTAAATGATCCCTTCCTCCTATGTTTCCCTTCATCAAAAGACATTTCAAAAAAAGAGAAAAAGTAATGTGATAAAATATAGACTAAGGGATTAGAGACATGTAAGTGTTTAATATTTTTTATTATTTCAGGAACATCTGAATGTTATAAAGAGAAGCTAGGAGAAAGCATTTTAATTTTTTTTTAATTATACTTAATGATGGAATATCACACAAGTGTAGAAAAAAGAAGCTTCAGCCTTTCAGAAGTTTCATTTAGATTTTGAATTCTTCTGAAAGGCTAAGCAAACCCAGTCTTTAATTCCTTACATACACACACACACACACACACACAAACACACATACACACAACACACCATGGATATATTGTATTATATAAATATATATGCATAAACACATTCATACAAATATTTACATATGCATATATAATTTAATATGTTAACAATGTTATATTCTTTTATATATAGATAACAAAAGTAAATGTTAAATGTTAAAAATTAAATTAGATAGAAATAATTCTTTTTAGTAAGAGCTAAATGTTGTTTCAGTAGCAAAGTGGTGCAATAGACAGAGCATCTGATCTAGAGTCCAGAAGACTCATCTTCTTGAGTTCAAATTTGACCTCAGACACCTGCTAGCTAGATGATCCTGGGTAAGTCATTTAACCCTATTTACCTCAGTTTCCTGATCCATAAAATGAACTGGAGGAGGAAATGGCAAGCTACTCTAATATCTTTCGTAAGAAAATCCCAAATGAGTCATGAAGAGTCAGAATGACTGAAAAATACCAAAATGTTGAAATTAGATGACATTATGTAATCATAAATTGTACATAGACTAGCTACTTCTATTCCCTTATTTTAAAATGATGAAACTCACGTGGTGAAAGACATTCAACTACTTGCACAAGGTTAAAACAAGTGGAAAGTGACAGACTCTAATTTATTCTTATTCTAAATTCATGCTTCTTTCTACAGAACTTCTCTGTCTCCACCTTAAAATTGTCTTAGGTCACACACACATAATTAATGTTAGAGTCTCACATTTGTTCTACCTTGCCCTGTTGCTCTTAATACAAACATTTTTTCTCCATCATCTCCATCAGTCCACGTTTCCATATTTCCTTCCTTGCATATTGCTTTACATTCTCTCAGCATCCAAGAATATAGTCTCTATTAAATACTTGCTCACATCTTGCCTTGAAAATTGTCTGTAATGTGTGTATTTATTATTACATATTGATTCCTTATCTCCTTTCCTAGAATATATATTTATGTATATCTATATGTATATATGTACATATATGTATATATTCTTTCATGGAAAAATGTATATTAATTTACTGCAATTCAACAAATGCAAGGCACTGAACTGAGACTCCAAATTATGAACTGATTTTTGGTTTCAATATTAGCTGAATAAATGAAGGCTTGAATAAATGAAAAAAATATATAAAGTATGGAAAACGAGATAATCTGATTTGATCTAATTTACTTTCAAATTGCTTCAAGATTAATATGTCACTTTCAAGAATATATTTAGAACTATTAATCTCATTCAACAAAAATCAGAATGTAAAAAGCAGAACTGATAGACTTTTTTATTGTGCTTGAATAGCTTAGAAACTAAAAATTTGTAAAGTAATAGAAAAACTCAGAGCTAAATGTACATTAACATAGATAAGTAAACCTTAAAATATGCATGTTTTTAACCTATGATTTAACCTGACAAAGGACCATACTATTTGTGTACATTGGAGATGATATAGTCCCTGGCTGCTTCTAGTAATTTTTTTGACTCAGAATTAAAATATTCTTGTGCTTTGAATTTATGATACGATATGCTCTTTGGCCACTGAGCAGGAAGTTTTGGTGGTATAGTAGAACTATAAAAAAAAGAATTGACTTTGCCCTTGGCTGCCTCTTCATTCTACTCTGCTCTATGGCAAATAATTCTCTTTTACTGAACTTCTTATGAGGGGGTGATAAAGGAATGGTAGCTTTTCTAACACCCAAGAGAGTAGGGTGACTATAACTGACAAAACATCCATCCCAAGATCCATGAGTCTAGGAGAGGAAGTGACAAGAGTGTCTGAAAGGTCCAGAGGTCCTGGGACAAATAGATGGAGCTGACAGGAGGCAGGGAAAGTACTTTCTTTAGAGAAAACAGCTACCACCTAAAGGAAGAGGTCAAATACTGGCTTGACTAGATGAATTATGAGATAATTTGGTGCTAAGATGAAAAGGAATTGGGACTACTCAGCAGTCCTGCAAGTGACTTGATATTCCAAAGAAATTTAAGTATTAACCACTCAGAAAAGCGTAATGATAGACATGAATTGTTACTGAATCCTGTTCTAAGGTTTTGTTTTGTCCCTGTGCATTTGTGAGTTTATTGTGTTTAGAATTTCTTTTCCCTATGGGAAATAAACATTTGTCATATATTTAATAATTATTGCATATTGTAAACTGTAATAGCAATTTAAATGGAAAGATCTTTCTCATTCATTACTAGGTCTATGTGACCTGTCTGAATCACCTGAAGGCCTAAGACATATGTGGTGGGAGTACAGGAGGAACAGGAAGGGTAGAGACAACACAGGGAGAAAGTGAGTGAGTATGGGCGGGGCAAAGGAGAGAGGATGCAGGCAGGCAGGTAGGCAGGCACAGCAAGGCTCGGGCTCCTGAGTGTTTGCTTGTGAGAAGGCCCCTGCAGAGTGGGGGAGATTGGGAGTGGCTTTGCCCTCTGGGGTGATCATGTTCATTAACTTCTTGGTCACCATGACAGATTTGCTTTCTGGTTCTAGAATTTGACTTTCTGATATCTAAATGTTTTTCTCCTGTCTTCTAGATGGAGAGTCTTTTATGCTTTGTGATTGAGAACTACATCACCATATTCACAGCCACCACCAGCACTGTGAATATTGCTTGGCAATACACTGTTCTACTCCCCTCTACTGTTTTGGTGAGATTTTAGTCATGAGCGAAAATTTTGGGTAAATTATACTGATAGTGGTACCACTGTAAGTATAGGGAAAGCCTAAGCCAGGGATGGAGAGCCTGAGACCTCAAGGTAACATGTGGCCTTATAGGTCCTCAAGTGGGACCCTTTGACTGAATCCAAACTTGAAGACCCATGGGGTAACATGTGGTCTTGAGGTCACAGGTTCTCCACCTCTGAACACCTCTCATTAGGTCAGATTCCTCCAGAACTGAACTTGTTTCACACCATTGGCTAGTCCACAGGAGAAGGATACCCTCAGGAATTGAGACCCAGGCCCTAGGGCACTGAAATAATTTAAATTGTTACATATATTCTAAGTAAATATAAATGAAAAAGATGTCAAGAGCCATATTTTTAGACAAAATATAAAATGTTTTTAGCTAAATTAACCTCAGAATATCTATTTATAAAGGATAGTGACAGTAATTGATCAAATTACAGATTCTATGTTTCATGTGCAGGTATTCATTCCATTAAAATTTTCAAACTAGTATGGATACAAATAGAAATAATAAATTTAAAGTAGAAATTATCAATCGATTACATGTTAGAACTAATAGATCTAATTTGGATTCCAAATGACTAAACATAAAAAGAGCTAAAAACTTACATGTTTTGTGAAATTTGTGTTTAACATCACGGATCGTAGATGTTGAAGACACCTGAAAATTTAGAAAAAGAGGAAGAAAATAAAGTTTTACTAACTGTTCTTGATATTTAATTGGCTTGGACAAGAACGGCTAATATTTTAGAGACTTCAAAATTGGATCCAAGTCAGTGTTTTATGAAGATTATTTTAGTCTGGGAGCAGAGCTCTTGGAAAATACATTACTAAATGACAACTTTCCTCTATATCAAGATCATTTAACATTTCTCTAAATTCCATCATTAGTTAGTATAGAGAAAACTGTTTACCAGATTCTGACCTCTGGATGTAGTTTTGCATAGTTCTTCTACATGTATAGTTCTCATTTTGGTTTATTTTTAGAATGTGTAAGGCAGATTGGAATCAAGACCAGTGCTGCAAATCAGAGTTGTTTGTGCACACATATAGGAGTAGCACCTATGGATGAATGAGATCCGTATTCCCTTAAATTCTTTTGTGACTAGGGGCAAGTCATCCAGATAATTATAATCTATTTGTATTCTATATATTGTGCATGATGATTGTTAAGTGGATGTGTTCTAAGGAAAATATCTATTACTAATACAATGTTCTTTGCTTCCTTGGAAGAAGGATAATGCAATTAATCATTGTTATAGATTCTGGTTATTTTCTTTCTCTTTTTAAAAATTTTAAACATGTGCAAAATAAGAAAAGAAAGGAGAAACAAATACTAAAGCTAAAATAACATAAAATAAGAGCATAAAAAATATTTCCACGGGCACAGCAGAATGTTAGAAAGAATTCAAAGTCTTCAGCAATAAATTTCCATAAAAATAATAAAGTCTATAAAGTCTATATAATAAATATTATTATATTTATCATATAAATATAATAATAAAGTCTATATAATAAATAATATATTTATTATATAAATATAATAATAAAGTCTATATAATAAATATTATATTTATTATATAAATATAATCATAAAGTCTATATAATAGACTTTAAAGTCTATTATAGTCTATATAATAAATATTATGAGTTATGTTGTGAGCTGTCCATCTTTTCTTTGTTCCCTATTAAGTTTTATTTTGTTCACTGCTGTGCAACTTTTACTCTCTTCTTTTTCCCCTTCATTTCCCCTGCCCCTGGAGGCTAAAATGAAATGTGAATACATACACACATATACACACATGTATACATACATACACATGTGCATATGTACACATACATACACATAGATTTATACACACAAAGATATGTATATGCACAAACACACGCTTAAGTACATAAATATATATACACTTAGATATTGATAAGCATAGCTATATAGAAATATATATGCATCTTTGTAAGACCATACTAAACTTATTTATCCTCTGTTTCTCAGGGTGAATATCCTCTTCCTTCTTAAGTTCAAGTCTTTCCATATTTTTCCAAGTCCACCAACTTGTCATTTCCTATACCACAGCAAATTTCCTACCATATATCGTCTAATTGTTTTAAATAGTCCAAAACAACTTTGATAAATGTGGCTTATACATAATGTAATTTCCCTGTTTTTCATTTTTTATTAAACCTCGTTTATCTTTAACTTTGAGATGATGATGATCATCCCCTGCTCCTTTTTCCATAACAAATTCTACTCCTGATCTTTATTTTATGCTTGTACATATCTCTTATTTCCTATCCCTCCTGACTCCTCTACTTTACCTGCCAATTTGCCCTTCTAATACTTAACCCACCCCCCACCAAGTATCCCTCTGTCATCCTCTCATTCTCATTAATTTAAACATCCTTCTATATCCCCATTTAATCTATTCCCTCACCCTCCCCTCTAAAGATATCTCCCTTATCCTTTCCTCCCTCCCTATCCCCTTAGTGTTTTTTTCTTCCTGAATTTAGATTTCCATACTCTTCTAGATATGTATGTATTGTTTCCTCTTGAACCTACTACCAATGAAAGTGGATCTCCACAATTAACAGCCCTCCTACCCCATCTAATTTCCCTGTGCCAGGTCTTTTTCTCACACCTCATTTGTATAAGTAGCTGTTCCTAAACAGTTTTACTTTTAAAATCATATTATACTCCATTCTACCTTAATCTTTCTTACAAGCTATCCAATTATTAATAACCATGTTAGACATACTTTTTTATATTTTATATACATAAAAGAGCAAACAGTGTCCTTATTGAATTCCTTATGATGACTCTTTAGTATATACCTTATATTTCTCTTGGTTTTTATATGTCAAATCTTCTCCTAACTTTAGGTTTTTGTAACAAATTCTTTACGGACTGACAATTCATTAAAAGTCCATTTTTTTTCATTCAGGATTATGCTTAACTTTGTTGGGTATATTTTCACCTGGAAACCCAATCCTTTTGCTCTTTTGCTCCAAGACCTGCTGTCTTTTAGTGTCACCACTACTAGGTCTTGTTTGATTCTAATGTTGGAACCACCATATTGAATTTTTTTTTCTTGTTGCTTATAATATTTTATCATTGAGCTGGGAGTTTCAAAATTTGTGACATTCCTGTGAGTTTTCCTTATAGGATCTTTTTCAGGTGACGATAAGTGGACTTTTTTCTACTTCTACTTTCCACTCTTGTTCTAATACTTCATAACAACTTTCTTTAAAAATTTCTTGTATTATTGAATCAAGATTCTTTTTTATATCATGACTTTCAGGTAGTTCAATTATTCTTATATTTTCTCTTCTTGATCTGTTTTCCAGGTCAGTTATTTTGCTTATGAGATGTTTCACATTCTTTTCTATTTTTTCATTCTTAAAATTTTGTATTATTATTTCTTAATCTCTTATAACCTCACTAGCTTTCTCTTGGGCAATTCTGATTTCAAAGATTCCTTATCTTCCTTAGGATTCTGGAATTTCTTTTCTAATTGGTTCTAATTGGTTGACTTTCTTTTCGTAATCTTCTTGTTTTCTTTCTTGGATTGCTTTTTGTAAAAATTTTCCTAAAACTGTCTCATTTGATTTTTAAAGTGTTTTTTTTTAAGTTCTTCTATGAATTCTTTTTGGCCATGTGACCATTTGACATTATTCTTTGAGGTAAAAGAAGATTTCTTTGCTTCAGTGTCCTCCTCTGAAGATGAACCCAGTCTTCTCTATTCCCAAAGCAATTCTCTGTGGTTGGATTCTTTCTCCTTTGCCTCTTCATTTCTTATGATTTTAATTTGTAGCTGCTTAGTTTTTATAATAACTTCTAACCCTGGGCGATGCAGGATGGTGCCTCTGACTTCAGACCCTTTTCTAGTTCTCTCCTCTGTCCTGGAACTGAAACTATAGCTTCCAGTCTCATGTGTTAACCTGAAAATTTGGTTAAAGAAAAGGCAACAGGCTAAATGCATACATTTTATGATTTAATTAATTAAACAATCAATTCCCTATTAAAGAAAATGGTAACATAATGCATTATGGAGCCAGAAATGTTCTGGCTGCTTCAGTACAGAAACTGACTGCCTTAAGTACATTTTGCCATGAGAAAGGAGTTCTCTTAGATAAACACATTGTAAACAAAATGACATCAGTTGGGTTTTATGATCCCAGGCTATGGACATCTTCTTTCCGTAGCATGCCTTTGTGATTTAAGATAAGAAAATCCCATCAGGCTTCCTGTCCTAACCAGGCCTTTGAAGTTGTGGTATCTTAACAGAGTTGACAAAGCTGAAGTTACAACTCCAGGTATCTGTGTTTTTCCCTATCACTAAGGTGCCAGAAGAAGGGTCTGGTGAGGAGATCCCATTTGTTTGCCTGACATCAAAAGGTGTCCTCTAAGTTAAACAAAGGGGACTATTAGGTCCAGGCTCTTCTTAATTCAAACTTGGCCCTTATTAAAGTCTAAAATTTATATTAAATATTATCATATGTAAGTGCCCAAAGTCTGTGGTATCCCCTCCTCTCTTCTTTTGCCCTTTCTGAGTGTGTGCTGGTGCTGTGGTTCTGGCTGTGGCTCTGGAGCACAGCTGAGTCTGGCATTCCTTGTCAACAGAGGTTCCCTCTATCTTCCCTGACTCAGATGCCCAACTCCCCTCATTGTCCCCCGGATAAAAGTTCTTGTGGCTGGGGCTGAGACCCTCTCTCAACCCAGTTAACCCCAGGGCTTGTCACTTGTTTTTAAGAAACCTAGCCTGGAGGTTTTTATTCTTCACAGGAGCCAATCCTGCTCTGGTACTTTCCTTCTGATCTTCTCTGTTTGTCCCAGAAGGGCCACTGTTCTTCTCCTACTCTTACTTATTAGTACCACTTTATGTTCACCCTGAGGTTTTATTTTATCTTGTTTGTGGGAGAAATCTGGAAAGCTTGGAATTTTCTGACCTCCTATTCTGTCTCCCCCAAATCCATTTAATTCAATACTTTTAAAGTTGAGCTCTACTTCTGGGGTAGAAGTGGCACTGTCCTAAGCCTCTCATCAAACAACTACAGATTTTGGTTGCTTGCCTGGTATTGTTCAGGTGCCATGACAGCACCTGGCCATTCACCTAGCTCTATACTGGGGCTTTGGTGTGTGTGTATGTGTGTGTGTTTGTGTGTGTGTGCTGCCACAACAGGGCCTGCAGAAAGTCTACTGTGATCTCAAGGTCTTCAGTGGGTCTGCTGGTGGGCTGGGACCATGAGGAGGCTTGGTATTGAATTAGGATTCATAGGTGGGTTTTTTCTTCAGATTTTCTCTAATTATCCTGGGAAGACCACTCTTCTGCCTCTACTCATTAATTTTTATGCTATATGTTCATCCTGAGGTGCTGTTATTATAGCATTTATGGGGGAAATCTGGAGAGCTTGAAAGCTTTTGATCTAGCCTATCATCTTTCCAGAATTCTCTCAAGTCTGGTTATTTTCAGCATTTTTTCAGAATCTCAGACTATCATTTGTTTGTTTGTTTTATCAAAACTCTTTTCATACAGAATAAGAGGACAGAATGAGTACAACTTGGAATATATTTTGTGTATTTGGGTTGTAACCTACCTACCTTTTATCAATATCTTTAAAAATAGATTGCATCATAATCCTTTATTTCTATTGAATTAATAGGATCAATGAAAATATGTTTCATTCAGCAGCTTTTTCCTAGTCTCTCTGGGATACATTTATTAGTGGATGAATGGCAATGAGAAGGATTTGAAGTGATGACTTAGATAGAAACAATATGAAACTCCCATTAGGGTATATTTTGGAGAAAAACAACATTGAATCAATTACTCATAAATCTTTGACCATTGAAAATTATACCTTAAAATTGAATTTCATATTTTCCCTATGAAAATAAAATTGGGTTGGAACAAGGCAATTCTTATAAAAGTACATTGTGCTTATATTAACCAATGTATTTGTAAATATCAAATCATTGCATTTTATTCTTAATAGCAGTTTGAGTAAAGTAAATTAGAAATCATGCCAATAGACAATGACATTTATTTTAACCTCTTTTTAAAATAAATGTGAACTGCGCAACGTAGATAATATTTTTGCTATTTCTAAATTTTGTTTTTATCATGGGCTTGGATTGAAATACTATGAAATCTTAGTAAGGAGAAAAGAATGAGACATTGAACTCAAGTTTTCCAAGATAAAAACTACTAAAAATTTATCACAGTGGTATTTATTCATGTACCCAAGTCTAATAGTTTAAAAATAACCAAGTGATAAAGTTGTTCTGTTCAAAGAATTTTACTAAAATATTTACTTTCTAGGTCACCAATAAATAAATAGTCCTTGTGAACATGTGCAATAATCTCAAGGCAAGTAGATACCTGGTTTCTAAATCAGAAAGTTCTCCTCTCCCTGCAATTTATAACTTTCAAAACCATCAGAAGAGAAATATTGATAGTTCCTCAACTTTATCTGTACCACACACACACACACATACACACACACCTATAAACACATACACACACTCTGACTTCACAGGAGTCATTGCTAAATTAAAACAGTAGACAACCTTAAACTAGGAAATCAAGGATATACCCTTCAATTTTCAATCATCTTTGCCTTACTACTACTCTCTGTCCTGTACCTTTGCCCCTTAATCCATTTTAGCTATTTTTGAATGTTAGATATGAATGATATTGATGCATTTTTAAATGAACTTTTTTTACATTGTTTTAGTAGTATTCCTAAATAGCATTTTCCACTTCTCCCAACCAAACTCCATACACAAAATCAAGGTGTTTCACAAAACTAGAGAATTATGAAAATGCAAGGAAACATGTAGTTCAGTCTATTTAAATCATAATTGGACATAGCTATTATTGTGTGTGTTTTGTCATGTGTTTTTGTCATGTGGGAGAAATACTCTTTGTTGTTTAGTCATTTGAATTGTTTCTGATTCTTTGTGACCCATTAGATATTTTCTTGGCAAAGATATAGTTTCCTTCTCTGCTCATTTTACATATGAGCTACTGTAATGTTAATTTAAATGGGAAAATCTTTCCCATTCATTCATAGGCCCCTGTGACTTGCTTAAATCACATAGAAACCTGTCATATGTGGTGATGGTGCTGAATGGGCCGAACAGAAAGAATGGGGCAGAACTGAGAGGAGGTTAATTAGAGCAGTTAGGGCAGAGAGAGAGAGAGAGAGAGAGAGAGAGAGAGAGAGAGAGGAAACAAGCATCAGACACAGCTAGGCTCCTGAAAGTTTGTTTGTGAAAAGGCCCAGAAGGGGTTGGGGGGTGAGGGGAGGCTTGGGAATGGCTTTGAACTCTGCAGTGATCATGTGTATTGACTTCTTGTCTACTATGATGGATTTGACTTTCTGGAGTCTGAATAAATGTTTCTTCTTCTGCCTTCTATGTGGAGAGTCTGTCATGCTTTGCAATTCTGAACTACACTGGCATATTCAAAGTCATCTTTAGTGCTGTGAATATTGCCTGGGCATTACAGGCAAATAGGCTTAAGTGACTTGCTCAGGGTCATAAGACTAATAAATGTCTAAGGCCAGGCTTGTACTTAGGAAGAGTCTTCTAGTACTCTATCCAATGTGACAGTTAACTGCCCATGTGGGAGAGATATACCACAACAAAGCTGAAATCATTCCTAATTTGAATAACTAACCTCATATTAATAAGTGTTTTTTAGAATTGTCAAAATAAGTAAGAAAATAACCATTGAGGAAGAGACGTTCTGAGACCATTGGAGAGTTGGGGTGAAAATAGGGAATATAATGAAACTGAAATTAACTTAAGACTATTTTTAGACTCCAAGTCATTTTTATTTTACAGAAAGTGAGTCTTTCAAGGGAAGCAGCTTGGTACAGTGTGGACAGAATTCTGAATTTGAACTCAGAAGATCTGAATTCAAATCATGGATCTACCATTTATTACTTTATGACCTTGAGTCAGTCATTTAATCTCTTAGCTTGTTCCCACATATGAAATGAAGATAGACTAGATAATATTGACTATTTCTTCCATCAGGATTGTGCTAGACCCAGTTTAAAGATACTCTTGAGAACCCACTCAAATATTTAATGTGAATATTTACAGCTCAGGAATCAGCAAAAACCCTATAAAAAGTGCTTAATTTATTATTCTGTTGATTGTTCACACTTAAGAAAGTCTTAAAATCATTGACACCCTCTGTATTTTCAGTATTAAAAAAGGAGTAAATGGAAATCATTCTTCCTCAAAAACACCTTGAACTTTGCTGCTTCTCTCTTCTTGCTTTCTCCTCTATTTCTATGTAAATGCAAATTTGTTCATAGTGAAATTCTACAGAGAGAGAGTAAATACAAATAAAACTAAACATATATTAATCACTTATTATGACCCAGACACTGTGCTAAGGGATGGAACTACAATTATAAGCAAGCAAAATAGGCCTGACCTCAAGAAGTTTACATACTAATGAAATAAAAACAATGTATGAAGGAGAAAGGGGGTGGCAGGCCTTGGTCTGTAGCTGGTAGCTGGAAAGTAAGGTGGAAACCTGGCTCATGGAAAAATAAGGCAAAAGTTCTGAAAAGAGAGTACAGGCTGATTCCAGTGCCAAAGTAGTACATACTTCCAGAAGGGAAGCTGGTGGCAGGCTTAGCTCAAATGCCAACTGTTTCATGAAGCATTCTCTAATTCCCCTAGGAGGAAGTGATTACTCCTCTCCTTCATTCCTT
Organism: Potorous gilbertii; assembly: GCA_028658325.1. Lineage (NCBI taxonomy): Eukaryota > Metazoa > Chordata > Mammalia > Diprotodontia > Potoroidae > Potorous > Potorous gilbertii. The sequence continues at coordinate 180,050,817 of CM053772.1, read as the reverse complement.
CAACTTTACACCAATCATATGCTTGGTCTTTTGTCACACACTGCTTGGTGCTACAATATAAGTGCAACTGTCACTTCTCTCTACCGGATTATAAACTCACTAAGGACAATGTCCATGTCCTATATCCCTTTGTATCCCTTATGTCTAGCACCTAGCACTGTGACTTATACACAGCAGAAGTTCAAAAATTATTTGTTGACTTGCTGACAGAGCACTGAGAAATCCTGCGATCTTGGATCATTTTTGTCCACTAGTCAGCCACTTAAAATTTTGACATTTAAACATTCTTACTTCACCTCTTCCTGATGCTTGCTTCATGTCATAGCTTGTCACTTCATTGAAGGTGCAGTGTGTCATTCCATTTAGCTCTGCCTGTCAGCTCTGGAGAGTGCTTGACATCCACAGATGTGAGACCAGAAGTGCACTGGAAGCTGGCACTTCCAAATGGGAGCAGAACCACCTGGATCTGCTTGGACTGGGGTTTGCTCAACTGAACAGTCTAGTAGGGGTTTACTATCAAGTTACTCTGTTTTAGAGCATGACATTTTTCTGTCTCCTACGTTTCTGTGCCTAAGCATTATCCTGTCCCAAAATTAGATATATGCAATTTATCTTTCTATATTTACTATATGCGTACACACATGTACATATATGCATATGCATGTATACATACATGCACATGCGTGCATATACACATACATTCATACACACATATGCATATATCTACAGATACACACACACAATAAGCCAGAAAGGTTAAGCAGAATTAATTAGCAACTTAAATTTTAAAAAAAAGATGATCTCTTATGTGATATTTCTTGGGGGAAGGGGAGTTCTTTTAAACATCCTAATCAATTTTGAGTATGATGGCATTCTATAAGGAATACCAAAAATAACATTGATTTTGGTGTCTAAATACCAGGGTTCAAATTCTGTCTTTGTCAAATATTTATAATCCCCTTATCTATGCATAGGGGATAGGGACTAAACATTTGATTACCTTGATAAGGAGAATTCCCTTGAGGAAACTTCCTGTCACTAGTACAAACTGACAACATCTCTGTAATTTATAATCTTGTAGACTTGCCCATAACACTGAGACATTGTCAGTCAAAACACATTTATTAAGTGCTTATGATGTCTCAGTCACTGTGCTAAGCTGTGAGAACAGAAAAAACAGAAAAACAGTCCCTGAAACCCAAGGAGCTATTTCTAATGGGGGACATAACATGCAAATAACCAGGAACATACAAGATACATACAGAATACATGGCAGGAAATTTCTGAAAGTGGGAATGAGATTGAAGGCGCAATTGAAAGAATTACTAAAATCCACTTAAGAGATTTTGTTCTGTGAAGTTTGGATTCAGTCAAAATGCTACACTTGAGGATCTAGAGGGCCACACGTGACCTCAAAGTTGCCAGTTCCCCACCCCTGTACTAGAGTTTCCCTTTTTCACAGAGGAACCAGACAATGGAGTATCACAACTAGCTAATCAGGACTTTTCAAGCCCAGGGCTACTTGCCATATCAGTGATCCTTTGCAAAGCTGAATTCAGAGATGCCTACAGCTGTTGAAACTAATCTTGACCAGTTCAGAGAAAGAGAAACAAACATCTTTCTAGGTAACTTACCCAAAGAGCAGCAAACATCCTGCTTTCTGATTGAGCATGTTTACAAATATCTTCTTCATTGATCCCTGCTTCCTACTTGACTTTTCGTTTGGCTCCCCCTTAACACCACCTAGCCCTAAGTACTTCAAATATGTATAATTTCCCGATTCTTTTCCCAGTCCCCTTCAAGTAGTAGAGAACTTGTTTCTCTCTTCCAGTTCGCAAGCTTCTCAGACAATAAATTCTGCTACATCTTTGTAAACTGTGATGAGACTCTGGTTCCTTCCAGGTCCCCCTTTTGGGACCTGGGCTTTCTTCCATTTTAACAGTTAACAAGGGATTTTTATTTTAACAGGGGACAACCACAGAGAAGACACATAGAGTGAAAGGGTTCAAGTCTGTGTGACTGGCAAGATAATGGCACTTTCCTCAATTATGGCAAAATTAAGAAGAGGGGTTGGTTTGGGGAAAATTAAAATTGTCTAGTTTTGATGTGTTGAATTTGAGATGTCTATGAGACATATATAGTGCATATGTATTTGCATATGTGTGTATAATACATATATACCCATATATACCCATATATACACATACGCATATATACACATATACACACCTACACAAATATGTATGAATATAAATCATCTACATAGAGGTAATAATTACACCCCCTAGGGCTGATGAGAAACCCAAGTTAGTATAGCTAGAGAAGAGGGCCCAGGGCAGTGTCTTAGGGGAGACCTATAGCTGATGATCATGACCTAGAGACTTGCCCAGGGTCATGTATCCAGTATGTCAGAAGTGGAATGTGAACCTAGGTCTTCTTGGTTCTATCAACCACATCATATTGCCTTAAAAGAGATTTGGCAAATGATTACATATTGGGTTTTGTGGTGGGAGACATTAAACAGTCAATCATGACTCTGAGGTTGGAAACCTGAATGATTGGAAGAATGGTGGCACCTTGGCAAAACTAGAGAAATAATGAAGGGGGGTAGGCTTATAGAAAAAGAGTTTTGTTTTGTTCATGCCTAGTTTGAAATGTCTGTGGGTTATGCAGGTGAAGAAAGTAAGTTATCAGGAATTATGCCACAGAAGGTATAGTTTAAATCAGTAATGAAAGAATCAAGTAGAAATATATCCTTGAAAGTAACTGAAGACTTAAGAAAACCACAAATTGACATTGTCTATATTGTGTCTGTATTTATTTTCCCAAACATTTCCCAATTAAATTTTAAATTGTTCCTGTCAAAATGGGGAATTTTGACCTTGCATAAGTGAATTTGACATCCCGAGGGTAAGTAAGAATATTTACCTTAGATAAGAAAAACTGGGGATGGATCAGGAAGTTATAGAATCAAGTATTTGAAGAACTCTCAGGTCGAAGATATATTGCATTGATGTGCTTTGTTGCTAATTGGTGGAAGTTGCAGAGAGGCAAATTTTGGCTTCAACTAAGAAAAATTTCCCTAAAATTACAGATGTGCAAAAGCAAAATGAGCTTTTTATTTTCCTGATGATAATGACTGTTCTTCTCCAAAAGCTATATAATTCCCAATTTTTGTGTTGTTGTGTAGAAGACATTGTTGTTCAGATCTAGATGGCTAAATAAATACTAAGTACTTGCTGAATGAATTAAAGAGCTTTTGTGGACATTTTCAACTCCAAAATTCTTCATACCTTAGAAAAAAATGACTATCTTTCAGTGAAAAAATTAATATGCCTGCCTCTAAAACTTCATTTCCCTCTCACTTTCTCTATTTCTGTGTCTTCTTTTCCGGTCAGTTACTGAATACTTTTTATTCTGCAAGCAAAACCCATTTTAGATCTAGCCTATAGACTTCTCAGGGATTTCAACAAGGTACATGACTCTACACATCAACACATGGGGAGGGGGTGAGATCAGGTCATTTTAACTCAGTCACAGGAACCCAAAGCAAGTTCGTCCAACAGACTCTGATGAGACAGTTTTAACGAAGCAGTGAGAGAATCAGAGAGGTTGAGGTAAGAGGCGAGTTAATTTACAAAGGCACCCACCAACAAAAGCAACTGTTGGGGTCACTGGAACTGCCCATTTTTAGTATAGGAGCAGACTTCTAATAAGGTCATGAGTGCTTGTTAGCTCTGGTAATCTCCTAACCACAGAGCTTACTTGGGCATAACATTCCTGAAGTCCCTCCCAACAAATTTAACTTTGTTCCCCAGTGTTTCCTTAATTTTGAGAATTCAATTATACTTGGCCAGAGGTTCAGATAAGAGTTTTATTGATGTGTCTAACAGCTTTTGGGACACCTTTTCCCAAGCACAGCATCTTAGTGTCTTGAAGTTCCAAGGTTTCCTAGGTGCCAGTAGATGCAGCACTGGGCACAGCAGCTGAGAAGAGACCTTTCACAAGTGCAGAGGTCAGATTCAATGGTGCGGTTTCCAGGAGAATCAAAGATCTTGCTTGCCTGGATCTTGAGAATAGTCATGTTGAGCTTTTGGTAGGTAATTTTTACATTAAGCTCAGAGAACAGAAGCTGAGGGGACTGCCAAAACCAAGAGAAATTATTAAATCCTGTCATGCTTTTTGGAAATATTCTTCCCCTATTGAAGGTTCAACTTTTCATAAAGATGAAGCTATGGTAGTTTAACTTCATGTATGTAATTAAATTTCTAGATATTAATTTACCATGGTTGGATTTTGAGTCTTTCAGATGATATTTAACACATAATTACACTGTTTAGAAGTTAATGTGCCAGAAGGGGAGGATAGCTTTTCCTACTTAGATAATTCATTTTTTAAAAATGAGGAACTCAGGAAAACAGGGTTAGGTGAATTGTTGAGGATCACCCAACTAATAGCTATTATGAGGTCAGATTTGAATTCAGATTCTCCTGACTCCAAGGCAGGCAATCCCTTCACTGTGCCATCAAGCTGCCCATCCATTGCTATTGTAGTTGAAGTGTTTTAGTTCTGTCCTACTCTTCATTACTCCATTTTAGGTTTCTTTCCTTTCAGAGATACTAGAGTGGTTTCCTATTTCCTTCTCTAACTCATTTTTGCAGATAAAGAACTAAGACAAATGAGATTAACTGACTTGCCCAGGGCTACACAATTACTAAGTGTCTGAGACTACATTTGAATTGAGAAAGACTCATCTTACTGATTCCAACACATACTCACATACATATGTACATTTAGATATTTATTTATGAAAATTTATTTATATTTAATATATTTATATATATATGTAATATATTATATATAATATATTTAATTTATATAAACTATAGGTATATGCATATGCATGTATATATATATGTGTATATATTTTCTTTAATCAATTTTAGAATAATGAATCTTGTTTATTTCTAATGTAGTTGCTTTCTTTTCTATTTTAAACAGATGCTTTACTTTGAAGAATTTAATGAGAAATTTTCTAATTTCTAAATTCTCTAATTCAGTAATTAAGAATTTGAAAGTGTAGTTTTCCAATAATTTTGTTTATTGCATATATTCATTCCTAAACACCTACTCTTGTTAATCATTAAATTGTTTTTTATTGAATATTTTCATTCCAAAGATTTAACTATATGGGTATTCCTTTTCTAAATGCAAATCATATTTTCTCCATGTATTAATAAATGGTATAACACATTGAGAACTGTGGTTGAAAATTCCACCAGTTGCTGGCTAGACTTCTGGTGATAAGACTTTGCCTTTAGCTAAATTGGTGATAAGACTTTGCACCCAATTGAGTGTTGACAGATGGGTAACCACTAACTGGGCCTACATTTATAGTTTTTCTAGTTTGGTAAACCTCCCAGAACTTGTGCTACACCTGTTATATAGTCTTTGTGACCCCCCTGATCATCTTGATGCTATAATAAAGCACTAGAGTAGGACTTCAGTGGACTTAACATAAATCTTACAAGAGATCAAATATGAATTGTAAAAGAAGTAAATATCAGATCATTCTTTTTCTTTTGTTATGTTTACACACATAACTGAATGTCCTATATTGTGATGGTGAATATATGGGTTGTGCATATGAATGTATTTATGTGTGTATATGTATCACTAAAAATGTTTACTTGGTTGTATTTAATTAATTGGCATTCTTGACACATATTTTTCTATGAATTCTTAAAAAGAGACAGAAATAATTAAAAATACTAAATAGCTAATTTTAATTACATGGAATCTAAAAGATTTTACATAAATGTAAATATTAATGTGACTAGGGTAAAAAGGTTAAATGGGAAGAAAAAATCTTATTATCAAATATTTCTGATAATATTCTGATATCCAAGCATCTGGAAAAAATTTCCACAATTAGCAATTCCCCAGTAGGAAAATAATCAAATAATATGAAGAAATGTGTCTCTAGAAAATAATTACAAACTATATCAAACACCAGAAAGAATGGTGCAATTTACTCATAATAAGAGAAGTATAAATCCAAAGAAATCTGAGATCTCACTTCTTAACCAGCAAATGCACAAAAATTATAAAGCATGAAAGTAGTCAATATAAGAGGAGTTGTTGAAACATTGAATTAATCCAAACATTATGAATTCTAAACAATTCGTATTTAAGAAAGCTGCTTTGGTTTAGAGATTTTACTACTATACATACGCCTAAATGGTGTTAATGACACAAAGAAAGGGTTCATATATACCAAGATAATTGGACCAGCTCTCTTTTTTAAGCGGAAAAAAAACATGGGATAAAGTCAATATCCTTCAGCCAAACAAATTATGGTACATTAATGTATTGCAGGCTAACTAGGTAGGTGCAGGTGGCACAGTGAATCCAGCATGGGGCTTGGAGTTGGGAAACCTCATCTTCCTGAGTTCAAATCTAGTCTTAGACACTTAATAGCTGGGTGACCCTGAATATTTATATCATTTAACCCTGTTGCTCAGTTTATTCATCTGTAAAATGAGCTGGAGAAGAAAATGGTGAATCACCCCAAGCAAACCCCAATTCAGGTCATGAAGAGTCAGACATAACTGACTATAACAACAAAAATAATACAGCATTATAATGCTTTAAAAAGTTATAAATATGGTATATTACTACATATATATGTGTGTATATATACATATACATATATACACATACATATATACATATAAATATTCATGTATGTAGACATTCATTCATATATAAAATTGTATAAGCTTGCAAAATCTCTAATCCATGCAGTAAAGCAATTCTTTTGTTTACAGATAATTTCATTTTACAACTCTTTTATACAATATATTTCTTCACCAGAATATTTGGGAAATCATTAATGACTACATTAATTTATTGTAGTTATTGTTTGGAATGTAGTGATGATTGATTTTAAATCCTCCATCATGATGATATCAAGTATTTGTATATCATCCATGAAAATTTATAAAATTCTCAAACTGCTACTCTCTATTTCATAAGTGCAGGCCATGTAGTTATTATTCTAAGTTATTTTTTAATACAATATGCAAAAGACAGAGAGAAGAAAAGAAAGAAAGAAATAGAAGAAAATTTACCCAGAAAAGGGTAGGAGAAAATTTTAAATGAAACTAGTGTAAAAATAATTCTTAACAGAATTCTCAGGAGACTAAATTAGAAATAGAATCAATTGTAGACAGCAAAAATAAGACATCATCAGATATTAGTTTCTTACTAATCTCTTTCCTTCATTCTTGTAACTAGACCTATTTAACATCAACTATCATAGCCTAGAAATAGAATCATGAGAAAGAGAAGAATTTCAGTAAAAAACAAGAATAAAGATAATCATACTCATGTTCCAAGTTAAGGTGAATGAAAGAGGGATATAGATAACAAATAAAAGAGGAAGCTAATAAAATAAATCTCTCTCTTTGTCTATCTATCCATTCATCCATCCATCTACCCATCCATCCATCCATCTATCCATCCATCCATCTATCCATCCATCCATCCATCTGTCTGTCTATCTATCTACCTACCTACCTATCTACCCATCTATCTGTCTATCTACCTATCTATCTATCTATCTATGTATCAATCTATCTACCATCTGTTTGTATTGGTGAATTAAAAAGAAAACTAAAGTCCCAAAGAAAGTAATGGTTTCCTGAATTGCAAAGAGGGGCAGAGATCTGGTGAGTGTTATTGTGGAACACTGTTCAGTTTGTGGAGTCATATTTTAGGAAAGGTCCTGATAAACTGGCACTGATTTAAAGGATTTCAAAGTGAATTGTGGAGTAATATGAGGAGTTTGGTTTAGGAAGGTTGCCTGAAGAAATATGTGAATTTGTATTGGAAAAGAGAAATCTTAAAGGAACATGACAGCTTTTTCCAAACATTTGAAAGAATTTGATGGGGAAGAAAGAGAAGTTTTGTTCCATTTGGTCTCATAAGGCAGATCTAGCAATAATGGTAAGGTTTTACACATAAATAGGAAACATCACCACGTTTAGAGTAGTCCCAATCTGTACCAGGAAGCAGTTCTCTGTCACTGGAATTTTTCAAGCAGAGACACTATAGGAGGGTTTTTGGTCAGAGACACATAGATTGAACTAGATGGCCTTTGAGACCTGTACCTATTTTCTGGTTCCATGATTAGATAAATAAAACGTTGTATGCCTTATCATTGAGAGTTACTGGAATATACAAAGTTACTGTTGTTTAGTCATTTCAGTTGGGTCTGATCCCATTTGGGTTTTCTTGACAAAGATATTGGAATGGTTTGGCATTTCGTATAGTATTCAAGAGCAAAAAAGTAGGATGGAGCTGGGTATCAAGCAGTTAAGTGCACTCAAATGAAAATTCACTAAAATACTAAATGCTCAAAAGTAGTCACATTATTTGAATTTGTGCTGCATATTTCTGTTGAACTGAAACCAATTACCATATTTTACATAATTGTAACTTTGGATATTGTGGATTCAAATATGTGAAAACACTCTAGGGGATTCTTCATTCACACTAATCAGGGCTTAGTTGTACCTCAATTTGATTCTCTACCTATGCCATGGAGCCTAGATTCTAACTGCACCAAGTATTCTGATTAGCAAACTGAGTTCAGTAAATGACAGCATAATAGTAAATTCAAAGATATAGAAAGGATGTCGTTGGGTCAGAGAGAATATTGGTTCATTTTGCAACCTGCCCTTGTCCTATGGTGAAATGAAAACTAGGTGTTTTAGATAATCTCACTAGTATAATGACTACCTATGACACGAACATTTCAGACCTTCTAAGTAAATGCCATCTAATCAATTTACTTTGATTTCTAGATCTCCATAATATTTTTAAAACTTAATCCAACCTTTAACATTTTGTAAGAAACTGCCCATCATGCTGTGCTACATTAATTACTGGGAAGCATGCTTGGTCATGTTGAATATTTTTTCTTTTGTTCTCCATAAATATGTAATTAATTTTTATAAAATTAAGATTTTTTTCAGGTCTATGATATAACCAAATCTTATGAAAAGATTATTCCCAGTAAGCATCTACTAAAATAATAAACTCTGAGTAGAATTTAAGTCATATGTGTCCTAAGGAAGCATCTTATAGAAGAAAATGAACCATAAAGTATTTGTAAATAAAGCTTTATCTTTAATTTTAAAAAATTAAATATATTTGACATTTAATATTCCTCTGTTGTTATTAGATATAGGTTTTGTCATTATGTAGAATGTGAATTGTATAGGACAAAAGTTATGAGAAATGGAGTTTTTGTAACAACTACTCGTGAATTACTTAATATATTATATTATTTAATATAATATATTATTATATTATTAATATGTTATTATATAATATTTTACTTAATATATTATATATTATTTATATTATATATATTCAGGAATATATTTTTTACTTGTTATGTATATATACAACACCTATATATATAATATATATATATACATAACAAGTAAAAAAATATATCCCTGAATATATCCTAAAACAGTGTGATATGTAAGTTGTATTCACTATAATGAAATAGCTTGAAGGGGGGAGGATAAAATCTTCAAAACAATAACTTAAGAATATGTAAATATAGATAAAATAGGAAAAAATCCTCAAATGTTATCATTAAAAACACTTTAATTTAATAAACTTAAGTAAATTATTAAATTAACATATTAATAAAGCAGTAATTTGTGAGTTTAAATCATGTGACTTCAATTCCTATTATCATCAGAATAAACAGATTTTATTGTCTAAGAAGAGAAAATCAAATTTAGCTGAAAGAGCATAGCATAGACTATAAATTGATTACTTCTCTTTTTACCTGCAAAACAAATAACTAAATGTAGAACACCTGTGCTTCACTTTGTTCACTTATAAAGGAGATCAAAATAACACTTTGAAGATTTGTACCATTGTCATGAAATATCCTTTGAATTATCTGGGGGAAAATATCACATGCCTATTAACATCAGAGTGTTACACCTTTGAGAAATCAAAATGTACACCTTAAGCTATAAATATGTAGTCACTAGCTTTTTCAGTTAATTGGTCTATAAAAGAATATGAGTTACCTCTCCATTTTCTGATGAAAACTTATTTGAGGTAAATATAAATTATTTTTCTTTTCTTTTCTTTTCTATTTTATTTTACCAAATTTACCTTTATTAGTTAAAAATGGACAAATTCTCAATATAATTCACAGTAGTATCACATTAAACTGAATGTTGATAATATTTTTCCTTTTTCAATTTCCTAATAAATTTTGCCTTCTATTACTAGAATATTGTGCATATTTCAACTATCATAATATATTTAATTTTGAAGGGAATATATGGAAAAAAAGAACTGACTTTTCATAGGAAAGTGATGTCTTTCCTGGGTGACCTTCAATTATAAACAGGATTCCTAGAAGAAGTTTAAAAAACAAGTACAATAGTATCCCTGTTAAATATTGTGAAATTTGACTAAGTGAAACACAGTCATGTCAAATGGTCATTGTGAAATTGAGGGTCCACCCCTTTGGGCAACTTCACTATTTTTATAGAAATCATTTTTGGTATACATCTTCCTAAAATGTAATACATACATTCTGGCCTTCTCAAACAGCAAATACCACTTGTTATCATCCATTTGTTGGGGAAAGTCACATGAATAATGGCAATAATTTCACTCATTTGAACATAACCTGATTTATCTATTTCTTCATGTGGGTAGGGCTACTGCATTTTTTTCATGTTTTGTTTTTTCTCATTGTTTTTCATTCAGATAATTCAGTTGTGACTCCTTACAAAATATAAATGTTGTTGACCTTTATGACAACTTGAGAACTCAAAGGAACTTCACAAATCATCTACTACAATAACCTTTGGATTTGATGTTTCTAATAAACTCTGGCCTTGGAATACAGTCACTAATTGTGGATGAAATGAGAGTAATTACACTCTAACTGAAATCCTTAGGGATTTTTCTGTGAATGATGTGCATAAACATTAAAATATGAACTTTGCCTCAAACATTTTGTTTGGTAAATGTGCATTTTCATTACTACATCGTTTTTCTTGTGGTTCTGAATAGGAGAGGTTACCACTCAGTTATGTTCTTTCTAAGTAATGAATAACTAACTGTAATAATCTCTGATGAAGTCTCAATGGGGGCAAGCCAATATTGGCCAAAATTCACTGCAAATTATTGGATAGTATAGTTGTCATACTCATTAAGTTTCTTCTGAAAGATATGTCTTCATGTTATGTCTTATGTGCTCGATTAGTAGTATGAGTGAAGATAGCACTTTAAATTAGTCAAGGGGTGAGTACATCATGAGTTGTATATGAGGGGAAAAGAAATCAAAGAAAATTGGAGGGGTAGACTACTTTGGAAAGTTCATCTTGGTAATAAACGGCTATGACATCAGATATAATTTGTTAAGGCTACCAGTATTTCGGTACCATTGAATCTCTGCATTTGAAAGCTTTTGCAACTGATGCAGTTACTTTTGAAATTTAACTGTTTATAGAGCATTGTTTATGGGAGAATTCCTTCCACAAAGATCAACAAATGATAGCTTTGTTCACAGGACAATGAAAACTTTTCTTTTTTTTTTCATTTTCATTTTGCTGTAGAATTCCAGGAAACTCTGTTGATCTGGTATTTTTAACTTGATAGTTCACGAGGATAGGCACCTGTCCTCCATTTGGACTTTAAGTGAAGGATTAACTCTTGCCACCTTTAGAGAATAAATCTCATGATGATAACTTACCCCATTCATCTTAGCCTTTACAAAAGGAATTGTACTTATATATTTGACTCCTATCCCACTGAACAAAACCAAACAAATGGTAGCTATGTGAGAGGTGTCTTTTGCAAAGGTAGCAGGGATATTAAGGCATAATGAGTGCACAGCATTCCATGTGGAATCAGGGATCTGCCACTAGCTAGCGATGGCCTTGTTTAAATCCCTTAAACTCTTTGGGTCCTACTTGCTTTATCTATAAAAGAAGATGCTAGTCATTATCTCTAAGATGTCTTCCAACTCTAAAATTTTGCAATTCCTATCTATGACCTCCAGATTCTCTGTTTCAGAAGGACTTTTCAGCACAGTACATAGGTGGGATAAAAGATAACATGTTAATGATTGATTGAATCAAGCTGGTAAAGACTGGCATATGTGGTAGCAGCAATTGTTGGCAGGAAAAAAAAGAAAGAAAGAAGGCATTTCACCTTTCTACCTTGGAGGTACATCCAGAAATTCAGACAAGCCGTTAATCAAGGAAATTGAGTCCAGAAAGTGGAGAGCGTTAAATGAAAAAATGTTTTAAAAACTACACCAAAGTTATGAGTTAATGTGATGTAAGAATATAACTTGGAGTCAGGAATGTCTGATTTCAAATCATGCCTATGCTATAAATTACCTGTGTGGTAATGGTCATAGGATTGAGTATTTAATGATAGCAATAATTTCCTATATTCATGAGTGACTAATCACACAAACACACATCAACTCTCAGAGTATGACCAACAGATGAAGTGGAACCTGTAAGAAAAGTAAATAGATGTTGAGATAAGCAAATTCTTTTATTAATTATATTTTTAAAAGCTTTAAGGGGACCTATAACATCAGAACTGTCTGATTTTGCTGATAATTTATAATTCAAGTTCATGTTTCTAACTCATTGCTTTTGTCTTAGTGCCTTGTATCTGGAAATTTACAAACACATCAAAGTTCATAATTTGTTACTTGAAATAAACATGCTTTTTTACAAACCTCCATTCTCAGTCTGATGGCGGCATTATGTGGATTTGATTATCTCTGTCTCTCATAAGGTTGCATAAAGTTAAATCTCACATAAGTTAAAATATTTTTTAAAAAATATAATATTTATTTTCAAGCAAATTCAGAGGGTTTTTCTTTTTTGTATCCTACAGAATAAGAGAGCTTTCTTGGATAAAGGGCATGATGAAATTGTTATGACATTCCTTTAGCAAATCAAATCTGATTGGATGAAGAGATATTGTACCTAAGGCAGAAGCCAGGTGTCTCATCATATTACTTCAACGTTTTCCCCAGGATGGTTGAAAATCTGTATGAAGAAATATTTGGTTCATAGAAGGCAAGATTTCCATTTTGAGGATTTTGCGGAATACAAATTGAAGTTGCTGCATAAAATAAGGTCTCGGATTTGATTTGGGTAAGTCTATACACAGACTTAGATGTTAAGGCCATAAAAACACTGCCAGGAAGTTTCTAAAGTCTCTATTTCATTCGTGTCTCTGGAGAACTCCCTGTGTATTTACACTACTTCAGCAGGGGAAGACAAAAATCACTTTTCAATGCTTTCATCACATTGTTGGGTTTTTTTTCTATTTTTTCTGTTTTAAATCTTTTTTGTCTCTAAGCCATCTAATGCATAATAATCTCTTCTCACTTGGGAAGAAATGCCACTTTAAACTGACAAAACATCATTATGTGGAAATACACTTTTATCATTTTGGTAAGTTTTAAAACTGGCCAACTCTAAACATCATCATGCTATTTATGACAGCTCCTTCTGCCACATATTACCATTGTGGCCCTAGGCAAGTTACTCAATCTCCAGAGCAATTGCTGATCTTCATAAAAAGAGAGAATTTTCCCACCAAGGGTTTTATAAACTAACCAAACCACAAGTTCAGAACACTCAATTTTCCCTCCCTTCATAATTTGGTAATAAAAATATTAGACTGAGCTATATCTTTGCTAATAACTATATTCATGATCTTGGAGATCAACAAGCCATGATTCCCTTCTTTTTGACCCGTTTCTCCTAACAAAACAACAGAGACCAACCAATCATTTAACAAGGAAGTAGAGGGGTCCAAAAGAATTCAATAACGACAACAACAATATTGTGTGTTTTCTACGTACCAGGCACTGGAGATAGAGCATAAACAACAAAATTTTAAGTCCTTGGCCTCAAGATAAGGTTTTTTACTCTATAGATTATGTTATAGAAATATAAAATAGATTATTTGGGTAGTGTATTTTATATGTAGCAGCAACGAATATTTGCATTTGAAGCATAATCAAATCTTGGAAAATAAGAATACTTTTATATTTAGTGACTGTGAAGAATGCTTACATAAAACTTCTTTAATCCTTCCAGTAACTCTGTAAAATAAGTATGGCAATTTTTGCCATTACCGTTTTACAGATGGAGAAACTAGGCACAATATAGAACAGGAAGCATTTCCCAACCTCTCTTAATTCTAGCACTTTTAATTATTTCTTATTTTTCCTATCTTTACTTGTATGTACATATTTTTGTTTACTTTATGTCTCCTACATTAGATTGTCAGTTTCTTGAGGACAGGTAATAGCCTCTCTCTCTCTCTCTCTCTCTTTCTCTCTCTGTCTCTCTCCACCCCGCCCCCGCCCCCATATTCTCAGCACTCAGCACAGTGCCTGGTACACAATATGCACTTTAATATTTATTGACTAACTCACTGAAATCTTGGAATCTTGGAATAAATGCAGCCTTTCTCATTGTAAGACATTTATCATTCAATTCAACAAGCAATGTCATGTGAGGTTTAAAAGTCAAAATCTTTTGTGTTTCTTTGAAAATGACTCCCATTTATTTATGGACCATTAACTCTTTCAAAATATTTTTTTTGTTTAAGGTAAATATGCCATTTTCCAGTTCAGCTGGTTCTCCTCACAAATAATTGACCCCCCCTCTATTCAATCAGATGACTGTTGTGATATTATAAGAGTCACATAATTTTAAGAATAAAGTGGTTGGTAAGGTAAAGACAGATGTTCAGAAATAGAAGAAACAATCTAGGCAGGAGAGACTTTAGCCAAAGTCTATCAATAAAATAGGAGTAATGAGTCCAGGACATGATTGCCTAGGGATTCTGAGTTGAAAGGCACAATTTAATTAAACACCAGGTTATTTTTGAAGGCAGTTTAGGAGAAGCATACTACAAATCTATACTTGACAGCATAAAGACCAGCATTGACAAATAAAGAACTACATCAGACAGCCAGTAATTCATTATATTCTTTAGTATGAAAAGAACTGATGATGCTTTTGGTGGAAAAAAAAAAACAGAATCTAGCACTAAATTTTGAGTAACCAGTAATTGAAAAGTCAAAAATTCACCAACATAAAATATTAGTGAATGATCATTTTAAAGCAATCAGGATATGGTAATGGGTGAGGGGTATACTGTTCATGTATTTTAATGGCATTAATATGTTCTTAATGAAATGGAAAGATCTTTCCCATTCATTAATAGGCCTGTTTAAGTCACATGGAAGCCTAAATTACATGAATGTGAGTCACATGAAGCCTATGGTGGAAGGAGCTTGCTGAATGGGTGCAACAAGAAGGGGTGGAGCAGGGAGGGTGGAACAGGAAGAGAAGGAGCTAGAGCAGAGCTGAGAGGTAGTTGGTCAGACTAGTCAGAGTTGGGAATGACAGAGGAAGCAGGAAGCTGGCTGTGAGTGAGATAAGGGCACTTTGCTTAGGGGAGTCTGTTTGTGGGAAAGCCTGATAATGAGTATAGACTTCTTGGTTACTATGATGGATTTCTTTGTTGCTATGATCATTTGGTATTCTGGTGCTGGAATTTGACTTTCTGTTGTTTGAATAAATGTTTTGGTTCTGTCTTCCATATGCAGAATCTGGTATATTTGTGATTCAGAATTGTGCTGGCATATTCATAGCTGTAGTAGGCACTGTGAATACCACATTGATGCTACAGGGAGTGGAAAGCAATAATAGAAAAATACAAATTAATTTGCTCTTTTCATAAGAAAGGTGCTAGAGAAATGTATTTATAAAAAGGTATAGGTGCAGCAACTCAATTTAAAGAACACTCAATCCACCAGAAGAGGGAGTGCTAGAAAATGGGAATGTTTATGTGAATCAAAGATGTCTGATTCCTTAGAGAGAAATAAGGGAATGTTAAATTCACTTGCTCCAGTGGAGATAGTCTAGTTTTCTCAGATTAGTGATCAGAATCTTACCAAATCAACAGGGATTTAAAGTTAACTGGATGACTGACAGAGGGGGAGAAAAATTCTGATAATCAGTAATGCCTTGTCACAAAAGACAATATAATCACTTTGCTTGAATGAGGTCAGCACCTCCGGAATTTTGTGGGATTGTCTCATGCTGTAGGGTACTGGTACTACTAGGTCCTGTAAAGATGTGATGTCAATTATTTTTGCAAGAAAATATCCTTTCAAGAGAAGATTCTGGGAAGATGGTAGAGTAGGTCAGAAAATTCCAAGCTTTCAAAATTTTCCCCCACAAAAGAGATGAAATAACATCTTAGGGTAAACCAAGTGCAGGTAAAAATAAATAAGAATAGGCACTCAACCGGAGTCTTCCTGGGACAATTCTGGGAAAAAGCCCAGGACCAATTTGATCCCTGTAAAGCCTTCCAGACTAGGGTCCACTTTAGCAACAAGTAGCAAGCCCTTGGGTTAGTTGATTTGAAAGACTGCCTCAGTAGAGGGGCGGAGAAAAGAGCTAAGTAAAAAAAAAATGTACAGCAAAGACAAAAGAAAATTTACAAGGAAGCAAATGTGGATAGTTCTCAATATGTGTGTTGTTGATCATAAAGACTTTTGTCAAATGGAAATTTTTTTGTTACTTATTTTGAATTCTTTTTGAGGTTCTGTGATGCACATGATTGCAATGGTAAATTTAAATGAGTTCTTTCATATTCATTAATTAGCCCACGTGGCCTGCCTGGTTAACGCGTCCTATGGAGCCTGGGGGAATTTACTGAATGGGTGGAACAGGAAGAGGCAGAGCTAGAGCAGAGCTGACAGGAGGTCAGTCAAAAAAGAAGTCAGAGCTAGGAAGGATGCAGGCTGCTAGCTAGTGTGAGTGAAAGAGCTTGTTTGTGATTTGTTTAATGGAGCTGGTTTGTGGAAAGTCTAACAGGGGGAAGCTTGGGGATGGTGTTGTCCTCTGCATTGATATTGTGTATAGATTTTTGTTACTGTAATGGAATTGGCTCTCTTGTTTCTAAATAAATGCTTTTTTCTTCCTTCCACAGACATATCATTGTCTGTGATATGTCATGATTCAGAATTGCACCAGTACATTCATGGCCATCCTAGGTACTGTGAATATCACATTGGTGATACAGTGACATGTTTTATTTTTTCTTTGTTACTTTATACTTAAGTTCCAGTGTTTGAGTTTATGAAATATTTTTGTTTCTTTTTTTATTTTGTATTTGTGTTCTCTTGCTTGAGTATAAAATAAAATTTAAAAAAACAAAAAAGGATGTATCTTTGGCTATAGAAATTTACTCCCAAAAGATTAGTCAGAGAACTGGTGTTACTTTTCTGGGAAGCCTTCTAGATCAGTGGCCTCCAAAGGGAGGTATATGTACCCCAAGGGGTAAAGAGAATAACATAATTGAGGTCCAAGGAGAGAGTGAAAATATTTCTTTATACATATTTTAATTTAAAAATAGTGAGAAAGAACTTACACTGCATTCATATTTACCTCACATCTATATTCCGTATGCATATATATATATGGCATTTGTTCGTTTTTGCATATTACTTTTCTTTTCATCCCTAGTGCGTAGCATTCAGTGAGTGTTTTTTCACTGCATACTATATTCTATGCAGTGTACTAAATATAGAGGATAAAAAAAATCAAAAGATTATTTTTGGCCTCAAGAAGCTTAAACAATAAACTAATTAATTAATTAAACAATTGAAGAGACAGTATGCAAACTATGTAAAAATAAGATATATGCAAGGTAACTTGGAGATAATTCACTGATCAAAGGCTGTTGATTCAAGGAGGATAGAGGAAGCCTTGTTATAAAGGGTGGAATTTTAGGTGAAACTTGAAGAAAGAGGAAGCTAGGAGGCAGAGATGAGGAAGGAGGGAGTTCCAGATATTACAGGAAAGCAAGTGAAAACTCCTATGAATTGGAGATGGAGTGTTCTGTGTCAGGATCACCAAAAAAGTGAGTGTCACTAATTGCAAGGTAAAAGGAGGACAGAAGGAAATGTAAGTTGTAAGGAAACTGTAGAGGTAGGTAGGTGGCCACTTATGGGGCATAAAAAATCAAAAAGAGAATTTGACATTTTATCCTAAACAGGGATCCATTGGACTTGATTTAAAGGGAAGGTAGCATGATTGGATTTCTGCTTTGGTAGCCAATTGACCAATTTTGCAGTTAAGTAAAAATAAGATAAGGAAAGAGAGGGTTGGGAACAATAGTCAGTAGATTACTGCAATAGCCCAGATGTGAGTAGAAGAGAGCCACTGCTAGAGTGGTGGAAATATCATAGGAAAGAGGAGGAGGGCACAGAGGAAAAATCCTATGAAGGTGCTACAGACAGTAATTAGCAACTGATTGGATATGGGGAGAGAGAGAGAGAGAGAGAGAGAGAGAGAGAGAATATGAGGGAACGAATATGAGAATGAGGTTCAAACATTAGGCCATTTTTCTTTTGTTGTAAAATCTCTTCCTCATGTGCCTCTTTTATGTGAGAAACTATTCCCCATTCTACTTCTTTCTTCCCTCTTTTACCAACACATTCCTCTTTCTCTCCACCTTCTCTTTTTTTGAGATTATCTCAAAATAATCAAATCACAATCATGCCCTCTGTCTCTGTAAACTCCTCTTAACTGCCTTAATAATGATAAAGTGCTTAGGAGTTACATATATTGTCTTAGCACACAAAAGAATGAAAGCAGTTTAAGTTTGATTTATGATTATTTTGAGGTTTACCTCTTTATGCTTTCTTTGAGTTTTCTGTTTGGTCAGATTTTCTATTGTGTACTGGTCTTTTCATCAGAAATGCTTAGAAGTATTCTATGTCATTAAATATAAATTTTTCCCATGAAGGTTTACACCCATTTTTGCCAGGTAAGTGATTCATGATTGTAATCTCTTGGCCAAACAGGATATCATAGTCCATGCCCTTCTCTCCTTTAACACGGAAATATCTATCAAGTGTGATACTGACTATAGCTACTAGATAACTTAGTTTTTCCTTTTTAATTGTTTGAAGTATTGTCTTTTTGAATTGGAAACTCTTGAATTTAGCTATAACATCCCTGGGAGTTTACCTTTTGGGAGTTCTTTCAGGTGGTAATGGGTGTATTGTTTAATTTATATTTTACCCTTTGAATCAAAGATATCAAGGCAATATTCACTGATAATATTGTGAAATACGATGTCTAGGCTCTTTCTCTGATAATTTTCAGCTAATCTAATAATTCTTAAGCTTCTCCTTCTTGATCTGCTTTCCAGGCCAGTTGATTTTCCCATGAGATATTTCACATTTTTTTTCATTTTTGACTGTGTTCTACTGCTCCTTGAAGTTTCATGGGATCATTTTCTTCTCTCTGTCCAAGTCTAATTTTTAAGGAATTGTTTTCTTCAGTGACATTTTATACTTCTTTTTCACTTTGATCAATTCTTCTTTTAAATAATTTTTTTCATTGAGTTTTTGTGCCTCATTTATCATTAGACAAATTCTCTTTAAGGGTTTTTTTTTCTTCAGTAATATTTCTTCTGCATTTTTTATT
Source organism: Potorous gilbertii (assembly GCA_028658325.1). Lineage (NCBI taxonomy): Eukaryota > Metazoa > Chordata > Mammalia > Diprotodontia > Potoroidae > Potorous > Potorous gilbertii. Next base: position 180,031,204 of record CM053772.1, on the reverse strand, counting down.
ACCATTCTCTTTCCATAATTTTCTTGAATTGCTCTTATTTCTTTCCCCAATTTTTCTTCTGTCACTCATATCTTTCTTTATATTTTCCAGGAATTCTTGTTGTATTTATTCCCAATGAAGGTTTTATTGGTAGCTGTTTCCATGTTGTTGTATTCTTCTGATTTTAGATATTGTTCTTCCCTGCCACTTTTTAGTAGTAGTAGCTTTTTATTGTCCAATGCATTTTTGTTGTTTGATCATTTTTTTCTATCTTCTTTATTGATTTTAAATTTTGTATTAAAGTTAAATTCTTCTCACCTAGGGATGAGGAAATGTTCTTAATCTTCAGGCATTTTTTGTACCATTGTTAACATAACTAATCCTGAGAGTCTGCAAGTTTTTGATGCTTCCAAGGTTGTGTGATACTGGGAGAGGTAAAGTTACTGCTCTCCTGGACTTCACTTAGTCTTTATCCAGGAAACGTCCCCTGTTCCCCAGAACCACAAACACTAGAGTTCCTCTCAGCTTTGGTATTCTCACCATGGTTCCTGCTCCCTTGTAACTGTCCACCAGGACTCCTCTCTACCCTGGAACTGGGAGCCAGAACTGTGTATGAGCAATAGAATTGGCAATCAGCACCAGCTGTAGCCAGTGTCAGTAAAATGTTCCCTGTAATCTCATTCTGAGAAGTTTTCCAACCTCCTTGGCTCCTAAAGCTTCTGTTTCTACTGTGGTCATTTTGCCACTGCCTTGTGTGGACTCCAGAGAAACTCTGAAAAATTGCATTCTAATATTTCAGACTTTGTTCCTGTACATCTTAAGTTTTCTTAGACCAGAAAAATGTCTTACCCTGACTTTGACGTTTTGTTGGCTCTGCCATTCCAAAATTTGTTTTAAGGCTTTATTTTAAAGTTGTTAGAGGGGAAAGTTCATCTGGGTAGTTACCCCTATCTGCCACCTTAGCTCTACCTTGTGTGTATTAACTTCCTAGAAGTTTGCCAATGACCTTACATTAAGAGAGAATTGGCTAAATTGATATTTTAAGAGAATCAAATAACATATAGTGCTTAGTGCCCTCAGACTCCTTTTCCCTTTCCCCTCTAACCCTGATGAATGATAAGAGATTATGAAATAATGGTAGTAAATTTATACTTTCAACTGCTTTATTGTACACCAAAATTAGATGTTAATTATTCTGATGTCAATCTGTCTGTGATCTCTCTCTCTCTGTCTCTGTCTCTTTTTCTCTCTCTGTCTCTCTCCCTCCCCCTCTCTGCTAAGTTTGTCCTAGGATAGCAGATAAAATCTGCTCCACTTATTCAAAACAATGCAGTTTGGGAGGTCAATTTTAATTATTATTTAAAACATTGTTATCGCCATCAGCAACAAAATATAAGAGGTAATGATTGGCCATTATTTTACATGTCACTTATCTCTGTAATTCAATTTCCTTCTAGAAAAGAAGAAACAGCAGAGAGACAGACTCTTAAGGGTCAACAAAATGAAACATCACAAAACAGCTTTCCTATGTGGTAATTCTTACATTTGATCAGATTTTTCATCTTATTCTTTTAAACTTCTTAATCTCAAAAAGGGTATGTGTGGAGTAGATGTTATTTAGTTTTGCCAATTTCATAATAAGTTTATTTGCCATGCACAGTTGAATAAAGAAATAAGGAGATTTTATAGATTCATAACAAATACAATCAATGCCATCCTAGGCACCTTAAACTACATGCAATATTAAAGAATGGGCAATAATATGACATAATTGTTTTTACCTAGGATATTAAATTTTAGAGTGACTTAAATTTTATTGTGCTTAATGAAATAAATTTTTATGATTTACATATGCTGCAATTTCTTTTAATAGAGACTATATTTAAATATGTGTTGATATGCATGTAGTTTTTTCTCCATGGATTTTGGGGAGAGAGGATCAAAGAAAACTATCTTTGTGTGTTAAATGGTATGAAGATGGAATTAAATAAGATCCCTTACATAATTTTTAATGTTCTAAATTTATACTCCAGACTCAAATTAACTATGTTTATCCTTATCATTTTACACCTATGTACACTCTGGCATAGTTATTTGCAGAGAGATTTTAGATAGATAAGTATGCATATTTATATATAATATATATGTATATATACAATATATGTATATATATAAAATATATGTATACTATATATATATATATATATATATATATATATGCACACATGTAGAATCGTATTTGCATAATGGGAGAACAATGAGAGTTTTAGCCGTGGATCAATCACTAACTAGCTGTATGAACTTAGACAAATCATTTGACTTTTTTAGGTCTGAGTTTTCTTATGTTTAAATTAAGAGGATAAGCTAGATGTCCTCTAAATTCAAAACTACCATTTGTTGCTAAGAATAAGTTATAGCCTTTAAGATTTATTAATTTCCATGAATATATCAGTTCCATCATAGGATCCAAAATTTATTTTTTTAATCTGTCTATTGGATTTTTTATAGATTGGAAGAAGAATGTTAAAGTCACCTATATTGAGTGTCTCACCATCTAAAATGTTAGCTTATTTCTAGCTTTTACTTAAAATACATAGATGTTATATCATAAGTGTTTTATATATCATAGATATTTGATATTGACATTGTTTTCCTATTTATGATGACTTTAAGAAAACAATTAGGTTCTTTATGTTCTTATTATGTATCTATTTTCCCCTTATCTTATCTGAACTCATGCTTACTGCTCCTTTTTTGGGGTAGTGGTGGTGGTGATAATTCAGATCAAGCATATGAATGATATTAAAATATCTTTCACAAAACCTTTTACATACTGTTTTTTTTAAATGCCTCTTAATTTTATGTTTCTTTTTCAAATTTGTTTTGTAATTTTTTATTTTTGTGAGCAAGTCAACAAGCCAGTAAGTCTTTATTAAGGGCCTACTATGTGCCAAGCACCAGGACTACAAATACAAAAATAAAAATCATATTTTCAGGGAGCTTATATTGTAATGATAAAATATATAAGAAATATAATATAAAGGATTATATAATATAAAAGAAAGATGAAAATATGAAGTGTTAAGGCACCCACCTAATGGAAGGAACAGAATCCAATTATAAATGAAGGTATGGTTTGCCTAAGTACTCTCTTTAAATGAAGTTTCTGGGAAAAACTGACGAATTAGAGGAAAAGGTCAAAGGAGCAGACTAAAATTACATTGTGACAAGGATATTATTTCTCAATGAAGAAAATTCAGAGAGTCAGGAGTGAAGTTAGAAGGGCATCAAAACATTCTAATCTTTTCTTTCCAAGGTTATAATTAGTAGCATTGCTTATTTTCCCTTCTTTCAAAATATATTAAATTTTCTTTTTAAAAAGAAGTCAGAAGTAAGCCTCTTGTTTGCTTAAAACACTGAGATGTCAATTTCCAATATCAGATACAGACACAGTTCTACCTTTCTATCCACTCTAGTTCAGAACATAATTGTGAAATCTAAGTTTACACACACACACACACACACACACACACACACATACACACACGTGTGTGTGTATGTGTGTAATATGCTTCTTCTACTCCCAGATAAGAGTGTATTTCAAGAGCCTTACAACTCTCCCAATCCCCCACCTTTTTGTTTAGATGAACTTCCTCTTGGCATTTCAGTTTGAAGAAATAACTTCCTTTTGCCTTTCCCATTTCAGATCTTTGTTCTAGTATAACTATTTGATCACCATTTGTGACATAATCTTAAAGAATTCTAATTCTATTCATGAATGATCCTCAAAATTTGATGCTTCTAAGCAAAAAGAACTTGCCCTTATGTATTTATAATTTCCAGTGAACATTTAACCTATTCCTACTATATGACATTGTTTATCATGATTCATTTTATTTGACTTCTTACATTTACATGCCAAAGGTTTCAATTACCAGCAAATTTTCCTGAAGGAATAATTGAAAATTTGTCTGCCTAATTAAAAATCCAACTTTTCTTTGGGAGGATAATGCTTAGCTTTGCAGAATATATCATTTTAAAGGTATATGCAGTTTTCTTTTTCTTTTTCAAAAGATCTTAATTTAGCATTTTCATTCATTTGTGATTATTAATAATAGTCCTAAGTGATTTATGCTGCTTTTACCTTGATACACAAATTCTCTCTTCTGAAATAATGATAAGATTTCTAAAATCCGAGTTCTGAAACATCATTTTGTTTCTGGGTGAGTTAAATTTAAGATTCTTTTATGATAATATAGTTTCATTTGTATTCTCTTTACAAACACAAACACACATACAGACTTTTCTGATATATCTAAGAAATTTTCTAAAGGATTTTCATGATATTATTTCCATCTTTTTTATGGGAAGCCAATAATTTTTAGACTTTATCCATCCAAGTATCAGTGCTTTGCTTCATAGGGGCAAGTACTCTTTTAATTTAGCCATTTTGTCCCAGATAGGTAGATACATACACATGCATACACAGATGCACATATACATATTCATATATGAAGTTCTTTAATTTTCTAACCTTTCTCTCCATTTTTAAAGTAGTCAATACTCTATTGAAATTTTCAAAAATCTATGATAGTCTATTCTTTTGTTTATATTTTAAGTTTTTCTTTAAAAAGTCTAATTTTCTTTTTTATTTCTTCTGGTTATTTTATTAATACTACCTGCTATACTAAGTATTCTGACACATCCCTGGAAAGTACAGTACCAAGGTAAGTGAACTTATCCACAGCATTCAAAACTTCTTCATTTGTTATAACCAATGGTTCCATGTATGGATGTTGTGGTGGTTGCTGATAAAGCACCTATGTTTTCTTTGTGTTAATTATTTGGCCAAAATTAGCACAGGCAGCAGAGAATTGATCCATACTTTGTTGCATCTCAGCTTCAGAGGCTGCGTTGAATGCACAATTATCTGCAAACAGAAAATCATGCACCAACACTCCTTCCACTTTGATTTTGGCTTGTGGTCTCTTCAAATTGAAGAACTTATCATCAGTACAGTAGTTCACCTTGTTGCCTTGATCATCCTCATTGACAGCATTTGAAATCATGGCTGTAAATGTCATGCGAAAAAGCATGAGAGCAAGCACACAGCCCTGTTTCACTCCATTGGTGACTGGGAAGGCAGGAGAGCATTGTCCACTCTCCAGATAATTGGCAAATATACCATCGTGAAATTGACGTATAATACTGCTGAACTTCTCTGAGAAACCAAATTTAGACATAATTTTCCATAAGTTCTCTCGACTAAGAGTATCAAAGGCCTTGGTCAGATGCTGAAGTCTTTGATCGAGCTGAACTGCCAAGCATTCAAATTATGCTTCAGAGAGCGCAAATTTGAGGGCTGGCCACATTGTTAAAATGCAAAATTTAAGCTTGCCAAAAAGACTATTTTATGGAGAACTCAAAGGGGGAAGGTGATCACATGGGAGGCAGAAGAAGTGATACAAGGACGCTATCAAGGTCTCTCTCAAGAACTTTGGATTTGATTTTGTAACATGGGAGACACTGGCACAGGACCACTCAGCATGGCATGCCCACGTCAGAAATGGTGCTGTGTGGTATGAGCAAAGCAGAATTGACACAGCACAAAGTAAATGTAGGATGCACAAATTTGGAATATCCACCCCAAATGTTCACACGGATTGTCTGTGCTCAATCTGTGATAGAGCATTCTGAGCTCATATCAGTCTGAACAGTCACAATTGTACACACTGAAACTTGAGTTTATCATGGGGACATCATTTTGGTCTTCTTTGAGAATAAAGGATGACAACCAACCAACCAATTTATGGGGTAATACATCTGATAGAATTTCCATAATGTTCCTTCAGATTTCTGCTTATTTTCTTTTAACTCATAATATTTGTCCTTTACATTTTAACCTCCTTTTTGTTTACTTATTACTTTTTCATCTTACTACTATTTTTCTTTTAAAATTCCCCATTTATTCTCTTTTTCTTAATATTTTTACTTTTACATTAATAGTTGTATTCCTTTTTCTGGTAAGGAATATGGCTGCTCCAACTTACCAGAAGTTCCTCCTAAACCAGAAAAAATAATCACTACTTTTTATAAATTTGTAGATGGACATGTGTGAAGATTAAAGGGAAATTCAAGAGTACAATTTTAGAATTGTTATCTTCCATTTGATACATTTTCCCCCAGTCACAGGGCTTAGAGCTAATGTTTCACTATCTTTTTTATTCCATGAAGGATATAGCATTTCTTGATAAGTATTTTTTAACTTTAATTTTTGCTTTAAGAAAAAATAAAATGATACAAACCATGTAAGCAGCTTCCCTTCTAAGAGCTATCTATTTAATCAAACCTATCTATTAAGACTTATTTCATACTATTCTTTAGTTGGATTTTTTCCAGTAGACAGATCTCACTGTCTTCTTTTTATTCCTAACTAAATGCTGTTCTTGAACAATTCTTCTATTTTTTTTAAATTTTCTAGATTTTCCTCTCATTTATCAGATCATATCCTGCCTTCATTTATGAACTTAGCTCTGTACTTCTACGACATAGCCTGACATGGGTGTTTTGTAACATTCTAATTTGAAAAGACAGTTCTCAGTAGCTAATGAACTTAGAATCAGGAGTACCTGGCTTCTTACCCCTTTTCTCATAATTAATTGTCTTGTGTCCATAAACTGCTCACTTTCTCCACCTCAACTTTCTTTTCTATAAAATGAAGATGTTAAAAATAATAGTTCCTGTAGCTACCTCACATGGTCTTTGTGAGCAAAATATGAGATCTGTTAGTAAAGATCTTTGTATACTTTAAAGTATTGTGTGCAGGATTTCTTTTTTTTTTTTTGCTTTGTTTTGAGAAACCATCTTAAACAAGGTATAAATTGCTTTGATTTCAAATCAAATGAACATTCAAATGACACAATGCTGGCAAGTAATTGCAATAATACGCAGAATTCAAAAAGGTTTTCCTAAATAGGGGCAATGGTATTTAGGGATTTTAGCTGACTATAATTTTCACCAGTGTTTTAGTCTGATCCATGTCATGTTGTTTTGGTTCTCAAAGACCATTTATTTCAGCGAAGGGTAAATGTAAGCTTGATGTTGTACAAAGGCTTCACCTTCAAGTACATGGACTAATTGACTTCTGGGAGCCAGAATGGTGGAGTATGCGGTACATCACTGCAACTCTCCCATATTAACCTCCTAATGACCATAAAATAGCACCCCAAAAATCCTGGAACAGCAGAATCAGTAAAAAATATGGTGTGTGAAACTATCATTTAGTCCAAGAAATTTAGAAAATTAACAAGAAAGGTCCAACTCAGATGACAGCAGAGTTCTATCCTGGACAGGAAGTGTCCCAGCCAGCTAGCAGCAAGGCCCACATTAGCAAACCAGTGGAAGATCCTGAACTTCAAAGTCTTGGAGAAGGTAAACACCAATACCAAGGCACCAAGTGCCTTAGCATAGCAAGGGGAACCAGTAGACTCCAGCTTTGAGAACCACAGTATGCTTCAGTGTGGCCCCACCTCCTTCAAACACATGTCATCCAGCATGATGAAAAAGTTAGCCAGACCTCCACATCCTTAAGTACAACACAAGGGAAACAAGCATCCTCCAGTGGCTAGACCTCCATGTGCTTCAGTGGTAATGTTTTAGTTTGATCTGAGGAAGTCCAGAAACATCCCACCTGGCTCAGCACACACCAGCACTACAACTAAAATCCCAACTCTGCACCAGGTAGATGCCAAGCCCCTATGACCTCCAGCATCACCAGCCACCACCTCCTACCTAAAACCCTCAGTACAGCACCAGACAAAACAGCCCCATGGGACTTCAGGGCAACATCAGCATAGCACCAGGTTAACAGCAAGGGGCTGCAATCCCTAGAATAAGAAGCCTGAAGTAGTGTCCCTTTCACCCCAGATGCAGAGCTCAAATTCCAAAGAAAGGAAAAGGTCAAAATGATGAACAGAAAAACAGCAAACATCAAAAAAAAAAAAAAGAATCTGACCATAGAAAGTTATTATGTTGAGAGGGAAGAAGAAGACACAAACCCACAAGAAGACAACAATATCAAAACACCTACAGGTAAAACCCCAAAGAAAAATGGGAAATGGTTTCAAACACAGAAAGAACTGATGGAAGAGCTCAAAAAGCAGGTTAAAAATCATATAAGAGAGGTAGAAGAAAAAATGGGAAAAGAAATGAGAGTGACGCAAGAGAATTATGAAAAGAGAGTTGCTCTAAAGCTTGGAAAAATGCTTAAAAAGTAGAATTGGCCAAATTGTAACAGAGATATGAAAATGCACTGAAGAAAACAACTCCTTAAAAAGTATATTTGGCCAAATGAAAAAGAAAGTAGAAAAACTAATTGAGAAAAAGAACATCTAAAAAGTTAGAATTAGACAAGTGGAATCTAATGACTCTATCTGACATCAAGAATTAATGAAATTTAAAAAGAATAAAAAAATGGAAGAAAATGTAAAATACCTCATGAGAAAACTAGTGACCTAGACAGGTGAGACAATACCACAATTGTGGGATGACCTGAAAGTTATAATTAAAAGGAGGGCCTGGAGAGCATCTCTCAGGAAATTATCAAGGAAAAATACCCTGACATTCCAGAACCAGTGGGCAAAATAGGCATTGAAAGAGTCACCTCAGGAAAAAAGCTCCAAGAAACATGATAGCCAAATTTCAGAACAATCAAGTTAAGAAAAAAAAAATACTGCAAATGGCCAGAAAGGAAAAAATAAATAAATATCAAGAATCACAAATCAGGATTGCACAGGACTTGATAACTGCAGCTTTAAAGGATTTCACATCAGGGGACATGATATTCTGGAAAGCTAGTACTAGAGGACTTAGGGCTAAAAATACCAAAGGAGCTAGGACTAGAACCAAGAATCACACACAAAAATTAAGCACAATAAATCAATGGAAAGAAAGGTCATTCAATGAAATAAAAAAAAAATCGTACAAAGAAGATCAGAACTGAACCAAAAATTTGACTTCTCATATCACAACCTAAGAGAAACACAAACTAGTTAAAAGGGAAAAGAAATCATAAGGGATTAAGTGGAGCTAAACTCTTTATATCCTTAGGCAGAAAAATGATACTTGTAATTCTTCAAAACTTTATCACTAATATTCCAACTAGAAGGAGTATACATAGACAGGGGGTATCAGTATAAGGTGGGTTTGAGGGAATGACATAAAGATACTTAAGGGATGAGAAAGATGAGTACACTGGGTGCAGGAGGAAGGGAGGGGTAGAAGGAAGTAATTATTTCACATGAAGAGGCATGAAACACTTATTACAGTGGAAGAAAAGAAAGGAGTGGACTATGAACCTCAATCTCATCAGAACTGACTCAAAGATGGAATAATATACACAATGAATGAAGTATAGAAATATGTCCCACCCAACAGGGAAATAGGAGGAGGGGAATATATGTGGGATTGGGATTACTAGAAGGGAGAGCAGATCAGGAGAGTGGTATGTAGAAGCAAAGCACTAGTGAGAAGGGAAAGGAGAGAGGACAGAGAGGAGGAAGAATGAGATGAAGAGAAATATACAGGTAGTAATCATAACTGAGAATGTGATGAGGTGAATTGTCCCATAAAATGGAAGCAGATAGAAGAGTGCATCAAAAACCAGAATTTTACACTATATTTCTTACAAAAAACACATTTGAAGCACAGAGACTCACACAGAGTGAAGTTAAGGAGATGGGGCAGACTCAATTTTTCTTTAGCTGAAATTAAGAAAAAAAAGCAAGGGATAGTAATCCTGATCTCAGATAAAGCAAAAGCAAAAAGAGACCTAAGAGATAAGGAAGGAAACTACAATCGTACTAAACGTATATGTATCAAGTGTTATAACATCCAAATTCATAATTTGGACATAAAGATTGGCATCATACCAAATTAGAGAACAATTGATATTCTACATGTCAGATCCATAGGTAGGGGAAGAACTCATGACCAAACAAGAGAGAGAGAACATTATAAAATGAAAAATAAAAAATTTTCATCATATTAAATTGAAATGTTTTGCATAAACAAATCCAAGGCAACCAAGATTAGAACGAAATTAGAAAGCTGGGAAACAATCTTTACAGCAAGTATCTGTGAAAGAAGCCTCATTTCTCAACTATGTAGAGAACTGAATAAATTTATAAGAGTACAAGCCATTCCCTAGTTGATAAATTATCAAAAGATATGAATGCTCACTTTCAGATGAAGAAATCAAAGCTATCCATAGGCATATGAAGAAGTGACCTAAATAATTTTTGGCTGAAATACAAATTAAATCATCTCTGAGGAACTACCTGAAATGTACTACATTGCCTAATATGACAGAAAAGGAAAACCATAAATCCTGTAGAAAATGTGGAAAGATAGGAACACTCATGCACTATTGGCAGAATTATGAATTAATCCAAGCATGTTGGAACCGTGCCTAAAGGGCAACCAAACTGTGCATATTCTTTGATGTAGCAATGTCATTATTTGATCAGTGCAATCATAAAAAGCAATCATAAAAAAGGGGAAAGGACCTACATGTGCAAAAAAATTATAGCAGCATACACATACATATATACACGTACATGTATAGTAATAGATGAAAAATAGATAGATGGATAGATAGAAATAGAAAGATAGATAGAAAAATAGATGGATAGATAGAAAGATAGACAGAGATAGATAGATAGATAGATAGATAGATAGATAGATAGATGGATAGATAGATAGACTGCATTCTGAGGGACTTTGAAAAACTGCAGAGTATCTAGAAAAGGATAACAAAGATTGTTAATGGTCTGAAACCATGATATGACAAAATGTTGGAGAAACGGACAGTAGGTATGTGACAATGAAAAACAATATTTAAAAATGGTATGAGGACAATGGAAGAGTTTGCCAGCACCAAATTATTTCCATCACATTTCCTGAAATTCCAAACTTCACTTTATTATAATGCTTAATTTTCTATTCATTAAAGCTTTACTTAGGTCAACATTCACCCTCTTCTAAAATGACTTATCAGAGTGGTGTGAATAATGGTGCAGTGCATTATACAGCAAATGTTTTCAACAATGAAAGTGTATAAATACAGTGATTCTTAGAAAAAGTAAAACACTAAAAAAACCCACATTGTTTTGTTGTCAGGACAGATATGTCACTGATGATAGTATTGTTTCTGTAACACTATCCCTAAATTGTAAACATCATATATGTGATTTAGCTTAATCAGCATCATCTCTGGTCTTTAAATTTTCTAAATTCTCTATCAGACTTAAAGGTCTTATTATATAAATGTTAATGAACTTCGGAAAAGCAAAACTTTTTTTTTAGTTTCGAGATTTATTAAAAATACACACATTGCTTAAAAGCTCCTGAGCATATTTTCATAAAAGAAGTTCTCAAATGAAATTAAATTCTACTTTATCTCTTTGAAAAAATAACCAACAGGGCGAAATAATATTTAGAAAATGCCAAGGTAAGCAATGATATCTTAAAACATTCTTTGAAGAATCGATTGATTTAATTAACCATTAATTCAATAATAATTTATTAAGGAACCTGTTTGTCAGACATGCTCACAGGCGCCAGAGGTGAAAGAAAAAAATCAAACCGTCCTTGTCCTCAAGGATTTTATATTTTTCTCTTATCAAAAGTCAGAGAAGGATATGTTATTGTTCAATAATTTCAGTCATGTTCAACCGTTCACAAGCTCATTTGGGGTTTTCTTGGCAAAGATAGTGGAATGGTTTGCTATTTCCTTCTCTAGATCATTTTATAGATAAGGAACTGAGACAGAGAGGGTTAAGTGAATTGCCCAGGATCACAAAGCTAGTATATAGCTAGTACGTGTATGTGTGTCTGTGTGTGTATTCATACCCACCCAAACATACACATGTATATATACTATATATAATAACAGGCATAGATATATGTATATATGCAAACATATAACTGCATACACACCTATAAGCTTCTCTGAGTAGTGCACTGATTGGAGCTCAGAGTGCTGGGCCTGGACTCAAGAAGATCTGTGTTCAGATTCAGATCTATCTGTCTATATCCATATGCACATACATACATAAATATATTTTATATAGCCTTCCTTTAGTAAATGGAGCCTTGAATCAGAACCCCAAGGTTGAATACTCTTCTTGGCCTCTATTTCCTCATCAAACAGGGCATAATAATATTTTAACTGTTCATCTCACAGATTTGTCTATTTTTCAAACCCTAATGTACTTTATAAATGTAATGGCTTCATAAAAACATGTAAAACTTCCATTATTAGCAAAAAAAAAAATCTTAGTATTATGAGTTAGAACACCTGAATTATTTGTCCTGCCTCTCCTTAACATTGTATAATTTGGGCAACTTTTTGAAAACTCTATAAACTTCATTTTATTCACATGTAAAATAACAAAGAGTCATATGTAACTAAAAGATGTGTAAATTCTTTTCCATCTCCTAGATGATTCTATGATGACTTTGACCAGTTCTCAATATTAAAGTGGTTACTTTGTGGTTAAACAATTGCGTATCTATCTTTAAGATTTTTATAGTAACTGAAACGTCATAATCTTAGTTTTCTACCCAATAGACCTAGTCTATTTGAAATTGTCCTTTCCCATACCAGTACTCCAAATCTAGTGAGAAGTACTGGGTTAGGTTGAGTGTTATTAACTACAATATCAGGGATGCCTTTGAAATCTTGAGGGAAGTGAGGAACCCAATTATTCCTTAGAATATTAACCACTCTATAAAATTTAAATTAAACCTATTGGTATTACCACATTCCTGATGCATGTAGTATCTCTATTAAATTTAATGGGAGTTGGGTTCTCACTAAATGATTGGTACAGAACGATGTGTGGTAGGGTAAATATTTAGCACATCACATGGGAGTAAATCAGTTCTCATATACTCAATCTACATTTCCTCTAGTTCAGAAGAATAAGATTTGTCATCGTGATTAAATTTTCTTCACAGGTTTTTAAAGTATGAACTGTCCCTCTGTTGTCACTGAATAGTATATTATGGCTTCTTAACAAATGGAAAAGGAAGAAGTGGAGGAAGCATTGAAATATATAATATGATTATAAAGAATTAAGCTAGTTTTTTTGTGAGGGTTAAACAAATTTAAAGATGTTTAAATTCAAATTTATCAGTTACAGGAACTACATTTGCCTCAATCTCTTATAATTGCTACTTTTCCAATTATAGCAATATACATTTGCTTAATTAAATTAGAAATAAAGACAAAAGTAATCACTGATTACTCTAGCCAAACATAATACTGATTCTCATAAATTTAAGCCAAAACATATTGACATGTATTTGCTTAAAAATTCTTATGGCATGTTGAGGTAGAAACTGAGCAATGTAGGGAGAGATGACACAGTTTTGAGTATCTTTTAAAAGAGATTGGAAGAAAGAGAAAGAAGATGAAACGAGGCAGGTTTGGATTTTTCAGTTTCTTTTATTTGTTTTAAACATAGAAATTTGGAAAGCATCTTAGAGAAATTTACCTAAACTGGAGTTCTAAAGCAAAACTCTGGGTATGGTATTTAAGTGACAGAGCAAGCACCCTTGGGAAAACTGTGAAGGGTTAACACTTGTTTCTAGTCATACTATAAGACCCTTGTTTCCTACATTTTCTTGGACTATGGAGAGTTGTCCTGTTCCTATGATGAACCAGGATAGAATTACTATCAGAAATTTATGCATTTACCTGTATGCATCTAACTGGGTAAGTCAACTAAAGAAAATTTTTGTTGCCTCCTCTGTAAAGTGCAGATAATAAATCTTGCAATGTTTACCTTTGTAACTGCAAGGACCCCAGCATACACAAGGACCCCTCCTGTACAGGATCTTAGATCTGCTTTTCTAAAAGGAAAGCAACTTTTGAGGGGTCAACAATCTACTTTATTCAAGAACTTTGGGGGCAATGGTATAATTTAATCCCTTTAATTTAGGGGTAATAGTCAGCACCTTGAACTTCACAGAAAATACAGACAAATTACAAACAGAAAGACCAACATACAGGTCTTCCAACTGCCTGACCCTAAGCAATAAATAGATCACAGATCAACAGACAAACCCAACTGTTTGACCATTATAGACATACCTAGTTACCAGAGAGAAGCACCAACATCTGGATTTTCAAAGCCCGTGGGCTCCTTAGTGACTACTCAGACAGAGTCTCATCTGGCCAAACAAACACTTCCAATGAGTAATCCCCAAAGTAAAGACTCACCTCAGAGTCTTTATACACTTTTCAAAACCAAAGGGCACAACCCTCTGACTCAGTGCTTCCAGAGAAATTAACTAAAGGCCTATTAAGGGGCAGGGAAGATCTTTAACTCTTCCCCCCACCCCACCATTAACCTTATATTAACATTACAACCTTGTAAAGCTAATGTCAATAAAGAAATTTGTAAATTGTGACTAGCCATAAAATGTGAATGAGCAATGTTATTACCTGTTCATAGTTTATGCCCCTAAGATTTCTCTAATTATAATGGATTAAATCATCTATTCAAGAAGATTGGTTTAGAAAATGATTTGTGTGACTTATGATGTAGGAAAGGAACTAAACTGAAGTAAAGGGCACTGTGCAGTCCCCGAGTTCTTAGTACAGTAAGGCCTTTCCAACTCTAGAAACATCCTTGACGCTATAATCCACTCTTCTCTATAGGATTATCTTAATCTTCCTCCTTAATCTTTTGTTATTCTTTAGTGTCTCCCCATCTACTGTTTCCTTCAAACTTGTTTCCTGCAAACACACCCATATCTGTCCCATTCTTAGAAATAAAACAGTAATGACGAGGATGACAATAAGATATTAGCAACACCATCACCAACATCACTTGATCTAGCCATTCCAGTAAGCTACCATCCCATATTTTCCCCCACCTTTCTCAGTTAAACTCCTGGAGAAATGTATGCAGTCTGCTGTCAAACGCTGTTCTTTCTGGGCTTATAATATCCCCATTATGTCTCCTCTCTACTCACATGGCTACTGTTCTAATATATAGATGTATCATTTCATCACTTGATTACTATGATAGCCTGCTTTTTTAACTTTCAATTTAAGGGAAAAACAAGTATTTCTATAACATAATAAAAAAAAGATGATTATATACACAATGTATGTGTGTATGTATGTATGCATGTATACATGTATGCATAGGTATATGTAAAATTATCCTATATATTTTTATCAGTTCTTTTTGTGGAGGCAGATAATATTTTTCTTCATATGTCCTTTACAGTTAATTTAGATATTTATACTAAATTACTTATTGACTCTCAGTCATTCTTAAATGTAAGACTTTCATGCTTTTTTTCTTAAATAGCTGAGCTAATCATTTCTTATAGCATAGAAGTATCTCATCACAATCAAATATCCTAACTTGTTCAACCATTCCCTAATTGATGGGCATCTCTTTGTAGCTACAAAGAGAACTGCTATAAGCATGCTAGAACATATTTGTTCTTTTAACTTTTTCCCTAATCATCATTGGAAATAGACTGAGTAGCATTATTGCCAGTCTTCTAATGACTAGCCTCAAGTTTGTTCCCCTTTCCCTTCAACTTTCAATCAGCAACCAAAATTATTTTCCTAAAGTGTTGCTCTAACCATGTAACCCAACACTCAAATACACTCAATAAATACCAATGGTTCAATATTTTCTTAAGAATTAAATGAAAATGTTTTGTTCTTCATTCAGAACCCTTCTCAAAGCATGTCTCTTTCTACCTTTTTTCCCCTTTGTTCCTTTTAGTATCCTGTACATACTCTAAGATCCAATAAGAATGGCCTCCTTTTATTCCTTGAATACATAATGCTATCTCTCAACTGTGCCTCTTTATAGATGGTTTTACACATCTGAAATGTTCTCATTCCTTGCCACCACTTCCTAAATTTCCTATATTGCCTTTAAACTCAGTTTAAATCTCACCATTTGCTGAGGACCTTCACCCCATCCCAACCTGCCTCCACTGTTGATGTCTTCCCTATAATACTGATGTCCAATTTCATTGTACATAGCTGATATGCATAACTTTTTGAACAATATCTTCATCATTAGAGTATGGGTTCTTTAAGCACAGGAATCTCATGTTCGGTTCTCTCTGTATTCCTAGTGTTAGCTTAATACATGAAAATAGTAGGTACTTAATTAAATACTTACTGATTTGTTTGATTTGACTCAACTGGCCTTAATACTCATCATGGTTAGGATGAAGTACTTTCTAATAGGAACATCATCACACTGTTAGCTCAGTATGTTTGACCTTTCTTTATCTTTTATTATTTCTTTGAAAGGATGATATTTTATTCATTAACAGTGAAGAATATTTCCTCCATAAAGAGGATAATATCAGTTTTAACTGGTCATCACTTTTCCCACTATTAAGGGGTCAAAAAAATCTTCATTTATTAGAAAGGTTGTTTGGGAAATATTTACTTTGAAAAAAGTAATTGAATGATCTTACAGAGTCCTTTATTCATGATATATGATGATAAACATATTATACAAAGTGGCACATAGGTCAGTTGAACAGAATATGATATTTCTGGGAAAATGTAGGTGTACAAACATACATGTATAAATATATATATACATACATATATATATATATATATAATTTTAATTCTATTTTTATGATACCCTAAGAATAGTAAGTATACAATTTGCATATGCTTTGAATTCTAACATGCTACAATTTTCAGTTATTTATTTAATTGTCATTATATATGGCAAGAAAGAAATTTTACATTATTAATTAAAAATTAGAGGCAGCACAATATTTTATATAAATCATGACTGATTAACTTCAAAGCAAGTTTTAAACCTAAACATCTTATCCAAGGTAAGTCCCCAGTGCCTTCTTGGTCTATAATGTGTTCACTGAACATATTCTAGTCATTAATGTGTTATTTATCATACCACCAAAAATAAATGTTATCATCTGTCCTGGAAAACAGCTCAAGAAATTCAGTTGAATTTAAAAAGGTCACAAATATATTTAGGAAAGCCATTCATGGCCCAGACCCTGTGCCTACAAATGCTAAGGTTGCTTCACTACAACATCATTTTCCATCCAGGACTCTTTTTCTGCATTATCCTCTATTTTAATTACTTGTCATGCCTTGAGCTATCAATCAGTTTCTCCTGCAATGACACAGAGAACATATTTTGCTTTTATTTTTTTAAGATCACTAGAGGCATGGATTCTTCTTTGGTCAATAAATGGTTAGCTGGGGGGCGGAGCCAAGATGGCGGAGTAGAAAGACTCACCTATGCTAGGTCCCAACCCACAGCCCATAGATTCCCTGTAAAAAGAACTCCTGACAAAGTCTGGAACAGTGGAAGCTGCACAGCAACACAGTGAAGGAGATTTAAATTGCAGAGAGCCCTGAAAAACCGACCTCAAAGGTACCCCGGACACGGGAGCGGAGCCCAGCCCGGCCGAGCGCTCCCCTCCCCTGACCCGGCCACGTGGCACTGAGAGGAGCGAACAGAGCCAAGCAGGTGGCAGGGACCTGAATCTCCAGGCGGCCTCGAAGGTCCCTCCACCCACAGACTCACAGGTCAGTGAGAGAGATGGGCTGAGAGGGGAGCGGGGGATCTCCGGGACTCGGACCCCGGCGTCC